>BSBM01002182.1:1200000-1724721 GCA_027924585.1 Larix kaempferi
AATGAACAGTATACTGCTAATATGCATGTGGTGAGTAAGTGGCCTATGGCACTGTACAACATTTCGTTGCTACTTATGTAGTATGAAACCTTTTTGCTGACATGTTGGGAGTAGTGCACACTCTTAACAATGTTCTGGTAGAGATGGAAGGCATCTAGAAAATTACAGGATATGGATGAATGTTGTATTGAAGCACTGGCTAAGATAATTGCATGACTGTATGACCTATGTCTTTATGCGTAAGAATTTGTTCTGAAAACTATGATATGTTTCTAATCATGCAATTGAACTTGTCTTGTAGGAAAGATCATATACCATCACCTACAAGAGAGACTTGTTTTGAAGAATAAGCGACGAAGAATCAACATACAGCAGAAAACTACCTATTGAGGATATTGAAGAGCCTAAAGTTCCCAGGATAAAAAATACAGTAATGGAAGAAGTGATTCCAGAAGACTATGAAGAACGTGAGATGGAAGACCCATAGGAACATGTAGATCCACCACGTGAGAAGAATTCTCACAAGAGAAAATCAACATGGGTATGAGAAGCAATTGAAGATGTAGAGATATATGGTGCTCCAGAAGGAATGCATAGAGAAAGCAAGAGACCGATACCATTCTCCAGTTATGTAGCCCTGCTCTGTGAAATCATTGACAAAGAACCATCCAACTATGAGGAAGCATCTGAGAAGAAAGAATGGAAGGATGCCATGATCAAGGAGTACCGGTCGATTATGGAAAATGATGTCTGGGATGTGATCTTGAGACTAGTAGGGAAGTCTATTGTGACTTCCAAATGGATCTACAAGATCAAGCATGCTACAGATGGAAGCATAGAGAAATACAAGGAAATATTTATGGCACATGGCTTCTCCCAGAAAGAAGGGATAGACTATGAAGAGACATTTTCACCTGTAGCCAGATACACTTCCATTAGAACAATTCTTGCTCTGGATGCAGTGATGAAATGGAAGATACACCAGATGGATGTCAAGACAGCATTATTGAATGGTGTAGTGGAAGAGGAAGTGTATGTGGAGCAACCACTCGGGTTTGAGACACATGATAAGGACTCTCATGTGTGCAAACTGAAGAAATCCTTGTACAGTTTGAAACATGCACCTAGGATGTGGTATGACAGAATAGACAGCTTCCTGACTAGTTTGGGATTTACCAAGAGTAAAGCGGATTCCAACGTTTACTACAAGGTTGAGGAAGGGAACCCACTAATACTCCTACTGTATGTAGATGACCTGTTTGTGACAGGTGAGGATGGGTTGATTGCTGACACGAAGAGGAAGCTTGCTACCGAGTTCAAGATGAAGGACTTGGGTATGATGCACTATTTTCTAGGCATGGAGGTGTGGTAGAGTGCGGATGGAATCTTCCTTGGGAAAGGATAGTATGCAGTAGAGATCCTGAAAAGGTTTGGGATGATGGACTGCAAGGCCATCGCCACACCTATGGCATCGAACCTAAAGCTATTGAGTGATTCTTCATCAGAGTCCGTTGATGCCACGATGTATCATCAGATGATTGGGTCCTTGATGTACCTAATGAACACCAGACCAGATATTTGCTTTGTTGTGAACACATTGAGCCAGTTCCTGGCGGATCCGAGACATGTTCACTTGATTGCTGCAAAGCATATTCTGAGGTACCTAAAGGGTACGATTGATTATGGGCTCAAGTATGATGCGAATCAGAAGATTAACCTGGAGGGTTATGTTGATTTGGATTGGGAAGGAAGTGCCATTGATAGGAAGAGCACTTTGGGGTGTTGCTTCAGGTCCTCCCATGGTGCAGATGTAAGGGTTGGGGCCATTCCGACATGGTTGAGGTGTGTCTTCCCATGGTCATTGATATAAGTGTCGTGCCATTCCAACATTGTTGAGGAGTGTCTTCCCATTGTTGTTGATGTAAGTGTTGTGCCATTCTCGCATGGTTGAGGTTTCTCTTCCCATGGTGTAGATGTAAGGGCAGTGCCATTCTCGCATGGTTGAGGTTTTTCTTCCCATGGCGTAGATGTAAGTGTTGAGCCTTTCCCAATTGGTGGTAGATTTTTCCTCCCATTTCGGTTGATGTAAGTGTTGTGTGATGTGCATCTGGGTTTTGCTCCGTTGATGATGAGATGATATGAAGATGATGAGGTGACAATAGGGTACATAGGTTTTGAAGTGGCATATAATCGGTCCTGGGATGCTCCTTCAGGTTTTGCAGTAGCATATAATCAGTCATGGGAGATCTTGAAGGTTTTACAGAGGCATATAATAAGTCCTGGGATGTACCTACTTGATGGATTGCTCGCAGAGATGATGAATACCTACATGGAGGCTAGGCCTACATCCAGGATGAAAAAGGGATGGCTCTGTAGAACTTCCTATGACGAGTATATTGGAGATTGATGGTCGACATAGCAGCAGCAGTGACGATGATGATCCAGCTTTGACAATGATCCAGTGACGAAGACTTGTGCTGATGAATTGTGTCAAGAGAATACCTTCATAGTTAAGAGGGAGTGTTGATGTATTTGTAACTTTGGAATGTATTTCAATGGTATATTTTATATTGTATTCATATGTCATTGCACTTCCGACGGAGAGGTTTCATTCCTCCAATCAGGAAGGTTATTATTGTATTTGAGTGGGTTATTAGAATCCCCTAGTGTGGTCGGCCCAGAGTTAAGTTTTAATGGGTTATTAGACTCTCCTAGGAGAAGTCGGCCCAGTTAAGGTAAAAGGAAAGTGAAAGTAAAGTATAAATAGAGAGGAGCATCCTCTCTATTTTATCATTAACTCACTCATTCATTCGTACAAGTGAGAGAGAGAGAAGTTCGCACAAGTGGAGGAGGAGGAATTTGTTGGAGACCATCTCTTTGTTTTGGGGTTTTTCATTATTGCTCATTCTATCTCTGAGGAACCTGCAGGTTTTCTCCTTTATGGTTTCCCCGGTGAAATTCTTTGTGTCTCTTGTCTCTTGGGTTTGATTTGATGTGCATGTTTTTCTCTCAAATAAGATCATAGATGACATCGAATTAAATTGTGAAAAAATAACACCCTCCTCGTCGGAATCACCTCCTGTCACGATTAACTTTCCAAGCGAGCACTCATTCATTATTTCGTCGGATGACCCATGGTACGGAGATATCCTCGTCTATCTTCGCATGTTGAATTTTTTATCTACACTAACTCACGATGATCGACATCGTATCTACCATCACACATCTCGATACCTCCTTATCATTGATGTACTTTATCAGCGTAGCATTGATAACATTTTGTGTTGATGCCTCACACATGATGAGCCTGAATAGGTTTTGAATGAAAATCATAGTCGAACCTACGGTGGCCATTTTTCAGGAATGGCCACTGCTAAAAATATCATTCTTGCTGGTTATTTCTAGACGACCCTTTTTACCGATTGCATCACGTCGGTCAAACACTGCCGCAATTGCCAACTTTTTCCTCCCAAAGCGCTAACCCCTCCTGCACCGCTTCATCCTGTCGTCATCGTTAGTCCTTTATGGAAATGGGCCATTGACTTCATGGAATGTAATTCGAACTTGGCCAATGGCCACAAGTACATCATCGTGGCCGTTGACTACTTTACAAAGTTGGATGAAGCCATGCCCACATTTAACTGCAAGGCCGAGATTGCAGCGTGTTTTTTCTTTAATCACGTCATCACGTGTTTCGGGGTCCCCAAACAAATTGTCTCGGACCACGACCAACACTTTGAAGACACCGTCTGGAATATATTGTCCACCCTTTTGAAATTTGAACACTAATACGCATCCTCTTACTACCACTAAGGTAATTGACAAGTTGAGGCTATCAATAAGATCCTGAAAACCATGCTTTAGCATACAGTGGACAAGCATAAATCCAATTGTCACCACATTCTATTTCCATCACTATGGGCTTTCCGCACATCTACCAAAACTGCGACAGGTTTCACCCCGTTCCACCTGGTACACGACATGGAGTCCGTTCTCCCCATTGAGTGTCAGATCCTAGCCTTGCACATTGCCATCAAACTTCTCCTAGATACCTCACCTCTCAAGCAACGCTTAATATCCTTGGAGAAGGAAGACGAGGATCGTCAGGCGTCCTTGCAAATGATCGAGGCCGCCAAACATCAGTCAAAAACTCATTATGATACTCATGTCCATCCCCTCACATTCCGAGAGGGAAACCTTGTGCTCGTTTACGACCAAGCCCATGACAAAAATGGGAAGCGAAGTTTGAATCCCTGTGGCAAGGCCCATACATTGTCAAAAATCCCTCACCAAGGGGGCATACATCGTCACCGAATTTGAAGGATGACCCTTGACCAACCCCCATAACGGGTTATACCTCAAACAGTTTTATCCCTAACCCCACCAGAGTCGTTGGTCCCGGTTGTATAGTTTTCTTCCTTTTTGTTTTCTGCCTTTTTACCGTTCGAGCCTTACATTTTGCTTCCTTTATGGACACTAGATGGATCATGGTCCCTCAATATTTGTTGGTTTCTCCAAAGGCGCAAGTAGATGGTCTCTTAACCTTTCCTCGGCAACTTGGGTATTATGTTAAATTTTGATCATTAATTCACAATACTCTAGGATCTTTACTGAGAGAATAACATGTACAGTATATCAATGCATAACAATCATAATAAGCATCACAAGAATCAAAAGCATGAGAGACAAGAGACACAGAGTTTCCATGGGGAAAACCCTAAGGTGAAAAACCCCACAACTTCCTTAGAGATAGAGAGAGCAATGGCTCAACGAAAGTACAACCAAAATACACTGAGATAGTCTCCTAGTAGCAGATGATCCTCCTCCTCACTAGTGCGCCACTTTCTGAGTGAGAGAAGTGTGAGTTTCCGAGTGATCAAATAGAGATCTCCCGATCTCTATTTATACTTAACCTGTTTTCCCAGTTACACTATGGGGCCGACTGGTCTAGCTAGGTACATCCATAATATAATATATATATTTCAGGGCCGACCCCACACATGGTGGTCTAATAACCCATCGGCAAGTACACACACTTGTGACACTTGTCAATACACATGACGACACTTCCTTATAGAGGAATAACACATCTCTTATAAGGGTACAATAAATATATATGAAATACATAGATGAAATACATTCCGAAGTTACATATACATCAACACTCCCTCTTAACTAGGAAGGTATTTCATCGTCACTGCTGCTGCTATCTCAACCAATCTCTGACTCTACTCGTCATAGGAAGTTCTACAGAGCCAGTCCTTTTTCATACTGGATGTAGTCCCACCACGTGCAGGTCTTCATCATCACTGGCCATACTGTGGAATCCTCAGGACTTATTACGTGCGTCACAAAACCTCGAAAGAGCATCCCAGGATGTTACGGGTACACAACTTCGACCTGTAGGATCTCCCAGGGCCATATTATATGTGACCTCACCACAAAACCTCACAAGAGCATCCCAGGCTATTACGAGCACACAACTCAACCTATAGGATTTCCCAGGGACATATTACATGTGGTCACCACAAAACCTCGCAAGACCATCCCAGGCTGGTACGAGCACACAGCTCTACCTATAGGATCTCCCAGGGACATATTACATGTGGTCATGGAAAAACCTTGCAAGAGAATCCCAGGACTTATTACAGGCACACATCCCAACCTATCGGATCTCCCAGGGACAGATTATATGCCATAGGCAAAACCTCGAAATACTATCTGCAGATCTCCCAGGGCCAAATTATATGTCCTCCCAAAGCAAAACCTCGAAAGAGCATTTTCCAGATATCCCAGGGCTAGATTACATGCCATAGGCAAAACCTCGAAAGACTATCTGCAAATCTCCCAGGGCCAAATTATATGCTCATCTACGCAACCTATTCCACGGCCATAGAGTATCAACCTGATACTCACCATACATCATCCTGATGTACACATGATCGTCCTGATCATCATCACTGCAACATCCTGCTGCATGTCATCTGGAGCAACATCCTGAAGCTCGTCATCCATGATCATCCTAATCATACAATGCATCTACCTGATGCATACCAAGTATCTACCTGATACATATCATCATACATGATCCACCTGATATATATCATACATGATCTACCTGATCATACACAGTATCCACCTGATACATATACAGATACATGGTACAAGCATCCAACATGATGCATATACAAAATACATACAAATGATCCAACCGATCATATCCAGCATCCAACATGATGCGTACATACATATACATATAAATGATCCAATTGATCATATCCAGCATCCTCCTGATGCATATACAGAGTAGTAACTGGAGCATCGTCCTGATGCTCATCATCCAGTGCTTACATCCACAGCCATGTGAAGGATCCTCCTTCCAACATGCTTGGAATGGCTTCTGCAAATGTGTCCATCACTTCTTCATCGAAGTGTCATCAATCCAAAGAACACCAAGCCTCTCTCTGAAGTACTCGAACTTCACTCTGGCTAGTGGTTTTGTCAGCACATCTGCAATCTGCTCGTCCATCGCAACATACAGGAGCTTCATTGCTCCTCTCTGCACCATATCCCTGATATAGTGATATTTGATCTCTATGTGTTTCAACCTGTCGTGAAACATTGGGTTCTCAGACAGCTTCACACAACTCTAGTTATCACAGAAGATACCAGTAGCATCCAACGGGAGATCAAATAACTCAGACAGTAGCTTCCGAAGCCATACTGCCTCACAACTAGCTGAGCAGGCTGCAACATACTCTGCCTCGGTTGTACTCAGTGCTACGCAGGACTGCTTCCTGCTAAACCAAGAGATCACACCTGATCCCATACTGAAGCAGCACCCAGATGTGCTCTTCCTCTCTGTAGCACTGCCTGCCCAATCTGAATCAACATAACCCTGCAGATTAAACTTTTGATTCGCTTCATATTTGAGCCCATAATCAACTGTACCCTTCAGGTACCTCAGAATATGCTTTACAGCAACTAGGTGAACACTCCTCGGATCCATCAGGAACTGGCTCAATGTGTTCACCGCAAAGCAAATATCTGGTCTCGTGTTCGTCAGATACATCAAGGACCCAATCATTTGGTGATACATAGAGACATCAACCGGCTCAGATGAAGCATCACACAGAAGCTTCAAGTTCGATGCCATAGGTGTGGCCATGGTCTTGCAATCCATCATCCCGAAACCTCTTTAGGATATCTACTGCATACTTCCCTTGTCCAAGGAAGATCCCATCTACACTCTGCCACACCTCCATACCTAAAAAATAATGCATCATCCCCAAGTCCTTCATATCGAAATCGGTAGCAAGCTTCCTCTTTGTATCAACAATCAATCTGTCATCTCCTGTTACAAATAGGTCATCCACATATAGGAGTAGAATCACAGGATTCCCTTCCTCAACTTTGTAGTAAAGGTTGGAATCCTCTTTACTCTTGGTAAAGCCCAAACTGGATAGAAAGCTGTCTATCCTAACATACCAAGTTCTGCACATATATGATTTCCTGTCATGTGTCTCAAAACCAAGTGGCTGCTCCACATACACTTCTTCTTCAACTATACCATTCAATAAAGCTGTCTTGAAATCCATCTGGTGTATCTTCTATTTCATCACTTTTATATTTCTCTATGCTTCCATATGCAGCATGCTTGATCTAATAGATCCATATGGAAGTCATAACAAACTTCCCTTCAGGTCTTGGGACTGCATCCCAAACATCATTCTTCATGATCAACGGATCATGGCATTCTTCCATTTCTTCATCCCAGATCCTAGGAACTTCAATATCTTCAATAGATATCTTTGTTGCTGGAACAAATGTTGTAGTCCTTCTTTTGTAGGTGAAGGTATACGGTCTTTCCTACAAGACAAGTTAAATTGCATGATTAGAAACATCTCATAGTTTCATAACAAAATCGTACACATAAGAATATATGTCATACATTCATGCAATTATTTTAGCCAATGCTTCAATACAACATTCATCCATATCCTGTAACTTTCTAGATGCCTTCCAATCTCTACCAGAACATTGTTAAGAGTTTGCACTACTCCCAACATGTCAGCAAAGAGGTTTCATTCTAGATAAGTAGCAATGGAATGTTGTATAGTGTCGTAGGCCACTTACCCATCACATGCATATTAGTAGTATACTATTCATTAATGCAATCATTCTAATATGCACAATACATATCCCAAGTCTAGGAACATAAGCATATACATAATTGAACAATTTTATTTAAACAAACAAATATGTAAAATACTTATCTTTGTTTGTTTGTTGGGTGGACTCCCTCTGAGTCTTTGCTTCATTGCAGGAGCTACTGAAGTAGCTTCTTCTACACCTTTCTATTGTGGAATGTAGAGAGATGGTCAACTCCCTCTGAATATCTGCATCCTTGCAGAAACCACTGGAGTGTGCTCCCTCTTGAGCTTTGCTCCCTGGATTACCTGTTCTTGAACTTAAATTCATCCTTGGTCTCTATGCATGCTTATTAGTATCATTATTGTGATATCCTCTAGGTCTTATACATAATCAAACATTCATTAGTATAATCTTAATACCATCAAAACACAATAAACTCAAGCATGTATAGTCAGGATCATTTCAAATAGAAATAATAAGCATTCTTATGGCTAGTCATATCATCAATTAAGGTAAGAAACATAATATGCATAAGCCCTAGATTACTCAACCTTGTAACTTCAAGAGTAATCATTATTAATCATATGATATATATAACAAAAACATACCTTGTCATCATATTTGCTAGTTATGTCTAGCAATGTGTTCTTGTTCTCTTCAATGACCTGCATAACTCATTAGTTAACCTTTGCAAAAACAATTTATACATACCTCTATGTGATTCATGATTATGGATGAATCTTTGTCTTCATGTCACCATGGCATGTTCAGGTTGTCCCTTCAATTTGTACAATCCTCCCTCTTGCTCTCCAATCACCACTGCATCATTAATAGTTTTACCCTTTGGCCACATTATGACTTGGCCATCTACAAATGCAACCCTCATGCCTTTTGCATCCAATGCAGAGATGGAGAGAAGATTCTTCTTGAGCCCAGGTACATAAAGAACTTATTTCATCTTCAAGGATTTTCCAGAATCTAGGTTGTAGGAGGCTTCACCACTTCCTTTGATAGGGTATTGATAGTCATCCCCAAGTTTCACTTTATGGGGTGATTCATGTTCAGATAGACTTACAAAAGATTCTTTAAACTCAATCATGTGTTTGGAAGCCCCACTGTCAATTAACCAATCATTACAACCATGAGAGATAGTACCTATGAGAGCAGAGATTAGAACATACTCTTCTTCGCTTGATGAGTCATCATCACTTTCTTCCCTAGCCTTCTTCTTTGGAGGTTCATCATCTTCGGCAGTGTTGGCTCGGTTTTGCAACCAAGCTTAGTGCTATGGGCACCTACTAACTAGTAGTAGCAGTTTCAATAGAAATAAAAACAATAAACTAAATAAACAATACTTTTCATGGATCTAAGCAAGAATCTAAACAAATAATTTAAATCTTTCAAAATCAAGAACAAGAAACATAAGAAATAAATTTTGTATTGAAAAGTGGGGGGCAAGCAAGTGCTTGCGATATTACCTTCAATGGTGAAGGTTGATGTTGAGCAACTCCCAAGATGAGTAGCTCCAAACTCCAATAGGTCTCTTTCTCCAAGGTTGCTTCAATGGCTAAAAGTGCTCAGGGGAGATTTCAGCAGCATAAGGATGAGATAATGGAAGGATATGAAATGAGGAGCCCCTACCACCTTTTTATAGGTTTTGGTGGTGGGAGATACCATTTGTGGTTTTGTGGAAACCAAATGGTATTGACCAACATGGTTTAGGTACTTTTCCCTCCTTTTTTCCTTTTTTGAATAAAAATAATATTTTAATTCCCTTTTTAATATTTTTGGGAATTTGGACCCTTTTTGAGGGTTTTTTATGATTTTCTTGGAAAAATAATCTTTTTTAATGGAAAAAGGGGTGTACTAAGGTCTTTTGGTGACCTTTTGTTGGTTTCAGAGGCTCAGATGGTGGAAAAGTGGACAAATGGGTCATGTGAGTAAGGGAATGAGCTAGTGAGCACTTTTTAGGTGTTAACAGATTGCCCCCTGATGTGTGAGGGCAGGAGCTCATCGTATGGCCGATAGACATCATAGTTCTTTTGTCCTTTTTTCTGGGGTTTAGGGGAGAGAAGAGACCGGTTGGAGACTGGAGCCACGGCCCTTGGAAGCTGCAAAAACAAAAAATATTACATGGCCTCAATATGCATGAGGTATAATCTCTGATAAAGGACGAGGCGGGCATTCCCATGCTCGTATCAAGACATATACAAAACAATTAGTCCCAAGAAGGGGGATCTAATACGTAAAGAAATATACTGGTACATCATAATGGTCCAGAGGGGACATGATTGTGGGATATACTCATGATCATGACTGATCTCAATAACTGATACGCTGGAATAACTGTGGAACTGCTGAAACTGAAGGTGTCCAACATCTGCAGGGACTCAAAGACTATGAGTCATCGCTGAGAAATAATGTACCTGTATACTCAAGGGAGTATGAAATTGGGGTACATCTGAATACTGTCGCCATACGCAACCCGGATATCTATAGAAAAAATGTAACTGGTTGTATCCATAGGTAGACTCTCAAATGTGGAGGAGTCAGGAGGTATCCGGGGTCTTCGACTAATAACTGAACGGACCAATACCCTGTGCGAGTCTCAACGATGCGATCAAGGTGTTGAAGTCGAGCATGTGAGAAACAACCATTGGGAGAGGCACTGAGGATTCCTCTCGAAATGATTCGTAGGTACTCATCATAAATGGTAATGAGTCCAAGACACAGGGGCCTCTAGGTCTATCCTCTGGAATAAATGTGGTTGTCGTCGACAGAGGGAGACTAGCAACTAACAAGGCAATGATGTATCCTTGTTAGGAGCGCGAGGTGTAAACTGAAGTGATGTAGTACTGCTGGTAGGACTGACATACTTGTGGGGAAGGGAAATAACTGGGTCAAAAAATAGGGTAGACTCAAACTTCCTTTGTTCAGAGCATGATGACATGGTTGACCTGGCAGCGTAGGGAACTGACTTGTAGGTGCAGGGATCATAGCTTTGACTGAATGGTATATATTGACTCTGGGGGGGGGAGGACAAGCTGATGGTAGTTGTCGCGGGAGTTTCAGGGTGACATACTGCAGAATACTCTGAACAAAGGCGACCAAAAGGGGAAGCTGCTAGCGAGTAGATATGATCTGTCGTGGCGCCAAGAGGCACCCTTCTTCCTTCTTCATAGTTTTAAAGAGCTTCAAGAAGGGATAAAAGTATGCTCTGAAATGTTACGGTCCTGTGGATTTTGTGAGCCCAGGACGGCGCATGCTCATGGTTGCTTTCATGTTTAGAGAGTCTGAAAACAGTAAGTGGACTCTGTTGGTGTTTCTTTTTCGTAAGTTTAGTCTCCGAGGCCCGAAAAAGTATAAAATGATGCGAATGGAGAACTCTTCTAGCCGATGTGACTAGAGTATACCTTTTTCGTAATTAGTCTACAAGGTCCGGAAAAGGGGTAAACTTATACCAGGTAGACGCCCTTTCAGATACGTTTATCGAGCATGAAAGGAAGCAAGATTGCTCGGCGATCTTTTCATTGTTTTAGGAGTCAGAAAAGAGCTTAACAGAAACTCCCTAAGTGCCTTTTTCGTAAAAGGGGTTGCTCGGCCCGAAAAAGGGGTAAAATCATACCGAACCAAAATGGTTCGACGAGGACGAGAAAAGGTCTCAAGCATCGTCATCTGTGCGGAAAACGGGATCCGGCGACATAAGATACATCGAAAACGGAGAACGGCCGATGTGGCACGCAAACCGAGGCGACGAGGGGGCGTGGAAAAAATGCCCGGAAAATCTAAAGGTGAGAGCGAGAAATGGTCTCTAGCATCATCAAGGGCGCGGAAAACTGAATCCGGCGATATAAGACACATCGAAAAATGGAGAACGGCCGATGTGGCACGCAAACCGAGGCGACGAGGGGGCGTGGGAAAAAATGCCCGGAAAATCTAAAGGTGAGAGCGAGAAATGGTCTCAAACATCATCACGAGCGCGGAAAACTGAATCCGGCGATATAAGACACATCGAAAACGGAGAACGGCCGATGTGGCACGCAAACCGAGGCGACGAGGGGGCGTGGGAAAAAATGCCCGGAAAATCTAAAGGTGAGAGCGAGAAATGGTCTCAAGCATCATCACGAGCGCGGAAAACTGAATCCGGCGATATAAGACACATCGAAAACGGAGAACGGCCGATGTGGCACGCAAACCGAGGCCACGAGAGGGGCTAAAAAATGGTCAAAAATGGACCCCGGAAAAAACGGGAAACGGAAGGAACCTCTACGAAGTTCCCGCTGTGCTGATCCCAACGGTACCAACGGTTTGAGAAATGGACTTCGTATGACACCGCAATGGTTGTTTGAAATTTGTGGAATTTCTATAAATAGGACGTGGGGCCCAATATGACTTGTCATTGTCACGTGCGAGTTTGATAGAGCAGTCAGAGCTATTTCTCGATTTCCGGGAGATTTCACCGTTGGTTTTCGATTTAGCGAGTTGCAGGTAACTCTATTCGCCTTAACCTAGTCAATTATGTCTTTTTTAGTTGGCGGTGGGCCCCCGAAAGCCGCGAATCTCCACGTTGACTCTCCAACGTGGAACCGCGCGGGTTTCGGGGCGGAACCCGCGATGAACCGCGCGGGTTTTAGACTCACAGTCGCGATGTTCATCGCGACTGTGAGGTCGGAACCCGCGATGTTCATCGCGTGTTCATGGGTGACAGTCGCGATGTTCATCGCGACTGTCTGGACGAAACTCGCGATGTTCATCGCGGGTTTTTTTCATGGAACCCGCGATGGTCATCGCGGCTTTTGTGGAAAAGCCGCGATGGTCATCGCGGCTTTTTGTGAAAAAGCCGCGATGAGATTTTTTTCAAAAATTTTTATGCTGGGGCTAAAATTTTCTGTGTTTTCTTGGCAGGATGTTGCGGAGGGCTCAGTCCGTATGGCGGGAGAGAGATATTGATGCCGAGATTGTGGCGAGGATCGAGGATGATGGGGGGGTGAGACAGACTTTAGCCATGAGCGGACTCTTGAAGTTCGCTCAGATACCTTATATCCGTTCAGTGAGGAGACTCCTGAACAAGCTCGTTCAGTGGTGGGTGCCGGCAGAGGGTGCCTTTATTATTGGTGGTGAGAGGTTGGAGATTACTCTCACTGATGTATATTTTTTGACCGGTTTGCCTCGCTTGGGTGAGGTGGGTGATATCTCTCCGAGATTGCCTCCAGGCGTGGATATGGAGGACCTCTTACAGACCTTTTGTGGGGATGACGCTGTTTTGGTAAACAGCTCTATCAGTCTGAAGTTCCTACGTGAGTGGGATATGCGGGCCGTTGGTGCCTGCGTTCTGAGGGTTTTGGGTGCTGCTGCACCACATCGTATGTCTGGGGGGCAGACGGTGATGGTGGACTCCGTTCTACGGGGTACTTACTATGCTTGGGCTCAGATGTTCTTGGCCGGTGTCCGGAGAGATCTGGACAAGGCCGTGAGAGAGGGAGGTGAGTTCTGTTACGCCTCATTTTTATGTTGTTTTTTCTTTGAGCGGGTGCCGACCCTACGGCCACACGTACCGGTTCGTGCTGGTCTACCTAGCGAGCCTCGTATGATGAGGTGGGGGCAGATGATGCCTCGTGCTGGCGGTGGTATCCGTGGCTTCTTTACAGAGGATTTTTTCCAGCAGTGGGAGCAGATGCCACTGGTGATCGAGGACTATCCATACGCCGGTATGGACTACCGGGGAGACCCGGAGATGCCACGTGCCCCAGGACAGGCCTGGAGCTTAGACGGTATGTTTTTGTGTCTTATGTGATGTTTATACCATATGTATTATGATTGATCATGATGATGTCTGTTGTATAGTATCTGATGGTTCTACTTGCTTTGTGCAGATATTGGTCCGGTACCACCACCTGACTATGTGGCTCGGCAGGGGCGGGCGATAGTGGTTGCGCGTCCTCCAGTACCTGTACGTCCTCCTCGTGGTGGAGGATTTGGAGCCCGTGGGCGAGGGGTTGGCCCTCAGGACGATGCTATAGATGGTGTTCGACGGACTTTGGCCCGGATCGTAGCTAGACTTCCGGAGGATGGCTGGAGGGACCTTGATCGGGACATTTTGCAGGGATGTCTCGGTGCACCGCCCGAGTGGCAGTCACTGTTGTTGAGGGCAGCGGTGCTTGCTGCGAGACACGGGGGTGGTGGAGGAGATGCTCCGGCAGAGCCGGCCGCGGGGAGGATACGTCTGAGGGACGACCCAGCAGGGCCAGCCGAGCGGCGAGTTCGGGGTCGTCGTGACCCGGCTGGGCCAGCGGAGGTGGAGTCGGAGGAGGAGCCGGAGGAGGATCCTGAGGATCCGGAGGATCCTGATGATTAGACGTCATTGTACTTGCCCCCAAATGCTCATGAGCATATGGGGAAGCATTTTTGTATGACAGATGTATTTTGTGTATATCGAGTGCTGAGGGCACTTATGACATGTAGACTTTTTGGTTCGTATATATATGTGGATATATATTTTGGATATTTTGATGTGTATGCACGTGGATGCACTTTGTCTTTTGTATATGCTCATGGAGGCACGTGTTATGCACGTGGATGCAGTGTGTTTGTAGATTTATATATGCCCGTGGAGGCACATGCTATGCACATGGATGCATTATTTTGGTTTGTTTTATGCTCGTGGAGGCACATGTTATGCACGTGGATGCAATATGTTTGTAGATTTATATATGCCCGTGGAGGCACATGCTATGCACATGGATGCATTAATTTGGTTTGTTTTATGCCCGTGGAGGCACATGTTATGCACGTGGATGCAATATTGGTTTTTTGTATATGCCCGTGGAGGCACATGTTTTGCACCTGGGTGCATGTTTGTTTATGGATATGACATGATGTGATTGGTGTGCCAGTCGAGGACACTGTTGGCCATATTGTCTGCTACACTATTGAGGTGTCTTGGGACATGTGTGAATGTAATGGATTCAAACTGTCTAACCATTTGTTTAGTGCGCAGGAATTTTCTGAACAGACAGGGATCGCGTACCTGGTAATCATTGTTGAGCTGGGAAACTAGGAGCTGTGAGTCCAAGAAAACGTTGAGGTGACGTATGCTCATCTGGAGAGCAGCGGCCAGGAGACCGGTCACAGCATCGTATTCAGCTTGATTATTGGTGGCGGCACCTAAACATACTCCATCGATGTGAATTAACTCATGTGAAGGGGAGTATATTACCCAAGCTGCGGAGGCGAGATTGGGAGACCAACGGCTTGCACCATCAGCGAAACCGATGTGGCAGAGTGGAAGAGGCTCCATCTGTGGTCATGCAGGGAAAACAAATATTTAGGTTTTTTTTGAAAAATTTTTGTGAACGAAAAACGTATGCCTATACTAAAAAATGGACGATGGTGTCCATGAGATTTTCTATGGGTAAAATCTTTTAAGGTACAACCCGTTGCGTGGGTTGCGTAAGGTGTTGCCTTCTGAATCGGTCAGAATGTATGCCCCCTGCCCGAGGCAGGTGTGTATGATGTAGGGGCCTTGCCACATAGACACGAACTTCCCTTTTCCGGTTTTATCATGAGCTTGATCGTAAGCGAGGACAAGGTCTCCCTCCGAAAAGGTTCTTGGGTGGATGCGTTTGTCGTAACTTAGTTTCGATCTTTGTTTAGCGGCTTCCATGTTTTGAATGGCTGTGCGCCGATCTTCATCGGCCTGCTCTAGGAGCAGTAAACGTTGCTCGATCGGGGAAGTATCTGGTAGGAGCTCAACGGCGATGTGTAAAGCTGGGATCTGGCACTCAATAGGGAGGACAGATTCGACACCGTGAACTAAATGGAAAGGGGTAAAACCGGTGGCGGTTTTGGTTGATGTGCGGTAAGCCCAGAGTGCTGGGAAAAGCATGTGATGCCAATTGGACTTGTGCTTGTCTACAGTGCGTTGGAGAATGGTTTTCAAGATTTTATTGATCGCTTCGACTTGGCCGTTTCCTTGGGGGTAGTAAGCGGAAGAGAAATGGTGTTCGAATTTCAACATGGTTGATAATTCTTTCCAGACGGCATCTTCGAAGTGAGAGCCGTGGTCAGAGACTAGCTGTTGTGGTACTCCGAAACGAGCGATGACGTGGTTGAAGAAAAACCGCGCCGCGGTGTCGGCTTTGCAGTTATAGGTTGGCATGGCTTCTGCCCACTTGGTGAAATAATCTACGGCCACAATGATGTGTTTGTGACCGCCGGCTGACGGGGGGTTGCAGTCGAGGAAGTCTATGGCCCATTTGCAGAATGGTCCAACAGTGATGACTGGATGAAGGGGGGCAGGGGGGGTTCTTGCTTTGGGGGCAAAGAGCTGGCAGTTCTGGCAATGCTTGACTGCGGTGATGCAATCAGTAAACAACGATGGCCAAAAATAACCTGCCCGAATGATTTTCTGGGCGGTAGCCATGCCGGAGAAATGGCCTCCACAGGCACCGCTATGACAATCATTGAGGACTTGTTCTGCCTCACTATGGGATAGGCAGCGGCGTAAGATAGTATCAACGCCGCGTCGGTAAAGTACATCTCCGATAAGTAGGTATCGGGGTGCATGGTGTCGTATGCGACGGCGTCCATCACGATCGATGTGTGGTCGGAATTTTTGCGTACGGAGGTAAGTCAAAATGTCTCCGTACCAAGGGTCGTCCGACGAAATGACGAAGATCTGCTCGTCAATCAGGTCCGTATGGATAACGGGTGATGTCGAAGAGGACGGGAGATCTGTAATTAAGTGAGCAAGCGCGAGGGCTTTGGTGCTCTTGGGAGTCTTGAAAGTAAGGTCATATTCCTGGAGGATAATGACCCATTTAGCGACACGGCCCTGAAGGAGTCTCCTGGTGAGGAGGTCGACCATGGGGTTGGAGTCGGCCACGACCGTGGTATGACTAAGTAAAATGTAGTGTCGTAGTTTCTGTACGGAAAAGACTACAGCTAGGGCTAATCTTTCCTCGTATGGGTAACGTAGAGGTGGGCCAGACAAGGTCTGGCTGACGTAGTAAATTACATGCTCTTTGTGGGAAGCATCTTCTTGGACCAAAACTCCGGATACGGCATGTTCGGATGCCGAGACGTAAAGGGTGAAGTCTTGGGAAAAATCTGGTGGGGATATCAAGGGGGCTTGTGTGAGAGCCTTCTTGAGGGCTTCGAATGCCGTGTCTGCTTGTTCGTCCCAGACAAAGGGTATGTGGGTACGAAGTAAGCGTAAGAATCCATGGACTTTGGTGGCGTAATCAGGAACAAAGCGCCTAAGAAAATTGGACCGACCTTGCAAGCTCTGAAGCTGGCGAAGCGTGCGAGGAGGGGGAAGTTCTAAGATGGCTTTGACTTTCAGGGGATCAACGGTGATCCCGTCCTGGGAAACAATGAAACCCAACAACCGGCCTGCCGGGACGCAAAAGACACATTTGTGTGGGTTCAAGCGGATTTTATATTTACGACAACGCAGAAAAACTTGCCGGAGGTCGCTAAGGTGGTCTGATCGTTTTCGGGAACGCGCTGTGAGGTCGTCAAGATAGACCCGCAGGATATGGACCAAGTCGTGAAAGCAGTAGGTCATGGCTCGCTGGAAAGTGGCACCAGCATTTTTAAGGCCAAAGGGCATGACTCGATAGGCAAAGGTGCCCCATGGGGTGGTAAAGGAAGTCTTGTACTGATCCTCCTTGCGGATGTGAATCTGGTTGTATCCGGAAAATCCGTCCATGAAGGATAGGACCTCATGGCCCGCACACTCATCAATGAGTTGGTCAATGAATGGCGTGGGGAAATTGTCTTTTGGACAAGCGTGGTTTAGGTCGCGGAAATCAGTGCATACTCTAAGGGTGCCTTGCTTTTTGTTGACAGGGACGGGGTTCGACACCCATGTGGTGTACGGAATAGGGTAGATGAAACCTGCTGTTCGAAGTTTCTCGACTTCAGCCTTGACAGCGGGGAGCTTGGCAGGGTGAATAGGTCGCTGTTTCTGACGAACAGGGGGTACTTCCGGCCATGTATCGATATGGTGTTCAATGATGGCGGGGTCGAGACCAGGCATCTCGGTATAGGACCAGGCGAAGACGTCTCGGAACTCTTGAAAGAGTTTTTTGTATGCCTGAGTTTCTGCTTGAGTGCAAGATGCGCCCAGCGAGATGAGCTCAGGTTTCCCTGGTGTTATGGAAATGTCTATCTGTATGGTGGGGGAAATGTTGGACATGTTCCCTTCTTCAAAGGCATCCGGTGCTGGGATGGGGTCCTTTAACCAATCGACCTTAGCAGGTATGAAGTCTTTCGACTCGACTGATAGCTGGTTGGATGCGGTGGAGGTAGATGTTTCCGGGAGGAAGTACGAGCGATGATGCATATCATCCCAAGGGTAGTCGGGTGCAGTGAGTGTTTCCAAAATCTGCTCGTCAGTATTGAAGTAGTCAGACCATAAATCAAGGGGTTCTGGTTTGAAGGTTGTCGAAATCATATATATCGTATTGACTTCTTCTGACGAGGATGATGGTGGAGGGTGAATCTCCTCGATGAGGGGAGGAGATATCTCTAAATCGGCATTGTTTAATTCGTACAGCGCTGCTCTATAGTCTGGTAGATCAGGGCAATGGTGTGAGTAGTGGCCGTAGACACTGCATATAGCACAAGGATGGTTAGTGCACAGTGATTTATCGCGAGGCTGTAGAGGTGGCTCTAATTTGACTACTGGGATGCCGACGTCATCGTCCAACATATTCATATGTTCTTGGAGTGCCGGTAAATGTGGGCATTGATGAGTTGGATGGCCAATTTCATCGCATAATGAACATTTGGGGGGAGCTCGAAACACCGGTGGGGGTTTGGCTGCCTTAGGAGGTGGTATGGCAGTGTAGGGTTGTGGACCTCTGCCCCCAGTGGGCTTAGCAAGGAGAGGGGGATCCTTTGACGTCGACGCAATCGTGAGACCCGGAGGAGGTTTCATTGACGACGAAGGAATATTGAGGTTAGGAGGAGGTGTCGTTGCCGACGAAGGGATCGCGACGCCAAGGGGAGGTTGATTTGTGGTAACAATAGGTTGTACCGGTTGGAGGATGACGTCTGGTGTCGGTAATCGAACGGGAGGCGGAATATACCACACGGGTAATCCCAATGTTAGCCCGGGTAGGCTAAGGGTAGCCATAACCGGGGCGCTTACTACACCCGAAGGAGGAAATAGGAAGGGGATGGTGTGGATGGGTGTAACACCAATGTGACTGGGGATCAATGGTGGTTGACCGCCGGGTGTTTGCGTATTCTGCGAAACAGTACAGAGGTTTGCGACTTGGGTCTCCGGTGACGGTGGTGGAATGGCCTGGAATGTAGAGGTCATTGGTGTATCCGAATACAGTCCGGGTGCCACAGAAGACACAAAGGAGGTAACAGCACTAGAAGCGGGTTGTTCAATCATGGGGAGAACATTCTCCGGTGCTGCAGGGGCGTTGGGGTCATAGTAGGTGAGCTGGTCAATTTTGACCACGCGGCCCTCATGGGGGAACATCATGGTGCGGAAGACGGAGGAGGCGACCGCTTTCATGGCATACATGTAACTGCGGCCAAGTAAAAGGTTATAGTCTAGTTGGGCGTTAATGACCTCTATGTCGATGAGCACAGTCTTCCCACCTAATTGGACGGGTACCTTGGGTAATAAACCGTGAGGTTGAGCTGACCGGCCGTCGTAGGCCCGCAATGCGGTGGTGGATTGCTGGAGAGCAGGGGAGCCCAACTTTTGCCAAACAAAAGTGGACATGACGCATGTGGAGGCACCCTCGTCGATGATACATCGATGGATGACAAGATTCCGAATAGAAACGGAAACTTGGACTGCTATGGTAGAAGGCAGCCGTGGTTCAGATTGGTCTAAGTCAAAGGTCATCAAGTTCGAATCATTTGGGTCAATAGCCCCAATGGCGGAAAGTAAAGTCTTGCGCTGAGAAGGACAGGTTTTTAAGACTTCTAACGCAGACATGGCTGCGGGAGATTGAGCTAAGTCATCTACGATGTTGTAATTGGATGCAGCTCGTGCATTGGGGTTGTTGTTGATTCGGCGAAGGGGGAAGCGAGGTGCTTTAGAAGCGCCATCAAGTGGAACCTGAGGTATACGCAATGTCTGATCAGTGGGATTAGCAGTGGTATCCTTTTCGGCGGGGGGGGCTTCAGAAGTCGGTCCGTATTGATTTCGACGGGTTTGGACATTGACGTCAGCGGTGGACATCATCAATAAGTGGTGGGTACCTGAATCAAACATGGGTTGATCAGGAGCTGTGTAAGTTATTTGTTGTGGTTGCACGTTGCCCTGTTGGGGGGCTAACGGCTGGGTGTTTACCACTCCTTGTGTTGGAAAGGGGTTTTGGAGAACCAGAGGTTGTTGTGGAGGTGGTGGGGGGTTGGGTGGTGGCTGAGGAGCCGCCTGCCCTTGACGATGGGCGTCATTTGTCCATAGTTGTCGAGCTCGCTCGAGATGTGGGCAAGCGTGGGTATAGTGGCCATAGACACCGCAAATGGAACAAGGATGGTTTGTCCGTAAATTAGCATTTTTAGGTTGCTTAGGTGGCCGATCAGGATTCTGATGAGCGGGCACCGCGTTATTATTTTGCGGGGGCTGGGTAGGTTGTGGAGCTTGGTTACGGTTTTGATTGTTTCCACGGTTGCGTCCTCTTCCGCGGTTGGGTTGTCCACCCTGGTTGCGTTGGTTATTTTGATATTGGGGCTGCTGTTGTTGTTGTGCGTACACATGCCCTTGAGCATTGGGGGGATTCTGAGGAGCCGCAGGTGCGGGAGCAGGTTGCGGTGGATAGTATGCAGGTGGAGCTGGAGGTGGTCCAGTTGCCTGTTGGGGTTGTTGGTACCCCTGCGCTGGTGGAGGCGTGAGGTTAGCCGGTGCAACCGGTTGTGGGTAATGCATGGGCTGTTGTGGAAACTGCATGGGGTTTTGTACCGTAGGTTGAGCATAGTATGTAGGAGGTACATATGCTGATGGCGCTTGGCCATAACAATGTTGTGGACAAGAGGGTCCATGAACATGATGGGTCTGGTTTGTTGGAGCATAAGAAGTTGTCGCTCCGGAACTGGATGTAGCCCTAGAAAGGTCTGGGGCGGGCATGGTGCTCACCATACTGAAAGGTTTTGCTTGCGGTGTAATTTGGCCAATAATGCCATCAGCGGCATGTGATGCCCCCGGTGTGTCACCGCGTGCAGAGTCGCCTCGTGGGGCGTCAGGTATGATGGTGTATAGGTATCCTGACTGGGCATAGATAAGGTCAAACTGTTGGGCCTTCAGGATGGCCTCCTCTTCCGACTGGGGTCTTTCAGAAGCTACATCCTTCGCAATGAGGGGAAGGAGGGATTTAAGGAACCAGTCTAAAAAGATTCGGTCGTCTAATTTGATCTTGCATAGGCTTCGGCGCCGACGCCAATCATGGATATGGTCAGTGATGTGCGTGGCCGTGTTCTGTCTGCAAGACAGTAGGATTTCGACGCCCGCATCATAGCGGACTGGTAGCTGAAAGAACTGCAGGAAGGTCGAGGCAAGGGAGGTAAATGTGGAATGCGTCCCATGGGGTTGCTCGATATACCATTTGGCTGCAGAGCCAGTGAAGGTGCGCTGTAATAAACGGAGGCGGACTGAGTCGTCCACTATGGAGTTGGAGGAACACCATAAATGGAAGGACATGATGTGGTTCTGGGGGTCTTCTCCGGCCTTTCCCTCAAACTTAGGGATGTCAGAGGGGAGCTTAGTGGGCATATGGGGCCAAGCAGGATCATGCCTAATGGGGTCATTCGTAAGCCTAGCTAAATCTGGCAAGTTGAGACTTGCCATGTATGGTAGACTAGCGGATGTAGTGACCGGAACCGGGACCTGCCTAGCCATTGTGGTATGGTGTAGGGGTCCAGTAGCGCCTATAGGTATGCTAGGTATGGAGGGTATGTTCCCTCCAAAAGGTGTGGCCTGATATGGGTTAGCACTCCCAAGTGCAACCTGGGTTACACTTGGGTTAGGAATCGCACTAGGGATTCCTGGTATAGCACTACCGAGTGCAACATGGGTTACACTTGGGTTAGGAATCGCACTAGGGATTCCTGGGATAGCATTCCCAAGTGCAACAGGAGTGACACTTGGGTTAGGAATCGTACTAGGGATTCCTGGGATAGGGTTTGTGGAAACCGAAGGGGGTATGACCCCCATGTTGGGCATGCCCATGACAGGTGGTGGTCCTGTGTTAGGCATTCCTGAATGTGGAGTGGTACCCATATTGGGCATACCCAAGGGGGTTGATGTTGTCATGGATGGGGTCCCCGCAGAAAGGTCTGCGGATGTCTTACCTATGGTTAATGTAAATTGTGGATCTTCTGGTGTTCCAGACATAATTGTGGTCGGTGGTAACTCTGTGGGGTTTTCGGATTCTACCTCCAAATCAAAGGTGAAGTGGGGTATGTCAGAATCGGATGACCGTCTAAATGATCGACGATGTGTCGAATCAAGGGATAATGCTCTGCGTCCGTGACGTGGAGAGCCAAGTGGACTGAACTCTGGGAGTTCGCCCCGTAGACGACGAGAATGTCTAGAATTCTCAATGGTGAGAAATATGTTTTTGTTTTATGTTTAAAAAGTTGTTTTAAGTATCAGGTGGTGATATATATGTAAAAGACTCAAAACCCTAATTCCAACCAAGGGTGCAAGAAGGGGAGTGAAAAAAGAAGGCTCACAGGCCAAAAAATCAATCCTCAAAAAATGCACTTATCCTAGCAGCTGTGCTACAATAAGTGGAGGAATGCAACAACCGGTCAGAATACCAACATGCAAGCGGCTCCTAGAAAAAATAGGTGTAACTAGACTCAAAAGGTGGTAAAGATCATGCAAACACCTAATCTAAAAGTATTGTGACTCAAACAGACGATATCCCCTGCAAGGTGATGAAATCCAAGTCAGACAATATGAATGTAGAGACAACGGCTAGATATCCCCCTACCGGGAGGGACACCGGGTAATCAATCCTAAAAAGACAGGCTACTAGGATACTCCGTTCATGACGCGTCGAGAAAAGGTAAATCTGCCGTTTGGTCCTTTGATCGCAATATCCCAATACAGGGATATCCCGAGAACTGCGAATGGTAGCCCTTCGGTTACTGAATGGGTTTCGGTATCCCACTCAGGCTTCCGGAACCATCCTCGCGACTTCAACCCTCCTAGGGGAGAGGCCTTCCCACAAACCGGTTGTGACCGCGCCAAAAAGTACTAAGAGATTTTAGCTCCCTAATTGGACAACTTCTATGTCTCGGATGTATGAACCGAGGGGTGTTATTGGAACACCTATCCCCCCAATACTACCTAGCTACAAGAATTCTTTTTGTGTTCCCCAAGTGGGGTTAAGAGTGTGTTCAAATTAGGGTAAGTTTTAAGTCTTAGTTCAATTAAGTGATCGTGTGAGTGCACGTGAGGTGTTGTAAACTGAACTTGAAAAAATTAAATGCTTTAAGGGAAATTTTTCAAAAAAAATAAAGGACTTTTCGAAAAATAATAAGCAAATATTTAAGACTTTTTTCACTAAAAGAAATTAAATTGCTTTTTCAAAAATAACTCAAAAAATAATGGATTTTTTGGATTTTTGAAAGCAAATAATAAACTTCTAAAAGAAATAAATGGATTTCTTCGTTTCAATAAAATTTGCTAAGGGCAAGATTCTAAAGAAGTAAACAAGAAAAAATTTGAATCTAGATAAAGAATGCAAAATGAATCTTTCTTTCACTTTCTTGAAAATTTTTAAAAAGATTTCTATGTATGCACTTTTAAATAGTAAAAAAATTTTCTAAATCTGGAAAATATGCAGAATTTGATACTGTAAAAAATGTGCTATGGGCAGAAAGTACAGTAAAAAAAATATTTTTCAAAATCGGGATGGCCGAATGAAAAAATTCAGCCGCGCGGGTTTTGGACGAACAGCCGCGATGGGCCGCGCGGGTTTTGGCCGAACAGTCGCGATGGACCGCGCGGGTTTTGGACGCACAGTCGCGATGGACCGCGCAGGTTTTGGGCGAACAGTCGCGATGGACCGCGCAGGTTTTGGGCGCACAGTCGCGATGGACCGCGCAGGTTTTGGGCGCACAGTCGCGATGGACAGCGCGGAAAAAGGCCGCGAAGCCGCGGTGTGCAGCGCGGAAAAACACAGAAAAGTCGCGATGGACCGCGCGACTGTCTGGAAAAAGGCCGCGATGGACCGCGCGGAAAAATGCAGAAAAGTCGCGATGGACCGCGCGACTGTCTGGCAAAAAGCCGCGAGGCGGAAGCCGTGCACGGAAAACGAGAAACGAACTCGAAAATTTAAAATTTAGGGCTGTTTTTTGGGGCCAAATCTCAGAACAGCAATGGATCTGCTGTCTAAGATGGCAGATCTATGGATCTAATGGTTTAAAAACTCATAAAAACTAAGATTTAATGGCAAAGCTAGAGATCTAAAGTTCAAACCAAAGCGGAGTCGCCAAAAACTGTTGGCTCGGTTTTGCAACCAAGCTTAGTGCTATGGGCACCTACTAACTAGTAGTAGCAGTTTCAATAGAAATAAAAACAATAAACTAAATAAACAATACTTTTCATGGATCTAAGCAAGAATCTAAACAAATAATTTAAATCTTTCAAAATCAAGAACAAGAAACATAAGAAATAAATTTTGTATTGAAAAGTGGGGGGCAAGCAAGTGCTTGCGATATTACCTTCAATGGTGAAGGTTGATGTTGAGCAACTCCCAAGATGAGTAGCTCCAAACTCCAATAGGTCTCTTTCTCCAAGGTTGCTTCAATGGCTAAAAGTGCTCAGGGGAGATTTCAGCAGCATAAGGATGAGATAATGGAAGGATATGAAATGAGGAGCCCCTACCACCTTTTTATAGGTTTTGGTGGTGGGAGATACCATTTGTGGTTTTGTGGAAACCAAATGGTATTGACCAACATGGTTTAGGTACTTTTCCCTCCTTTTTTCCTTTTTTGAATAAAAATAATATTTTAATTCCCTTTTTAATATTTTTGGGAATTTGGACCCTTTTTGAGGGTTTTTTATGATTTTCTTGGAAAAATAATCTTTTTTAATGGAAAAAGGGGTGTACTAAGGTCTTTTGGTGACCTTTTGTTGGTTTCAGAGGCTCAGATGGTGGAAAAGTGGACAAATGGGTCATGTGAGTAAGGGAATGAGCTAGTGAGCACTTTTTAGGTGTTAACAGGCAGCATGAGCATGGAACTTTCTTTTGCTTCCCTTCTTCTTATTGCTGGAGTTGTTGTTATCCCTTTTGTTTTTGGGACATTCTGAAGCAAAGTGACCCTTCTCATTGCATGTGAAACATCTTAGATCCTTCTTATTCTTTTGATAGGATCTCTTGTAGTGAGAGTGCTCCTTCTTGGGCTTGCTTCTTTTGGTGTGAGCTGCGAGAGCTTGATCTTCACCTCCCATATTTTCTTCACGAGCTACAAGTCTAGCTTCTTCTTGAGAGCATTCCTCCCACAGTTTACTGAAAGAGATCAATTTCTTTCTTGCACAGATTCCTTGAATAAAGGAGTCCCATGACCTAGGTATGCCATTCAGAGTGGTCATAACAACTTCACCATTTTCCACTACTTCATCCACAACTTCAAGTTGTTCCTTGATCTAAGAGACCTTGGAGAAGTAAGATTGAATGGTTTCTCCATTCAACATCTTGCCCCCCTTCAATTGATTCCGCAGAGTCATCTTCCGATTTATATTCTTCCCTTCAAATAACTTGGTCAGGAAGTCAAACATCTCTTTGGGTGTCTTCAGAGATGACACATGAGGGATGAGATGGTATTTGATAGAGTCAGCAATGATTCTCTTTTCCTTGACCAAGTTCTTCTTATGCAATACCTTAGCCTCTTCATCCTCTGGGATAGGGATGTCTTCTTTTATGTATGAGTCCAACTCATTCTCTTCCAGGATTAACCCAATCCTATACTTCCAGGCTCGAAAGTTATCAGCCCCTTCAAGATTATCCTCAAGCTTGGTGTGGTGAGATATCTTAAAGAGTACTTCAAATGGAAATAGAAAAGATTTAGGTCTTACCGCTTAAATTGCTGAAAACTGGTTGTTGGAAAAACCCTAAAAATTCAAAATGTGAATTTCAACTTTCTGAAAGGATAGAAAGATGCGCCTTGATGAGCTGATCAACTTGGGGTATTCCGAATTTGAGATCTGCAAAGCTACACCCTTCAAAACTGCCTTTCTATCTTCCTGGATTCACTAAGGAGAGTCTTGAATTAGGGTTTGAGTTTCCCGGAGATCTACCCAGCCAAAAATCTCGATCCAAAACTCTAAACTTCGATTTTTGCAAGGGGCTTCCAGCTATGTCTTCAGAGTTCAGAAATTCCTATTTTTGTGGAAACCCTAATTTTTAGGGCCAAATCTAAAAATGCTCAGAATTGAATTCTGATTGGACAGATAGATTCTCCTTGATGAGTAGAGGCAATCTACTATACTGCGTTTCCAAAATCTGTGGAGAGAAACCCAATAAACAAGAAACCCTTGGTTTTCGTCACTACACAATGTCTTCTTCTCAGGTTAGCTCTAATACCATGTTAAATTTTGAGCATTAATTCACAATACTCTAGGATCTTTACTGAGAGAATAACATGTACAGTATATCAATGCATAACAATCATAATAAGCATCACAGGCATCACAAGAATCAAAAGCATGAGAGACAAGAGACACAGAGTTTCCGTGGGGAAAACCCTAAGGTGAAAAACCCCACAACTTCCTCAGAGATAGAGAGAGCAATGGCTCAACCAAAGTACAACCAAAATACACTAAGATAGTCTCCTAGTAGCAGATGATCCTCCTCCTCACTAGTGCGCCACTTTTTGAGTGAGAGAAGTGTGAGTTTTCGAGTGATCAAATAGAGATCTCTCGATCTCTATTTATACTTAACCTGTTTTCCCAATTACACTATGGGGCTGACTTGTCTAGCTAGGTACATCCATAATATAATATATATATTTTAGGGCCAACCCCACACATCGTGGTCTAATAACCCATTGACAAGTACACACACTTGCGACACTTGTCAATACACATGACGACACTTCCTTATAGAGGAATAACACATCTCTTATAAGGGTACAATAAATATATATGAAATACATAGATGAAATACATTCCGAAGTTACATATACATCAACATATTATATTCCCCCTCACATGAGTTGATCCACCTAGATGGAGTGTGTTGGCACTACCACCAACAACCAGGATGAGTACGATGTCGTGACCGACCTTTTGACCACTACCCTCCAGTTGAGCATTAGTCACCTTCGTGTTTTCTTAGACTCTCAACTCCTTGTCACCCAACTCAACAACTACTACCAAGTACTAGATCCATGCCTCTTTCGAAAGTTCCTGCACACTAAACAATTGGTTAGACACTTTGAATTCATTACATTCACACATATCCCATGATGTCAGAATAGTGTTGCAGACCAAATTGCTAATGAAATTATAGAATGGCATATTAATCATCGCATATAGGAAGTAAATCACAAATCATGCATCATCATATCCACATGTACATATACATCATATAGACATCATCATCACATCAGAGGCTCATTAACATAAAAAATACATAAAAAGTGTATCCACGTGCATATATATATCAAATGTCATAATGTCTACATTCTCCTCTAGGCATAACTGCATAGAGGATCCCAACAACTTCCTCATCATAAAAATACAAGTCAAGTACATCAGAAATTCCCTATGCTCCAAGCATTGGGGGGCAGTTCCATAAACTACCTGCTAATCATTTGAGTCCTCATTATCATCGTCATCCTCCTCCTCCTCATCCTCCCCATATGATTCACTCTCCTCGTCAGACGAATCCTACTCGTCATCATAAGGGGCATCACCCCGGGACATGGCCCATATAGCCTCAACCGCCATCGCAATCCGCCACATAATCGGCCTCCACTCCCTCGGTGCATCATAGAAAATATTGATCAAATCCCGGTCCATCCATTGCCAACAGTCATCCACTAAACCCTCTAGAAACCGATCAATCCCTATGCGCAACGACTCCAAAGTCACCGAAGAACTCCCCTGAGGATGATGTCCTCAACTGGGAGGGTCAATCCCCTAGAATCTAACTCTTCGTATCCTATAACCCACCAGAGGCCTCGGTCCCACATCTACACACACTTAAGCAAGACATCAGTATCATTGCCATCTCAAAATACACTAGCTACCATATATGTTATGAACTATAAAAACATGATACTATAAAACATAATGTCTACATACCGTCTGGTCCCCAGGATTGACCGAAAGGACGTGGTAGCTCTGGATCGCCCCTATAGTCCATCCCTACATAGGGATAGTCCTCAATAATTATTGGTAACTGCAACCACTATGTGAAAATCTCCCAAGTGAAGAACCTCTGCACCAACCCTCCACTCCCGCGAGTCATCATCTCTCCCCACCGTCGTATCCTCAGCTCAGTGGGCCCACCTTTTCGTATCGCCAAATGTGGTCACAGTGTCGGTACCTGCTCAAAGAAAAAAGAGCATAGGAAGGAACGAGGGAAAGCAGAAATACCCTCTTGTATGACTCATCTTGGACATTTCCCTCCAAACTACAGTCTGAAACATTTTCCCCCACTCGAAGTATGTGCCCTCTAGTTCCTACTCCACCAGCATCAACAACCCACCTATTGAAATAGTTTAGTCAACGAGAGTCCACTTCACACTGTTGTCAACAAACACCAACCAGACACCCTTAAGAATCGACCCAAAAAGGTTTTACCCTTTTCAGCAACACCCGCAGAGCGAGTGAGGTCTCACTCGAGATGTCTAAAGGGGGATGGAGAAACCAAGTTTCTGTAGTAGGGAGAAGACATGCATTAATTCATACTCAGTCGCGACAGAAACCAGAGATTTCCTTTTGCATTACACTAACAATTCAAATATGCAATAGACATAACTCATATCGACCAGCATTACTAATCAATCGATAAAGCAACAAGATCGCATCATCAAAATATCATTCATACTTCATAACACATCAACAAATAGAAAGCACATAAATGAAATATAACCAAACATCCTCATTCATTAACTCATCACAAATACTGGGGGATCAACTTTGCAGAAAACAGTTCCAAGCAACTTAACGTGAATCCATATACTCAGAGCAAAAACTGTCGAAGGTAGAAAAAATACATTAGACTTGGTCAACTTATCTCTTTCTCTTTCGATCATTCTCTATTACAATTATGTCTCTTTTTTATAGACACTTATGGTCGTTACAAAATGGTCCAAATGACCCATTCTAACTAATTTGGACTAAAAATTATGCTTCCATCGGCTCCTTATCCTTCGCGAATGGTCCTTTTCCTTCGCTGATGACCTCTTCGTCAATGTCGGCTACGCATATTCTGCACTCTAACCCCGTTCAAAAATGCCCCCAACACAAACTTGTGGCTCACCCTTGAGCCACCTCAGCTGGACACCTCTGGTGCATTTACCTACGACTTGAAGTTGTCGTATGCTGCTTTAATCTAGTCGACAGCTTTCATTGCCAACAATTTGAGCATTGCATAGTCTTTTACTTGTGTTCCATTGGGTGTTCGCCATTCATTTGTTGTGATTTTTCCAATTCTTACTTAACCTATGCCATTCCTTCTATTGATTTTACGGCCAATTGTTCCGATTTTGTTTGTAGCTCATGCAAGTGTGTTGTTCTCCTTTGTTTCCTTGTGCACACCTTATTAAATCGATTTTGCAATTCTTTCAACTCTATAGCCTTTGTCATTTGCGTGAGTAGGGGCATCTCTTTAAGCAATCCCCTCAGTCATTCCAGCTGTGTTTCTTCCTCGTTGAGTTGTGCATTCAGTTGGTGCAACTGCTCATCTTGCACTAAAATCCCCCAGAACTTGGTGACGTCTTCTACAATTGTCTAGGTTTTCATTTCCAACTCTATGATCTCCGCCGCAACCTCTTCTGTTGCATTCTGTCTATTTTGGATTTGTTCTAGTCGCGTGCTGGGAACCGCCCTTGCCTGTTGCTCTTCATTCTCCTTCCGCAGTTCTGCGATAACTACTCCTAGTTGTATCGTTGTTTCCTCTGCTAACATGTCTTTGTCTACTTCTGGGGCTTCTTCGCATGCCATTGATATTGCATGCTCCAATTGCTTCCTATCTTCTATTGCCTTTGCTTTTTCGTTCAATATTTTTTCTTTCCCTTCTTGAAGTTGATGTGCCTCCACTTTACTTGTCAACACCTGTTGTTTGTATTCTACCATTTGGTCATGTACTGCGGCTTCGAAGTCGCTAAATTCTTCACTTGCTACTCTTTGAATTCGATGCAGCATCAATATCGGTAGTATGTTAAAATATACTGTGATTTGATCGCGCATTCTTAATGTCATGTCCAAGTCTTTGTCGCTTTTTGTTATGGCATTCGGTATTATTTGTACTAACCTTGGTTTTGCGTCTTTCTCCACCTCGATCCTGATTGTCAATGCACTTGGTGGGAATTCCCCCTGTGACACCCTTATCTCTATGACTACATTGTTTGATGTTGATAGTAACCATGTTACTTGGTGAAAGTAATCCATCGCATGTTGTGTCACCTTTGCACGGTTTTCCCTTGCCACCACCGTTATCTTTTCCAGAATCTTTCTCATATGTCCTTGGGAGAGGTTGACAGGTGTGCTCCCCTCTCCTCTTTCGAACTGGAACTTTGTCCTTCCTTCCTCAAGTTTTGTGTCTAAGTCGGTGTCTGTTCGTGTCGCGGACGACGCCCCATCATGACTCATGGTATGCGAGTGTTGTTCCTAGTCTTCTTCCCCACCAACTACATTGCTCCCAGAATCCTTCTTTTATGGTGCCTTTGGTCCATATGCTGCGTCGCCATTTTCAGGGTCCAGCAGTTCCTCCTCTCTTACCAGTATTTTCCATTCCCGGGGCCATTCTTCTATTATGGCATCTAAATCCTCATTAGTCAATTTGTACTGTGTTGCCAGCCATTGCTTTTGTGGGTCTACATGCGCTTGTATGGAAATAACCTGTGGTCCGACTGAAAATCTTGCGACTCATCGATGCTTTTGAACCTATTCATCTGTTTGTCATGGGATCTCCTGCACATAATTCTTTATCACTTCTAAGTATATATAGAAAATGATATTTTTACTTATTTTCCGCTCCTTGTTGTTTAGCGCCCACAGGTTATGGTAACATGCTCCTTGGCACACTTGGGCTTATGGTATGTCCATTACTTGGTGGTATATGGGTTCCTTCCAGGAAACCATTGCGATTAGTATCAATAGAAAAGAATACATTAATGCGTTTCCTTCTTCCTGCACTAGTAATGTGTCCTATGTTAGCTCGTTCACTAAGAACAATGACCAATTCATCTGAACCCCTGCAACACACTGTTCCACGGAGGCAATCAACCCGGATGTGCACTAGCTCGGGTGATTCATCCTTACAATTTTGACTGCTAGCAGCTTCGCTGTGACCCTTACTGCCTTATTTTTTATAGTGTTTATCAGGTATCCTCGGGTAGTCTTTTCCACCCCATACTTCGCTTTCATCTTTGTAGCCAAGCGCTTGTCGTTATTTTTCCCTTGAAATACTCTAAAGGGTTTACCCCACTTTCGGGTAACCCTGTTATTTGTGCTTTTAAATCAACTGTTACTGGGACCTTTTTACTTAACCATAGGAAACCACCATGAAAGCAGGCCAGCAGCTGCTTCACGCATGCGTTTACTTTGGCACCTCTTCCGATGTGTGTCAATTAAATAATATTAAGCAGACATGACTACTTCATCTGTAACGCCCATTGCACAGTTTCTCTTATGATTGGACCACCTTCGCCATGCGATACATTATGGTGTGTGTCATGCATGCATTATGTGTATAGTAGTATATCATGGTCACTATATTGTACCTTCTGCAATTGCGGTAGAATATTCCCTATCTTGCGGATCCGCTTCTGGACCACTGGTTTCTTGATGCTATACTTAGCATTTTTTCCAATCTGGATAACCTATGTGCCTTCTGGTCGTGGGGGAACATAGCCTAGATTGTATTCTATGGTTTTCTCTACTTACCTTTCAGCCGCCATCATTTATTCCTCCATAGCGGCCGATGTGCTCGCTCCTTCTGCTGCCACCCATGTCGAACTACGAGTGGTTTTGGGTCTTCTCTTGGAACTCGGTGGTCGACTGCTACGCCTTTTCTGCCTGACTCCTTTCAGTGGCACAAATGCACTCTCCGGTTGTTCGTGGATGATTGTCTCCCTTGTAGATGTTGCCTCCAGTGTGCTTGTACTACAAATTACATGTGTCATTGCAATCTGCTTGTCTCTAACCCTTCCTCTTAGTCTTCTCTCTACCTTCTTTGCTATACTTCTTCGATTGCACAATGAGTCGAATAGTTAACTGCACCATGCTTTTATAACTTGCCATCTCCTACTCCACGTTAATCGAATTGATTATGGGCAATAATTACGAAATCTTCCACTAATTTTCTGAATCTCTTGTTGATTTCCCCGATGCTGTGTATTCATTAGTCCTTTCTACCGACTTGATAGATCATTGATTGTGTTTTAATCCACTTGCACCATCGTTGGATGTGTCTTAATTACTACATTTATTGCTTGAATTGACCCATTCATACTTCACCCGATGTCAAGAATTTCCTTGTTGCAGTCCAGGCCTTTTCATCTTTCTCGGTATCCTATTCTTGGCGCTATCACATCTTAGTTCCATCCTTGTCGGGGCTATTTCGACAGATGCCCAAACTTTTTTTTTTTTTTTTTTGTGCTATCTCGATAGGGATTTTGTCGATTTTGGACCTCCGATGCCTTCGAGCACTTCGTCAGTAAATGGTGTTGGGAATGGATCATGCCGCCATGCATTATTCAGTTTCCTTAGGTCGACGCAAATCGTGATTTCGCTGGTCTTCTTATCTTGTACAACCATCAGACTGATCCATTCGGATTCTTCTACCGGCTCTATGATTCTTGCATTCAATATTCGTTCTATCTTGGCTTTCACTCGCTCTTTGTACCTAGGATTCAATCTATAGGGTTGATTCTTTATCGAGTTCGCATCAGGTTTCAGAGGTATCTTCATTTAACCCAGTTCCCAAGAAATGCCTTTCATTTCTGAAAATTTCATTGGGAACAGATCTTGAAACTCGTGTAGTAGATCAGTGACTTTTGCGATTGTCGCATCATCCCAATAATCTCCCATACTTGCGAATTTGGGGTCTGCCTCTGACCCAATTTTAACCTTCTTTATTTGCAGTGGTTGTTGGAATTTGTCGAAGGGAATATCTGGTGCTTCAACATCCTGACTTCCTTCCGACTCTGGTACATAAACAACTCGTGGATCATCCTCTTCATCAGGTTCTCCCATCATGTTGTAGCACTCCAACAACATTTATGGTGTCGCAGTCCATTGTAATCCCAATGGCTTTTCCGTCGGGACTGCTTCAAGTACCTTCTCCTGAATCTCTCTGTAGTGCTCTATGGATGAAGGGATTTTCATCCGAGAAGCTGAAAGTCCTGTTAAAGTTAATAGTTAGCTCTTCCCATGTAATTGTTCCATGTCACAATTATGCTGCGATATACCATCTTCGTAGTACCTCATCCAATGTATGGATGAGCGCGTGGACCCATTCCTGTTTTGGTATTACTCCCCATGTGCTTTGACACTCCTCTAAGTGATCCCTTGGGTTACTCCTTCCATTGTATTTCCTTCCGCAATATCCTTCAGTTTCGTTGAATCTGACTTCCATTAGTTGTCGACAGAGTGGCCAGTTTGTGATCGTTGACTTGTGTGTTTCCCACCATCGTGATGGTGTAGCATTCAATGCTTCCTCCAATGCCAACAGTGTCTGCGGTGCTACTACTCTTTCTTCAAATTCAGTGATAAATTCAGTCAGATTAGGAAATCCCTCATAGGTTGGCAGTTCGCATACTTCTGTCGCCACCCATCTCAACGACTAGGTGATTCGAGCGCACATCCTAAATGATACTTTGTGTAGTTGATTATGCCAATTCTCAAGTGCTTCATCGGATTTTGACGATGCCGAGCTAACACTTCACCACCCCAATTCTCCATCGGCAGTGGGATTGTTGTAGTCCTCCGAGATATTGTAAACATTGTCCCATCCTTCTGTAAATTCATCCCACATTGGCTTGACATACCTCTGCCCTTTTGATGGATCAAGTGGTGCAACAACCCTCATGTCACGGTTCTCAAACGACATTGTTCATTTCTTAAAGTTGATCACAGCTTGATTTTCCATTTCCCAGTCTATCCCTAAGACCACCATATAGGGTCTTGTGTTATCAACTATTTCTATAATGTCAAAATCTGTGTAGGTGTTTAATCCCTCTATCTTGATTGGGATATGACATAGTCGACTGATGGGTGTGACCTTGCTCTTATTTGCTAGCCGAACCTGTATAGGGGACCATGCCAGTTGTGGTTTCCCCATTGTCTCCCATGTCTGTTTCGTCAGGATATTTACATCTGATCACAATTCCAGAATGATAGAGTCGACGTCGAATACACCAATCTGCGCACTCATCCTCATTTCTCTCCATGTCTTCTTTCTGTGCAGTCGATTTAATTTTCGAACCTGTCGTCCGTACTCCTATCGGTGTAGTAGGATGGATATCTCTGCTAGTGCATCAGGATCTTTCTCCAGTTCCAAAAATATTTCTAGGAAGGCCCTCAAGGTGTTGATCCTTCCTGGTGGTCTCTGTGAGTTCGTCGTGTTGAATACATGTGACATCTCATAGGTGGGTTCCTTCTGGCCAGTAGGTGGCATCTTTATCCGTCTCATTGTCTCTTACACTTCTAAAAAGGTCTCCCTTTTTGCTTCCACATCAAACCAAACTTGTTTCCTAGCTATAGGCCGGATACTCAGTCGTGGCCTGTCTTCCCCTATCGCCACTGCTCCTCTGGTCACTACTGCAACATTCATAGGTCGACTTCTTATCTCCGCTGAGATCTTGTGTATGTTTGGAGGTGGATTTTGATTTTGATTTGGATTCGGTTGAGGTTGGGGTGGATTTTTAGTTTTCCATTTCGCAATCAACTGGAGACACTCCTCAACACTATGGTTTGGTGCACTGCATTAAGTACACTGCGGAGTCAGGCTCGGACAATCCCTTTGATTATGTCCAACCTGACCACAATTATAGCATACGAATGGCCCTCGACCTCGTCCAAAAGCTCCTTCCCGACCAACGCCTCCACCTCGACATCCGCGGAATCCTCCTCTGAATCCTCCTCACGGTTGGCCATATGGTTGTTGGTTATATTGCGCAGGCTGATACTGCGATTGGTCGTACTGCGGTGGTGGTGGATTGTACAATGGTTGTGGGTGGCTATAGTGGAGCTACAGCTGGATATAATGTTGATTGTAGTGCGGCTGCTGCTGATTGTACCATTGTTGTTGTTGTACCGGGGGTTTCTCCTCCCCTTCATAAAAAATGTATCTACGGTCCTTTCTTGAAGCAAGTCATACACCGTACAATCCTTCTCTTCATGCCCAACCGATCGATAGAAATTGCACAAAAGATTGGCTGGTTTCGGCACCATCTTCTGTAAATATACGCATTATTTCGACTGATGCCCCCTCGTCTGACAAATTCGACACCACAACATTCCTCTCTGATTAAGCGGATTTGGTGCGCCAGACTATAAATATTTGCGAAACTCTGGGAACTGATCCTTATGATTCCCTTCTTACTTGCAGCGGGTACACCATATTTCCTCGCAAACTTCTTTCCCCTTCTTGATTTCTTGTAGCTGGATCGTCAGGTTTTCTAACTGCGCTTAGATGTGGTTCATACCTAACCCTGTTTCGCTGACTGGTGAAGCTTCCAACTTCATTTCGATTTCCAATGCTTCTACCTGGGATGCAATTTTCTGCTACATTAGCAGCATATGAATGTGTGGTACCAATCCTGCGATGAACCATTCCTTGTGTTGTATGTCGCTCATCCCAAAACTTACTTTCGCCATCAAGGTTTTATATCTTTGGTCGAGCTCCCACGCTGATTCATTTGGAAATTGCTTGATCTCTTTCAGTTCTGTCATATATTGCGACTCATATTTCGGCTTCCTGAAATCATCAATCAATCCTGCCCTGATCTACAATAGTGTTTTCTCTGGACTTCCTGTAGGTACCTATATGAATTTCATAAACCAATCTAGTGCACGACCCCTAAAGGTCGTCGCTAGTTGTCCCTTCTTGATATCGTCATCTTGTACCTACTTTATTGTCCATACTTCTTTGCATAGAAACCAATACTGCTCGGGATCGTCGGTCCTGTTACCCTGGAAAATCGACATTTTCACGTCGTCACCTACCATCCTTGGTCTCCTACTGTTATTCACAAACCCACTACTCCCACCGATGTTCTGACACGCCAGACAACCCTGCAAAGAGCTTATGTTTCTTCCAACATTTGGTGTAGTGCACGGGGTTGTGGGTACGTTGTAGCTTTGGGTCTGTCCTTCTTTGGCTCCTGGGTTACTTTGGTTTCTTTCTTTGTCATAGTAAGGTCGCTTAGTCCCTTGTGGTCTCGTTTCGCAGTCTTTCGTTCCAGTCACTCTAGGAGACTCTCTATCAATCTCAGTCCTCCTCTTTTTCTCTGGCTAGAACCTCACTCCATTTTGTAGGGTACCACAATATTCCACAACCTCCCTTAGAATTTCTTTGTATTTCATATCAATCTACCATGCATCATTCTATCAAACCCGCATCCATGCGGTACCCACATCCTCCGCACACTGAGCTTTACTCGTCGGAATTCATCTTCAGTATACCTTTTTTGCAGATAATCATTTTAATCCACAGTTTCAGCGAGAGTAGAAACCTTCCTTTGGGTCCCTTGAAAAACTTCATTTCCACATCGCTATATGACTTGATTCAGTGATGTTATCCCTCCATACTATCTACCCAGACTTAGACAGCTCTAGATTCTCTTTTATTCACTCGCTTCATTTGTTGGATCAGTTTAGGCATCCAATGTTCAGGTTCACCACCTTGAAAATTCTTCTTTTGGAACCTTAGTTGTGCCAACCACTCATGCAGTAGTATTGGGAATTCATAGAATAATATCTCTTGAATGTACGATTAGATATATTTCTGCAGCCAGTCAGTTGTCGACCATGCATGGTTTCGATTTTCCTTCTCAGGAAATTCTTGTGCTTCTTGGTGAACCATTCCTCGATCTCCGGCTTCGTCAGATGCCATAGCATGTCCTCTCTTCTTTCGTACTATAGTCTTGACAACATAACCATTTTTTGACACAGTTCTGTCAATAGGGGTTCACTTTGCACTACTGTCAACAAACACCAACCAGAAACCGTTAAGCATCGGCCCAGAAAGTTTTTACCCTTTCCAGCAACACCTATAGAGTGAGTGAGGTCTCACTCGAGATGTCTAAGGGGGGCTGCAAGAACCAAGTTTCTGTAGTAGGGAGAATACATGCATTAATTCATACTCAGTTGCGACAGAAACCGGATATTTGCTTCCGCATTACACTAACAATTCAAATATGCAATAGACACAACTCATATCGACCAACATTACTAATCAATCGATAAAGCAGCAAGATTGCATTATCAAAATATCATTCATAATTCATAACACAGCGACAAATAGAAAGCACAAGATGAAATATAACCAAACATCCTCATTCATTAACGCATCACAAAGACTGGGGGATTAACTTCGCAGAAAACAGTTCCAAGCAACTTAACGTGAATCCATATACTCAGAGCAAAAACTGTTGAAGGCAGAAAAAATACATTAGAATTGATCGACTTATCTCTTTCTCTTTCGATCATTCTCTATTACAATTATGTCTCTATTTGTAGACACTTATGGTCATTACAAAATGGTCCAAATGACCCATTCTAACTAATTTGGACCAAAACTTCTGCTTCCATCGGCTCCTTATCCTTTGTGAATTGTCCTTTTCCTTCCTTGATGACCTCTTCGTTGTTGTCGGCTCTGCATATTCTACACTCTAACCCCGTTCCAACACCACCTGACATGTGTTGGGGTGACTTCGAACCCAGCACCCATACCACCGCCGCTACCACAACCCGTGCCTCCAGGATCTCGATGTCGCAAATCAAAATGGCATTCTCATGAACATATGTTGACGCATAGAAATGTCACTCTAGCATGTCCTCCATAGAGACATCAGTCGACCTCCTTGGCTATGTGTCTGCTATCACACCCAGCTGCGGCAGCTTCGTTAAGAAGTACACATCTGTAAGGGTGAGCTCTATCTGCTCCCCCCTAATCACAAAATCCCCTGCATCATCATCCCAAAACTCAATCAACTTGTTCACTAAGAACTTTTTTGCACGCATAAGGGGCACCCTCATAAAACTCAGTAGCCCACAGTGGGCCAGAGTATCCTCCACAGCCTGATCATCACTGATCTCCTCTAGTAGTGCCCCAAATTCACGTTCCCTCTAGTTCACTCATGGCATCCTGCAAGCCCACATCCAATGTTTCTATCAATACAATGCAACCAATGTTGTCCCCTAGCCCCGAGCCATCCTATAGGGAAAAGAATCACGCCCCCCGCTCACATCTTTTCCCGATAGATGCACTTTGGAGCACGCTTTTCTCCTCAAAAAGCGCGATCCTAAAGCGCGATTTTCTCCTCGAAAAGCGTTCTCCTAGAGCACGCCTATCTACCTCATGGCCACATTTGGAGCATGCTTTTCTCTAAGAAAATTTCGCTCCACGAGTGCACCTTTTTGGCCCACAGGCATGCTCGGAGCGTGATTTTCTCCTCGAAAAGCATGCTCCAAAAGCGTGCCTATTTGGCCCACAAGCACACTCGAAGAGAAATTTTCTCCTCAGGATGCATTTTCCCTTTGAAAAGCGCGCTCTGGTGCAACCGTTCCCTATCCCAGCTCATAAGGTCACCCCAAACACCCAAAATCAAGTTCTAAACCACAAAAAATGACAAGAATCGCGTCGAGATTTTCGTGGAATTCACAGAAGAGGGTTTCCTTGGTCATATCATGAGAAATCAACATTTGACTTTTTGGGACCCTCCACACTCCTTCCACTCCAAACAGTGAAAATGACATGTGGAAGGTGGGCTGCCCCCAATTTATGGCCCAGTTTGGCCTCTTTAGCTTTGACCCTACCAAAGTCATCTGAACTCCGTTTTTTGCGCCGTTTGCACTGTCGAATACAGGATTCCATGCTCGTGATGATACTTGAGATAATTTCTCACTCTCACCTCCATTTTTTCCAGTCGTTTCTCTTACAGCTCCCCACCTCGATTTACGTGCCATCGAGTATGTCGATGGATCCTATTGTATTTTTATCTATTTTCCCTCACGTCCCTATTCACGAGCCCTCTGTTCCTTCCATATTGCATTTATTGCGTTATTTTACCTCCATTCATCTACCCACAAGGAGGCCCCATCAGTGTTCCCTCTCACCTTTTCTCTTGGTCCACTGATACATTAACTTTGTTTGAACACTTCCTCCTTACTTGAATTTCATATATGTTCGATATTTTTTATCCCTTTTTCGGGCCGAGCAAGTCCTTTATGAAAAAGGAACTTAGGGAGTTTATGTTAAGCTCTTTTTTGACTTTTTAAGAATGAAAAGATCGTCGAGCAATCTTGCTTCCTTTCATGCTCGTTAAAGTATCTGAAAGGGCGTCTATTCGGTATAAGTTTACCCCTTTTTCACATTGGCTAGAAGAGTTCTCCATTGCATACTTTTATGCTTTTTCGAGCTTTGGGGACTAACACACGAAAAAGAACCCCCTTAGAGTGTTCTTATTGCTTTCAAACTCTCTAAAATTTAAAGAGACCACGAGCATTCACCGTCCTGGGCTCGTATAAATCCACACGACGGTATATTCTCATAATTTCAAAGTCTTATTATCACTTTCAAACTCCTTAAAGTTTAAATCACCCACGATCATGCACTGTCGTGGGCTCGTACAAATGCACACAACGGTATCATCTCGAGAACACTTCTATTCCTTCTTCGAGCTCCTTAAACCATGAAGAAGGCCCAAACGGAACCTCTCAATGCCCAAACAGATCACCTATGTTCCCCCATTATGGTCACCTTTGTTCATAGTATTCTACGATGTGTCACCCTTGGACTCTCTTGATATCACTCATCAGTTCCCCCCCCACCCATTGCAGTAACAACTCCTAATCCCCTAAGATATGGTCCCTTTCCCCCAAGATCAGTTTCATATGATTTCAGGTTAGCCCTTACGTCATACTCTAAACAAATGAAGTTTTATTCCCATCACTCCATGACCCTCATATCCCTCCATAGTGTGTCAGTCACACGTCCAGGTATATCACATCTTGGCTGTACACCTCACGCTCCCATCAAAGAAAACATCATCGCGCTGGCAGTTGCAAGTCTCCCTTTGTCGACGCCAGCACATCTATTCCAAAGGATAGACCCATACGTCCCTGTACCTTAGCCTCACCCCCATCAGTGGTGAGTGCCTACAAACCATATAAGTATGAGTCCTTAGTGCCTCTTAGCATCGTTGTTTCTCACGTGATAGACTTCAAATCCATTATTGCAAAATTGAGATTCCTACAGGGTTTTGGTCCCTTCAGTTATTGGTTGAAGACCCCAAATTTCCCCTGACTCTAGCACATTGGTGAGTTTATTTGGAACCCCTTAGTTTTATGTTCCCGTGGATATCCGAGTTGCGTTGGTGACAATGTTTGGAAGCCCTTCATCTATATGCTTCCTAGAGGATCTAGTTCAAATGCAGTCCATGGTACATTCAAGATTATGACTCTCAGTCATTGATTCCATCCAGTTGTTGGACCCCTTCATATCCAATAGAGCATCAGTTGTTATGGTACCACATTCAGGATGAATGTCATTGTTTCCATGTATCCATTCTTCAGATCATTCATGGTTGGACCATGCGTATGTCCCAGATTTTTGTCCTCTCTAGACCATTCTGATGTACAAAACAATTATCTATGTATTGTTTAGGTCCCCTTTGGGCCTCACCATTATTTGTATACGAGCATGGGTATGCTCACCGCTTTGATATATTTGAGATTATATGTTCCTCATCCATTATTGAGGTGATGTATTTCCATCTTTCACCCTTGCAGTTTGTATGAAGCACTTGTTTTAGAAGAGTTTTAGAAAAGTTCACATCAAGAGTGAACCATCATAGTGTAAGTCCAAAAGTGCATATGGGGAGACCCGATAAGAAAGATATAATAGCACAAAGCCAATTATTCAGGGAAGAAGAGAAATAGGGAACCCAGATGAATTTCTAAAGCTGATGAACAGAGAGGCCTAAGAGATGAATCCATTTATCGTAATTTAATACTATATGCACATAAATTGATGGATATTTTGATAACCATTGAACCATATGCTTGAGAAGTGATTTTGGTTGAAGATCGAAGACCTTAGCATTATCTCTCATTTAATTCATTAAATTGATAAGACAATACTTTAATGAACTAGAGGAGCAAAGGCATGTGAATCATAAGGAAACTTTTGGATAAAGGCGATGGAGAATATTCGAGAAGGAACCTCCAGAAAAAGAGAAGGATAGAAGTCATAGAGAGAAAACAAGAAAAATAACATAAGGAAGTGAGAGGCAACAACTGAGAACAAAACGAATATCAAAGAAAATAAGAGAAGTTTATTTTTGACATGTAATATTGTTGTAAAAACCACCTAAGACTAAGACTAGGGTTTGATGTTGAGACTCCATGTTAGAAGCACATTATAATCATACAGATTTCTAAGTCAATGAAATAGTAAAAGCATTTTCCTGTTTATCTGAGTGTCTGAAATTTTTAGTGTGTGTTTGTTGTCTCTCTGCATACTCTAACCGATAGGCCTCGTAGAGGTGTCTGCATCATTATTTTCCTTTCTGTGGGTTTTAACCATGTGAAACATTAGTATGATGATCTTTGAGGTGTTTGTCTGAGTCATTTCTTCAAGCATTTGACCTATGTGGAAATACATTATTTTAGTATAACATGGTATCAAAGTGCTTATGAAGACCCACTCTCATTGTTAATTGATATCTTGAACCGATGTAGCTATATGAACCAAACAATTTCTAGATTCTACTATTTCTATGCACTTTTTTCCAAAGAGAGGTGTTCCATTGCATCCGAAGCATTTCTTTCAATTGGAAACACTTTTCATTTTACTTAAAAATGTTTCTGATCTAGAGGTGTAATTTGTTTACATTTACAAATTAAAAAAAAAATCATTCCCATGTTGTTTCATATTTTAGCCAGTTTTCTATTTTGTTACTGATCTGTTAGCTTTTCAATACATGTGCTCATAAAAAATTTCATGTTTATATATTTCTTTGTTTGATGACATTATTAGTAAATTGAAAATGTTAGGGCTTATTAATTTGAGTCTTCCTCTCTTTAGGCACAGTGAGGGATATAAGTTTTGATTATCCGAATGTGTTGATTTCTCCATCGCAACATATGAAAGGTGAAAGCCTTTATAACATTTAAGTTTCGTTTGGACTTTTCTATTAAATATTTCTTTCTATTTTTTAATGTATTTTTTTAGGATGAGTTGCAAATTTTAAATTTAATCAATTTTTTTAATAAAGAAAACATTTTGAGATCTCCTCACTTCATTGGAATATTTAGATAGAGAGTGACTCAATCCCAACATAGTAGTGACTAGTAACTCAAATTCTAGCCAAGCAAGTATCATGGGCATGAGAGCTAACTCCACACTGAAAGAATCCATTTGAAACGATTACACTAACCCAACTAACTCCACATTGAAAGAATCCATTTGAATCGATTACACTAACCCATTAGGCTACATAATTATTTGTTGCAAAAGAGAACGTTATATTTTAATGTATGGTCTTTAACTAGACTTTTTTATTTTTCAATATTTGTTTTCATGATAATCTCTCTGGGTATAGCAATGTTGTAAACCATTTTTTAAATAATATTTTAAGGAATGAACTCTATTTTACACCTTTGGACCATTGGAACAAGGTTTCCACAAAAACATGGAATCTAATTTTTTTGGTACCAAGGAGCTTTCCCTTTCTTTAACTACTAGAAATTATCCAAGGAAATATATTGGAGGTTTTCCTCAAAATTTGAAATATGATATAAAGGACATTTTCACCAACACATATTACTTACACCTTAAATCAAAAACATTAAATTTTTAAAATTAACTAATAATAATTTCATAAAAAACCATCAAATTCAAATTTGACCCTGACCCTTTCCATGAATTTTCACAAACATAATTCATTATTTTCTAGCTATATTTACGCTGTAGGAATTTGACCAACGAGAAGCATAACCATCCACGTTTGCTAGATTCCTCGCTCATAGAGCGAATGGAATGCTGCCACATGGATGGTGCCGTTGGTAAAACGCACCAAATTCAGGCAATTCACGTCATTGCCGTCATTGCCACATGGATGGTGCCGTTGGTAAAACGCACCAAATTCAGGCAATTCACGTCATTGCCACATGGATGGTGCCGTTGGTAAAACGCACCAAATTCAGGCAATTCACGTCATTTTCTGCTCTATCTTCCAATGAAAAACAACCATGTGCATTCTCGACTAACCGCCACGTTCATCTTCCTCTAACGTCCTCCTCGAGGTTCATTTTCCTCTGCAATCCTCCTCTGGTGTGTTGTTGAAGTTTTTTTGTTCCGTGTTGTTGAAATTTTTCCAAAACGGGAACGCTGTTGAGAATCAAACTCGTGCATCTTGTGGTGATTTTCCATCGCCTTCAACGCGTCGCACAGAAAAGCTTCCCAATCTCTGTCTACAACTAGTGGGAGAAACACTACTTACCGTTTCATGTTGTTTCTTGACTCAAAATAGTATCAACAATGCCGGCGCTAAAGCTGTTACAGCTAGAACGCCATTCCACCATTTGGTCCAATTTCCCGAACTTCATAGTAATGTGGTATTTATCTTTGTTTGGAAAGAGAAAGTGGATATCTCTGTTTCAATAGGAAGGATTTGAGGCTGCGCTATGGTTTCACCTTTTTCTATTCTGTGCACAAGTTTTTTTTCATTATAGCTTCAGGCTCGTCTCCCCTACAACAACCGATTTCTTCTTCTTAACCTTTAGAAGGATTTCTATGAGTCTTCTAATCTCATCATTTCTATTGCCGGTGGCCTAAAATTTGAAGTCGCGGCCAAGCAAGCCTGTCGCAGATGGCTAGCAGGGGCTGCCAAAAAACGTCGCAGCCACCTCCGCGGTTAGTGTCTGCTGCACTGTGCTTAAACCTGTTCGCATTATTGCCGAAAAAAAAATAAGATTTTTTTGTCTCGGCTTTTAATGTACTCACCCTATAAGCATTGGCAACGGCAAAGATGGTATTCCGATGCCTATTTCGCGGGACATTTCTGGCATGTTCTTGAGCTTGCTATGCCTTCATTTTCTTCACATCGCCATTCCATCCAACAACAAAGAGACTAGCCAATCCTGATGCTTTCTACTTCCTCTGGCCTATATTAGCTTGCTTCTCAAAGCTGCATGTAATTTTGTGTCTGCGTAATAAAATATGAGGAGAGAGTAAAGAGGAACATCAGAATCAACAAATTAGTGCAAGAGGAGAATGTAGTTAGAAGGATTGTTTAGTCTGTTCACAGACTAAACTCTAAATTTTTTTTAAAAACTGAAGAATATGCACAGCAATAGTATCTGCTCAGCTTACCAGTTTTGTCAGCAATTACTGTGATTGAAAATAAAATGTTATAGACAATTGGCAATTTAACCGTTGCAATAGCTGATGATGGATAATCCTCTCCAATCAAGTAGTTGCATTCAAACCTAAGTACCTATCCTAGCAGAAGAAAGCAACAAAGATGTTTTAGATGCAGCTTATGTTTCTGGCATTTCAGATGCTGAAACCCTCATGGACAAATATTTCATACTTGGAAGCTCCTATAATCTGAGAGATATCGACGCCTCTCTCCACACTCACCCTGATTCGAGCTCAAAGGGTCTTCACGTGCGCAGGGAGGGATGAACTACCCTTGAAGAGAAGCGCCCTGCATATGGACGGTGGGGAGAGGGCCTGCATGCAGCCCGCGTGGCTTGTATGCAGCCCGGGGGCCCTAGTGATTCCCTTCCAGCGGGGTTAACATAGTGGTTCATAGAGGGAGCAGGTGGAGACGGGTGTGGTGAGAGGGAGCATGGCCGTTGAATGGCTTGCGGGGATGGCCGGCGGTGAGAGCTAGCCACGCGGAGGAGAAGGAGGAGAGGTAGGCGGAGAAGTGTGGTTGCGCATGGAGGAGCATGGGCAGCAAGCGGCGGAGAGCTGCCAGGTGGAGAAGAGGGTACGAGAGGGAGACAATGGGAGAGGCTGGCAGGTGGTATGGGGAAGGAGAGAGGAGCAGGATGGTAGGTTTACCAATAATTTTTTATATTTTATTTTTTTATATTTTTATTATTATGTGTTTAAATTGTTAAAATGTTTTAATTATTCATGGTGAATGTTTTGATATAGGTTATAAAGGTTTAAAAAAAAAAAACTCAAATTTAATGGGATAAATTATTTGAATTTTGTGGGTTAAAATTTTAGTCTTAATATGTTATAAAAATTTGATTTTATATATATTTTAAAATTAATTTATTTGGAATTTTGATATATATACATTAAACTATAATTGAAATAGGTTTTATTCAATTTTAGCTATTTCAAATTGATGAATGGATATATATATACTAATTAGGTTGATTTAAAAATACATATAAATAAATGTTAGGATAAAGTTAGATGACAAATTAAATCTCATATGTTAGGATTAACTTAATTTAATTTAACTTTGAAGAATTTTGAGGTAAATTAATGAAATAATTTGAAATAGGATACAAAGTTGAAAGACGGATCGAGTAAATTTGATATTAGGTTAAATGATGTAACATAGGAGGTTTGAGCGGGGAACGGGTGTAGCCCCACTGTAGGCGTGGTCATCGGAAATTGCTTAAGTCGCCAGGATGATACCGCGACTCCATCGCACCACGATGAATTCAGTTGGGGAAGAAAACGAATGAACTCATTGGAAGAAATTTGGGGATAAAAATCAGTAGAAGAAGAAAACAAATGAATTCGTTGGATGAAATTGGGGGAGGAATCCAAATGATATTTGAGGAAGATGGAGTGAATAGGAAGAGATGGGCAAATTGATTGAAATCTATAGAAACATGGAACGTTCTTGTAGTTACAGGTATAGTGTGCATGATGGAAACTCCTCTTCTTTTTAGATGCTACGCGTCTTTCACACGCTGAGTCTCATAACTTTCTTGGAAGAAGTCAAAGTTTAGGAAAACCAAAGTGATTGGTTCAACGAAGCTTACAACATCTTTTTCAGAGTATTCCACGTGTCTTTTTTTTTTTTCCTTGGAAAAAGTCGTAATTTGATTTCAAGAAGATGAACAAAATTACATTCTGCACATGTAATAGGATCACGAAGATCCCTACATTGTCACATACTTACATTCCCATTATTATCATATCTATAGTCTCCTAAAAAAAAACATAGTACAATGAATGATTGTCCATACAGCCCGCATGAAAACAGTATCAGATATGAGGAAGTGGAGCCTCAAAATCTGCATGGAATAATAGTTGTATAAACAGAAATAAGAAACTGTAAACAGTACATTTCCGTCAAGACGGCAGACCCCAAACTCCAGAGAAAGGGTGCCCCAAAACCACCAGCCGATCCGCATCTCCCAGGACCCGCCTCCACTAATGGCACCGCTCCATCATGCAGCCGTCGACCTCCCCAGCAGCAAAGGCAGTCTTTAAGACAGAGCTCCCTGCAGCTTGAAAGGAGAGGTGGGGATGAGAAAGGGAGCAGCACCAATAATAGGCGGCAAACCCAGAAAACCAAGAGCAGAGCCAGCCCTCCATAGAAAATCCATCCCAGCCGAAACACTCATCGAAGTATGCAGGAGATCTACGTCTGTGGACAAGCAGCAGGCTCGATAGACCTCCCAAACCAGCGAAAAACGGCCAGCATGCAGACCCCAGATGAAGAAAAAACTAGAGCAGACCACCGTTGGAGCCTCCACCGGATGAAAGGGCACCGCCCTTCAGGAAACCAAAAAAAGAGAAAGAATAGGGCCACCGGTTCAGATCTGGGCGCTCAACGAAGGAGCAGCCAAGAAAGAGGGAGCCGCCGTTGAAGGAGCTGTCGTCGTCGAAGTGTATCAGCCACCGTCGAAGGAGCTGCCGCCGTCGTAGGATCTGCATCGCGCCCTGGAGCAGCCTCGCCCACTGCGCCGACGCTGCCAAGCCCCCACAGCTGTCGACCATCGCCGCCGACGTGCCTCCCGGAAACCGCCGCCGCCGCCACTGGATCTGGAGCACAGACCCAATGGGTCGCCGCGCAAAGGCCCGCCCTCTCTCCAATCTCTGAAAAAAAAACCCTCACGCTCCATCAATGAAGCAAAAGCAGGGATAAGGAAGGGCGACCATGGAACAATCCATGGCCGCCAAGGTTCTGCGACAAACCCGTATTCCACGTGTCTATGTAAGGGTCGTTAATTTAAAATAATAATAAATTAATTTAGATATTCTTAATAAATGAAATATTAGATATTTTCTACTTAATAATTATTTATAAATACCAAGTCACATGGATATTTTTGGTAAAAAAATTATTGATATTTGAGTAAACAATAATTTTTAAAAAAATTATTGATATTTGAGTAAACAATAATTTTAAAATTAAGAATAGCAATTAATAAGGAATGAATGAGATAAAAAGTTGTAAATAGAAAATCACAAGTAGATAATTATTTAATAATAATAATAATAATAATAATTTAAAATTTTAAAAAAATTATAATATAATATATAAATAATTATTGTTCTAAGTTTTTAAAAAATTAATAAAATATGTAATAGTTGACTTTGATTGTAAATTTGCAATATATTAAATAATAATAATTATGATAATATAAATTAAAAGTTAAATGGAGAGTGGAAAGTTTACTATAGATTCACAAACAATTATGAATGGGAAAATCTTTGATTTTGGAATAAGAAGAAACACAATTTTGAATTTATGGTTATTCTTATTAGTTTATATGGGTGTGAAGTTTGGGGTTGTACCATCTTTAGATAATAGTAGAGAAGAAAAACAATTATGACTTAAAATCATAAAATTAAAGGGAGTGAGTATTTACCCCACTAAGACCATGGCTATGACTAGGTGTCTAATATACAAGAACCAGATAAAGAATATGGGAGACAAGAGGCTTCTTAAGATTGCTTTCAACTCCAATTAAGATGCAAGTCTTGGATTTAGTGTGAAGTCAAGGAAGAGGTCACGACTCAGTTTCATAATAGTGATAATATTAAAAATATTATTACATCTTAATTTAAGAAAAATTTGTGGTGCAATTAAAAATTAAGATACTATATATAAGGATGTTTTCAACCCTAATCTAGAAGAGTAAAAGTATCTCTTTATTTTAAATAGTAAAATATGGTTTTGGACAATTCTTAAAGCGTCATGGGATGAAAGAATTTGTTATCTCTGTGACGCTAGAATGGTGGAGATGAAAATCCCTCTCTCTTACAATTGTCCTATACTCACATTAAATCACAATTTCTAAACATATGCTATAATATTAAACTTCCTAATAATAATGCTTTTATTAAAGCTTTTAGGGTATAAAAAAATTCTAAAAAAAAAAATGATTCGCATTTTTTATAAATCAAAGTTGATTTCAATGGACTATTAATAATCACAAACACCACGATTTTGAGAGAAATTTTGAGAGAAATTTTTAAAAACCCTAATTACAATTCCCAAACTCTAATTATGGGTGTCCAGGGGTTTCTGATGGTGTTGAATCTATTTTTACCATCAAAATCACCATTAAAACAAAGTTAAATTCAAAATTTGCAAAATAAAAAATGTGAAATTCCAGTGAAAAGTCTCATCCAAACCCCCCTAAAGACACCAAATAGAAGCGGAAGCTAAATTTTTAGGTAGCTATCTAGGGATATAACTATAACCAGCTACTCCAAACCCATAAGAGGCCGCAGAATTCGAGTTGAGGATATGCTATTAATGCCTCTCTGCAGTAAATGAAAATAAATCCTAATGATCAATGATTTAAGCTTTACGAGTTCCTGATTTTCGTTTGTGCCGATCATGATCAACACAAACTCGTCAAAACGCAACGATGTGTCGGCACTATGGAAACTTTGTGCCGATACAATGATTCAGGTTGTCCAATACAACCTAAATTAATTCCAATTGAAAAAATAGGAGTGATTAGGAGTGCAAGCAAAAAATAGTCGGAACAACAAAAAAAGTTTACGCAATTCAACAATGCAAACACTTAAGTGTAGGCCAAATTGTATTTGGCATTCAATCTTCTCAAGTTGCTTTTTTTATGTTATGTAAAGAAGATTCTAGCATAGACATTTATATAACACTAATAGAACCTGCTAAGGGCCATGTGACTTGCCCTGCATGCCATACCTATGCCGAACAACATCAACTTTCAATTGTTGTTTAACCACTTCTTAGTTGCTCAATCTTTAATATTATGTCCCTTATACACATGTCAAGTTTCTCACTATTCACCCTTTATGTTTTCACATCAGGTATGATTAAAAAATCCAACAAGAAGAAGGGCAAGCAGATTGAGCCTAACATAGAAACAACTCCAATTATACCAATTGAAACAATGTTTGAAGACACCAAACCCATCACAAGGCGGTGATTCCATGAAGATGGGTAACTCTTTTTGGCCAAATATGACGGTGAAAAACAGAAATTTTACCCATGTATTAAATTGAAGCCCTCGAAACTCATACTTGCCACATGAATTTTGACATGTGGTTGAAAAACGAAATGTAGAGAATTATGTTGGCTTTCCAATGAATTTTTTTCTGAAATATACCAATGCCATATATTGTGTCGAATTTTCATTTAATGAAACGTGTGTACTTAAAAATTTGAAGAGCAATTAACAAGTAGTTTGTGTGTGTGCACAATAATTTAATGTTAAAGTAATAATTTTAAAAAATGAAATATGTGAACATGATCTAGACAGAATGCACTAGGGCTTACATATTTTTCTTTTAATTTTTCTCGAAAAGTTATATTTATTATTATTTTTCGAAACTTACCAATGAATATTTAAGTCGCATTTTGCACACATGTGTGTGTGTGCACGAAATCTTTTGATTTTTTACATAATTTGCAAAACTAAAAATACCCTTGTAAAGAGGACGCATTTATCTAGGGCTTGTGTATTTTTTCAAAAATTTTCGATGTGTATTTTGAATGTTGTGGATTTATCTTTGAGTTCAATCGAAGTTGTCGACAGGGTTTTTTAGGGCAAGTGTTAATAGAAATTTAAAAACAAAAGACATATGAAGATAAAAATTCATAAATTTTATGTATCTGGATAGAGGATTTGTTGACGAATCCAATGGTATCAAGTCCGCTCATTAATGAGCATTTAATGACATGGTTCAACTCTGTGGAAGGCAGACAAAACTTTCATTTTGCAATGAAAAGGGCTCTCGGCCTATTTTTTAAGGCCTCGATCGAGCTATACACTCGATCGAGGAGCTATACGCTCGATCGAGGTATTTTAAATACCTCGATCGAGGTTTTAACAACACCTTGATCGAGGGTTTAACAAGACCTCGATCGAGGGTTGTTAAAATAAGCTCGATTGAGGGTTTGTCTGTGTAAAAAAATATAAAAACGAACTTGGGTGAACCCGAGAAAGGAGTTGGCAACAATTAATGTTTCCAACTACCCTTCCCTTGTAAAAATATCGACCAACCTGTATATAAGCAGCAAACAATTAATCAAAAACAATAATTTTACTCATTGCAAGTTTTTTTTCTCATTAGAGCTTTGTCATTTTGATCTTGTTGAATTAGAGCTTTGGCATTTTCTTGTTGTTGAATTAGAGCTCATTAGACATGTAAGATATCTTTGTAGACATATTTCAATATTTCATACTAACATGTTGTTGTTTGTTATAACAATTTGAATTTGTTTTTGTTTGTTTTCATTGTAGATTGATGGGGAATAAAAAAAAAAAGACAAAGAAAACATGCTAGACAATGAAGAGCGTGAGAAGAATAGAGAACGAATGAGACAACAAAGAGCAAGGTTTAGAGAAGAAGAAGATGCACATTTGGTGCAACAAATTCCAATGGAGGACCACCAAGGTAAATTATTGAATTACATGCTATCATAATTTAAATATCATGCTACATAATTTACAAAATTAGTAACAATTTTTCAATAAATTTAACTAAATTTCATAATTTAATTTGTTTCATATTTATTTGTAATGATATTCTTGTTTATTTCATCCATTTGTTATTTAAATTTCAAAGTTTTGAACAATTTTTATGTTAAATGAAAAATTTTCAAATGGCTAACAAATGTTAAATTGGAACAATTTTAAAATGAAACATGTAAATTTAGATTATATTTTCATGTTAATACATGTACATATTTTTAACTATTTTCAAATTATTTCGAAGTTACTAACAATTTTTAAGTTATGTTTCAAAGTTGCTTTAACAATTTTCAAATTGTTTCAAAGTTGCTAACAATTTTCAATGTTTATTGTCCAACAATTTTCAAATGAAATGTACACTTAGATTCTATTTTCAAGGTAAAATGTATGTACATATTAACTATTTTCAAATTTTTAAACTTTACTAACAATTTTCAATGTTATTAGAATAATTTTCAAATTAAATGTACATTGGGACACTATTTTCAAGTTAAATTCTATATATTTAACTAATTGCAATTTTTTAAGTTACTAACAATTTCAAGTTAAATGTAATTTCAATTCTTGTTTTGTTAGAAAATTCAATTTCAAAACAAATGAATGAATATTTTGAAATGAACATGTTGTGATATAGTTATGTATTAGTTAGAATTTATTCAATTTAAAAACAAATGAATGAATATTTTTATAGTTATGGTGATTGGCAATATTTTCATAGTTATGGTGGTTGGCAATATTTTCATAGTAATGAATATTTGAATACAAATGAATGTTCAAAGAGCTATTTAACTATAATGTTTACTTTAAAAAAATTATATCTATCACATGTACTTTTATTTACATAACATGACATATCACCATGATAAAATTAATTATTAGAATCATATATTTTGTTGAACAAATTGGAAATAATTATTTGCAATGGTTGCAACCTTGCATTGATATGTGAATCATTATTGATAAAAAAATCCTTAAATTGCAACTTATGATAAAAAATAGAATTTCCATAATTGTTTATTCTTGAAATTGCAAAACCATCAACTATTGAAAATGTTATTTTGCATTAAAAATTAGGAATTTCACTTCAATCATATATTTGTTGGAATTGCCAAATTTTTAATCGTCATGTAATTGTTGGAATCTCAAAATTGGAATTTAAATTGAAATTGCAATTTGAATTTTAAATATTTATTTGTTTATTTTATACCATAAAGTTACAAGAACATTAAATTCTTGTAACATGTAAAAGTAAAATGGACATAAATTGCATAAAGAAAATTTGCCCACAATTATATAATGTGATGATTATAAATGATATTAATTTTTTATGCCCACAATAATTTTTCTCAAGTTATTAATAATTATCTTGAATTAAATATATATATACTTGATTTTCAAACTTTACTAGCAATTATCAAACTAAATGTACAATTTCAAGTTGCATGTACATATTTAGTTATTTTGAAATGAAGTTACAAACAATTTTCTTGTTTTAATGTATTTTCAATACTTCTACATTTTTTTCAAGTCACTAGCAATTTTCAATTTGTTAATTTACATGTACAACAAATTTCAAGTTACTAGCAATTTTAAAGTTAAATGTACAAGTTACTACCAATTTCAAGTTACAAGCAATTTCAAATTTTACTAGCAATTTCAAACTTTACTTCTAGAACAATTCTCAAGTTTAATTAAGTTAGCAATTTCAGGTTACTTGAGCAACTTCAAATTTCAAGTTACTAGCAATTTCAATTTTTACTTAGAAACAATTCTCAAGCTAAATGTATTAGTTGGAAAATTCAATTTTCAATTTTTAATTTTTTCAATTTCCACATCAAATTCCAAGTTACTAGCAATTTTAAAGTTCAATGCACAACTATCAAGTAACCAATTTTCAATTTGTTAATTTACATGTTATGTAGGGAGAGATTATGGTCAGACATCACATCATGGTGATCAAGAATCACATGACCCTGTGCCCCCTCATGATCCTAATCAGCCATCACATGACACTTTTCCCTCTCACATTGAAAGTATAATTGGGAATTGCAGTGGGGTTAGAAGGGTATCAAAAATGGCATCATTGCTCAATGTTTCAAAAAGAACATTGCTCAAATATACTAAATTTAGGGTCCGGATAGATGAAAATGATGAAGCTGCTCGTTGGGCTCGTATTTGTAGGGAACCCTATCGAGGCAGGATGGCAGCAGGCATTAGAGAGAAGGTGATAGAGTTTTGGGATAACCATTCTCGTGTTATTCCAGATCGAAAGCATGTCCTGCGATAACGTTTATCCAGAGGCATTTATCAGGAGCACTGTAAGCATGTGATGGAGATGGCGGGAGTTGCACTTTACGAGGAATTCCAAGAAACCAATCCTAGTGTTCAAATATCATTAGCATGTTCAACAAATTGAAACTGTGGTATATTAGGCCGAATACGATTCACGACACTTGTTGTCGGTACCCCACGTTGAATTTCAACTATACTATGACACATTTGTGGATTTTTTGCAAAAGGCACTAGAACTGTGTACTATCTCCTCACGTAGTGGAGATTTTATTTGTATGGTACTATGCAACAGGAATCCTAAACATGTGTTTTTAAATAAGAGGTGTGTAGGTGGGAGAAAATGCCATGAATGCGGTGATTTGACATTGTTCCATAGGAACTTTCCTATCGATCCAACACACCATGGATTTTCAGATATCACTGTTAGGTGGAAGAGGTACGAGTACGTCACCATGAATCCAACATCTTCTTCATCTGTGCCATCCAAGAGGATCGACTTACTCAACAATGAGATTCCTGTTTCAGATCTCATGGAGAAGTTTCAAAGTCAGATTTATAAATACATAAAGCACTCCCATAGGTCCAGGTGGCAAGCTTTAGAATTCAAACATTCCCGTGAGGTATTTGAGCCGGGCACAATCTTATCAGTGGTAGACTTTGCAGATAACTACACCTTTGCTCCTCAAAGAGATATACAGAGTGAGTACTATCACTCTGACCAGGTGTCTATCTTCGTACATGTATTGTATAGACATGCTCAGGAAAAACATTGATGGTAGGGATAGCACTCCTCAGTCACGTGAAGTGATCAAGGAGTACCATTTTTATGTTAGTGATGATCGTGAGCATGACACATTGTTCGTTTAACATTGCTTTGGGTTGATTTACAATTCATTCAGGCAGGGAAGTGTATCATTTACTGAACACTGGATTTGGTCAGATGGGTGTGCAGGGAAATTCAAATCGGCATGCTCATTTTAATGGTTGAGTCACCTTCACAAAGAGACAGGAATCCGACACACCTGGAGATTTTTTGAGACAGGGCATGGAAAGGGTGAACATGATGGCGCAGGTGCATGTGTGAAATGAGCATTTCGGAGGTACCAGGTGAGTCATGGTGCAACCCGACTCAAATGCTCTACTAAAGTAGTTGATTGGTGCACACGTCATTTGGGACATCAAGGTCGCGAACAAGCTAGGCCGGTGTGCAAGTAATAAACTCCAAACTCAATTAATAAGATAATAACATTCAATATCATCATTTCCCAAAGAACAGATACTGGATAGGAATTGACATATGACAAACTGAATTCCATGCAGGTTCTTTTGGGATTTTCCCTTGGAGATGTTAATAGATCCATTCTGTGGTATTGTGAGACCATCCCTGGTATGAGGGAATTACATTCTGTTCGAAGTAAAGACATGGGTGACATATTTTCCATTGAAACGAGGAAGTATGCCTGTTTTGTGATTTTTGCATTGATGCAAATGGATGCGGGCTTGATCACTGTGAAAATGATGTATATGTGAAACCATGGAAATATGTCTCTCTTAATCCAAAGGGCCCACATCCAATTCCAACATGGCAAGAGATGCACACTAAAGAGGCAATGGTCTCATTAGATCATGATCGAGTTTCTGATATGGTTAGGGAAGGTACACGAGTATTCACTAAGTTAATTAGTTCATTATATATTACACATATACAAATGTTGTAGAAATGCATGTAGGACATTTGAATAATATTTGTAATGTATCTTGCAGGTGATGTGTTTGTTGTCATTTCACCCCCCCACAACCAAGAAAATGTGGCATACTATTTGATGCGGTGCACGCAAATAAAAAGTAGGTTGGTGTGACCCTACCATGATGGGGAGTTCACATACCAAATAGGAAACATGGTTCTAATGGGACACTTTTTTTAAAAAGTGAAAAAAACAGGGTGATCATATTATTTACAGAGATTTTTATGCCTGGATATATATCATGTCAATACAGTCATTTGGTGGTGGCAGCTCGGATACATCTAATAGAAATCAAGGTGAAGAGAGATGATCCAAAGAGATGGAAGATGACAGAAGCTGACCATGATTGTATTATGGAGACTTGCATTCCTATAACCCATTGTCCAGATGAATGAGTTACATGTATGCCACTTGCATCATTGGCATAGTTTTAATGATGTCTTGTGTAATATTTTTTTGGAGATTTTTGTGGTGGTTGTTTTATAAATGTATATTTGTAGATGCTTTAATGCCAAGAATACAAATACTAGATGGGAGGCTTTTGTGAAATTTGGGTCATGTTGCTCCAATGTGAATACACTTGAATGTATGGTCAATTCTCCATGAACTTCATCCATAATAGTTTTATAGATATTTGTTTAGATGCTTTAAGAAGAATATTAAAGATCTAATAGATAGTTGAATTGTAATGTGTAGACAATATAATGTAATTGTAATGTACATTCTAATTTTAAATTTTGATTTCAAATACAATTGTAATGTAATCGAGAATTTAAAACACATCTATATACAATGTGGAATTGTAAAATTTAAATTTTGAATTGTACAATGTATTCTAATTTTATATTTTGATTTCAAATTTGCAAAATTTTATACATTATAATCCATTCATTGTATTTCGTCATCAATTACATTGTATTTCATTATCAATTATATAAAAATATTATCAAATACCAATGTATTGAAAAAATGTTTCATTCAACAATAATCAATTTGTTTTGTTATCAAGAACATATCAAAGTTAGGACCAATTTTTTTTGCCTCTTCTCATTCCATTTAATAAAAATATTGGCACTTGGTGCTACATGGAATATAATATAGGAGATAGAGGGTACAATCCAACTAAAGGGCACTTACACATAATCTTTGAATATATTTTCATGCAAACAATACCCATTGTTGGCACAACTCACAAACATTCACTATAATTTCTAACCATCAAACATTCTCAATTTTTGGATTACATGCATCAAAAACCATCTTTATCATGCAGTTTTGCACGCATAGGCATGGAATCTCTTTGATAGAGATGGATTGAACGTAATAATGAAAGTTGAAACGTAAACGCAATAATAACATGGAAACATAATAACTTGTACATGTCTTCATATATGCAACTTACCTAGTTGGATCAAATGGTGTCATTATCTCCATTTGTCATCAAAACATAAACCATATGAAATAGTTGTACAAATATAGTTTCTACCATAGTTGTACAAGCATCTGCTATCAACATATTTTCATTTCTTATATTAACTAGGTGGTGATGCCCATTGCCAAGAACATTCTTATATACAAAAACATAATGAAATTAGACATTAAATTTTCAAAAACACTCTTATATACAACAACACATTGAATTTTCAATTGAAATTACACATTAAATTTTTCATGTAATTGAATTGGAATGTGGAAATTGTAAGTGAAATGTGATGTGTAGACAACATAATGCAAAATGTCAATTTCAATTTTCAATTTCAAATGTATTCTAATTTTGAATTTTGATTTCAATTACAATCAAGAGAATTTAAAATACATCTATATACAATGTAAAATTGTAAAATTTAAATTTTGGATTGTACAATGTATTCTAATTTAAAATCTGTTATTTCAAATGCAATTGTAATGTAATTAAAATTGAACTTGTAAATTGGAACAACACATTGAATTTTCAATTGAAATTACACATTAAATTTGAGATTTTAATTTTAAATTGTAATTGAATTGGAATGTGTAAATTGTAATTGAATTGTAATGTGTAGACAACATATTGTAATTGTAATTTCAATTATTAATTTCAAATGTATTCTAATTTTATATGTTGATTTCATTTATGCAATTGTAATGTAGTTGAAAACGAGCTTTTAAATTGTAATTGAATTGGAATTGAAATTACACATTAAATTTGAAATTTTACATTGTAATTGAATTGGAATTGGAATTTCAATTTTAAAACGTAATGTATGTATTCAATTCTAAATTTTGGAAGATGTTCTCTAATGTAGTCGAAATTTGCATTTTAAATTGAACTAAATTGTAACTACACATTAAATTTGCATTTGAAATGACAAAACATAAAGTTGTAAAGTTGTAATAACTATATCTAGATCTAATATAAAAAACAATCGATTTCAAATCATATACAAAATACACATGAAGACATCAATATGATAAAATATACAAAATATCCAAAAGTCCATATATGATAATAGTCCATGTATAAATGATAGAAATCCATATCCAAAACATGATAACGTATATATAGATCATCCAAAACATGAATATATATATAAAATATGAAAATATCCAACACATGGAAATGTATAGATCATCAACTCATTGGCCACTACCCCCACGAGGCCCTTAATCATCCCTCTGACCACTCTCGTGTGTAGTAGACCAATGTTTGCTCTGAAACGGTAAACCATGAATGAATACATCCATTTCTGTCGAGTCAATGGTGATATACGGTATCTGGGTAGGAATAAGGGTAGATGGCTCTTCATCAGGACCATGTACTCTACTTGCATCACAATCATATGTTAAATACATTGCAGCATTGATACCCACCTGTAGCGATGCCTGTGTAATATGCCATTGCATGTAATAAGTTAGATTTATTAGAAATTAAAACTACTTAACATAATTTAAGTTATAATTCAAAAATTGAAACATAAAGTACAAAAATCAATTACTAAATGTGACTAAATAACATGAATTGGAACATAAATTAAAACTCACATTTATGTCTCGACCTGGTTCGTGAGGACCATCGCTGTCCTCATGCCCATCATCAGGATCTACCCCCTTTCCTTTGCCCTGTACAATTTGAAATTCATTTGAAGTTAAGATCTAAAACATAAAATCTCGAAAATTAAAAAATAAAACATAAATGATTTAAAATGGGAAATAATAAACTCAAATTAAATTATAACTTACCTCGACTACTGCCACCCCGCGGATTGGGACGAGCGGATGGACGAACCGATGGCTCACTGGCAAAGAGCTGATCCATGAATGTGCTTCCTTGCATGGAGCAATAGAATACAACTCCCTTAAGTATTATTAACCATTCAATTTGCGACATATAATATGATGTAACATGAACAACATATATACATAATTGTACAAAAGTATACCTGTCCTGTAGCGATGAATCTACGATATGACCGAAAGTATGCATCTCGGGATAAATCAGCATACCTCAGTAGGGCCTCGCCATCGAGACTCCTGATAATGTCACTAGGGACATACTCTATCTTTGGCTCTGCAGGTGGAGGGGGTGGTCTACATGCCTCTCCATGCGTAGCAACAACAACACTTCCCATGGCAGTGAACAATGAGTCTGCAAGGTCAGCTCTACTCTCTGCAGCAAGTTGGGATGATTGTGCCACATCCCCCAACCTGATAACCGCCCTATCTGGAAGCGGTACCAGCCTCGGAGTGGGTGGCAGGAAGGCAGGGTCTCTCCGAGCTCCAGGACATTGGTAGGAGCATCCCCTACCTACCCCATAGAACGTGGACCCTGTGCTGGTGTAATCTGGGTGCATGAACAAAACAAACTCTGCATAAAAATGTTTTGCAAAGTACAATGGGACTTGGTCATGGTGGGGGAACATGCCCCATGCTCCCACGAATCTATCATATAGATGTGGTGCAATGGCCTCCAACTTAAACTCCCTGAGTCTAAGCGGTTGACCGGAAGGGTGGTCAGGTGGGATGTCGAACAAAGTACCCTTGACGTCATGCCCTCTTATGGCGAATTTGACGTCCTCCCATTTGTGGATCCCAATGACACCCTGTCTCCTCCTATGGCATGAATGATGCCAAATGTCACCGAGAGGTCCCGCCCTCTTATAGAGGGCCAACATCTCATCAACTCCTGATAACATCATGGATAAAGATCTTCGTGCAGGAGAATCCTCCCTCAATGTACACACACGATTTCACCCACTCTCGCTGGGCAATGATATCAGCGAGAGTAATCCGTGCGACCTCATCGTCGTACGATCCCCCTGATGGGGCACCTGCGATCCAAACCAAAACACAAATGTTAATAAAAATATATATTATAACTTCCAACTAAAATTCAATGCATTATATACTAAAAATTTACTGAAAATGTATCTAACCCAAAATATGCACCTGATTCCCCTAATGCACTCGATTATGGCTGCCCATCCCCCACCTGGGGATCACCATGTATGCCGTCGAGATGAACGGACACACTAGCTATCTTGTTGCTGCCACCAGAGACAGCCGACCCCGGCATGGTCGCACTCGGCGAACGGGAGCGCTGCCGATGGCCGCCCTCTTGGGCAACATCAGATCCTCTCGTGCGTCGTGGAGCACGAAGCAATGAAGATCTCTCTTCAGAACTCTCTGCATCACATTTCCATTTCTAATTATAATTCTCTTTCAAATTTCGCATTTAAAATTCTAATTCAAAATCCAAATTTCGCATTTCAAATCCAAATTCAATTCAAATTTCAAACTCTATTTCAAATTTCACAATTCAAATTCAAATTTCAATTTCAATTTCAAATTCCAAGTTTCAATTTCAAATTCCAAGTTTCAATTTCGATTTGAATTCTAATTACATTTCCAATTCTCAATTTTCATTTCTCATTTCTCATTTCAATTCGAATTTCATTTCAAAATTTAAATTCAATTTAAATATCAATATCATTTTCATTTTCAATTTCAAATTTACATTTCAATTCCAGTTTCAATTTCCAATTTCAATTTCGATATCATTTTTATTAGCAATGCTAGCATCATAGGGGCCTAGGCATCAAATTTAGTTGTTCAACACTTGTTGCAACAACATACATGTATGGGATGTAGGGGAAATGGAATCAAGCATAAGTCAACTGGGGCTCGCTACATGTTTGAGTCTCGATAATCTACCTTTCAAATTGAACCATACTAACCTATGTAAAGGTATGATGCATACTAACCTATATAAAGGTATGATGCATACTAACCTATTGCTTGATATTGTAATGATGATCCTACTTGATTATAGATGTTCTTGTTATGTAAAGGCATGATTGGTGTTCATGTGAAGTGTTAATGTGTCTATGCATGGAATGGTTAGTAACAACATCGTAATCCTATGTGTTTATCATTGGGAGAGGGTTGGACTATGTGATAAAAAAAATTCAGTTGTGTTCCATGCATATATAGGGTTATCACTCACATGAGGTAATTGACCAAGGTATCCCAAATGAATGATGTATCTACCACCAAAAGGAATTGTTTTATTAGCTGGAAATGCTTCTCGTAATCGAGAATCAATTTGAATGAACAACCATGGACCTATAAATCTCATAAGTTAGTACTAGTCGAGCAATCATGGACCTATGGACCTCTACATTGGGCCCTAAAATAAGATTTTAGCAATCTAGGACCAATAGGTATGGTCGACACACATGTCTTGTTGAAAATATTCATAGTCTCTATGTGTAGGAATTAATGTCATTTTAAGGTTTTGATTACTAGTGATGGGTTCACATTTAAAGTTGGATATGGATGGAAACATTCAGTTTTGTGCACTAGGGATGGGTTTTGGACCATGGTTCAGGAATAAATTAAGGACTAAACAAATATACTAACCTCTCAAGGACTAAACAAATATACAAACACAATCAAATTTTAAGGAGAAATAAATGTAACATTATACTATAATAGAAATTCAATCAAACTTGAGATATTTTTATCATTTGGCAATGACTGCCTATTGATGTGGTTGTAATTGCACAACAAGATTATTACCCATTTTACAAATTCAAACTAGATATAATGACATGAAAACAATTAAACAATATCACTCTTAGTTCCAAAATTATAACACATAGCATAGAGGAAACTGCATAAGAACTTGGATTGATAATTAATAGGGAATTTTAGGCTATTACATTTGTATGTATAATCTAAATAGTGCATGCAAAGATCTTTGAATCTAGAGGTGAATGTCATATGTAAGGCCTACTATACATGTCATTTCACATAATGAAACAAATTTAAAATTAAATATTTACATTTCAACACTAGTGATTATACATATTTGATATATCATTTATATTCATTCTTTTATCTATAAATTGTTGTTTTTATAAGATAAGCTTCAATAACTATTAATTATATAAGTTATTGCAAAATATTTTATAAAATTATTAGTTTATATTAAAATATAATTATATTAATAAATATTGAATTTAATAAACATATTTAAATTTAATTACATAATATTTAAATTTATTTTTAAAATGTTTTATAATATATATTATTAAAAATATAAAATATATATATATATATATATATATTGAATATTATTTAGTGTAGTCAAATGGAAGGCAACTTAGTGTGTATTCTATTTTTAATACACTTACGCATGTTTTTTTAAAATGAAAATGTGTATATATTATTAAAAAGTGAGAGTAACATTACAATAATATTTTTTATATATAAGTATTTTATGATATTATATTGTATAAATATAAAAATATGTGTTTATATAATGTTATTAATAATAAATTATTAATTTTAATAATATTATTAATTTCATTAATATTGTTAATCTCATTAATTTATTGTAATTATATTGATTAATATTTTATTATGATGTATGTTTATATTTTGAATCAATATTATTATTAATTAAATATTTAAAAAATATTATTCTTTTAATTTTTAAATTAATAAAGTTTTATATTATAAATATTATAAATTTTTAATTTCAAAAAATTAATAAATATTAAAAATATGATAAATTATTAATTTTATTAATATTATTAGTTTTATTAATATTATTAGTTTTATTAATATTATTAATCTCCTTAATTTACTGTAGCTATATTGATTAATATTTTATTATGGTTTATGTTTATATTTTTGAATCAATATTATTATTAATTAAATATTAAGAAAATATTATTCTTTTAATTTTTAAATTAATAAAGTTTTATATTATAAATATTAAAAATATTCAATTTAAAAAGTATTAAAAAATATTAAAAATATTCAATGTTAATGGTTTTTGTTAAACCGGCAACTTAATATGATTATGTTTTTTCAATCCTCTTGGCGTTCTCAGAGGATTGAAAAAAAACGGGCAGCATTCATGCTTGTCAAAACACATTTTAAAATAAAACCAGTAGCATTTATGCGATGAAATGCTACCGGTTGACATAAAAAAATATTAATAATTTAAAAAAAAATAGAACATAAATTTAAAACAAAAAATGTTTTGAAATGGTTTTTGTTTTGGTTTCAATGGTTCTTTTTAGTTTCAATGGTTTTTGGTTTGGTTTCGATGGTGGTTTTACTTTCAATGGTTTTTGGTTTCGATGTTGGTTTTCGTTTTTCAATGGTTATATTCACAAATTCATAAAAACTAAATTAAATCTATGTTTTAAACACCCATTTTTACATACAAAACAAATCAAATTTATGTTTTTTTTCAAAACAAAGAACAAAAAAAAAAATGGGATTTTTTTGAAAACAAATAACAAATTTAAGTTTTTTTGAAAAACAAACAAAATTTGGTTGAAATCCACCTACCTTGTGGATTTGAAACCATGGCGGACAGAGGTGGACGCACGAGCGTGATGCGCTGGCTGCAGATGCTCGGTCGAGGGGCTTGGAGCTGTTGTAGTCGGCACACCTGCGCTTTCACTGTCGAACAAGGCCGGCCAACAGGTCGGGCCCTATTTTTGTTTTTTTTTCTGTCTCAAACCCTTGATCGAGCCAATAGCTTGATCGAGGGTTTAAACTAGCCCTCGATCGAGGTATTTAAATACCCTCGATCGAGGTATTTAAATACCCTCGATCAAGGTATTTTCAAACCCTCGATCGAGGGTGTGAAAAACATTTTTTTTCGCTCTCGCGCGCCAAAAATGGTGAACCACCTTCGTGGAATGACCCAAGGGCCACTCCAAAATTCAAATGGGGTGACCTGTACATAGCTATCAGAGATGGAAAAATACCAGATGCAAACCTCGAGGAATCAATGGTTTACCAAAACATCAAGAGGTCTGCCCTTCACAAGGCAGCAACCCGGCCAGAGTTGTTTCCTTTCTCAGAGGTGATTGGGTGGATTCTGCTCCATGTAGATACAACCACCTGGATCATTTCAAACGCCAATGGAGAAGGAATCGCCTCCTTTCAACCAGGACACCTTTTAGCCGCATACAACCTGCCTTCTTCCAAAGTTATGCTTGCTGATGATTGGGTAAGGCATGCCAATATAGATAATTTTGAATGTGCAAAGAAGATGATGGTACCATACAAGAAACTAAGACCCAAAGGTAGCGGGGAATATGAAATCCAACTCTTAAGGACCCCATATCGAATCATAGTCCTAATGTTGAACAGAATCTTCGGCCTACCAAACGGAAACAACTATAAACTCAGTTGGGTTCCATTGATCTACCACATTGCCACACATGGTGCAGTCTTCAATTGGGCAGATATAATATTAGACAGTATGGCGTCCAACATTGCTACAGCTCAAACCGGCCTTTCACAACAGAAAGCAGAATTTTTCATGTCTTCGTACCTCATTGATTGTATATTACTCAAGAATCCTTTCCCTAAGTTGGGATGTACTTGGAAATGGACTAAGACTCCCCTTCATGTAGCATACCAAATAACTTGGACTCATCGATATCAAGGGTATTACAAAATACTATGCAAAGAACTAATCATGCCCCTTTATTGGTTGCTCTTCAATAAAGAACCAAATTGTTTGTGAGACAATGCCTTGGATATAATAGGTGAGTACGGTGACTACTACTTCTCATTAGAAGGAACAGACATAAGGATGTATGGGGGCACTATACCTCCTTATCTACTGCCCAAGTATGCTATAGATTTCATTGTGCATAAAGACGCCATAAGACAAGTCTTCGTCAATGGAATTGGTGACTTTCTCCATCTAAAAAAAAAATTCATCTTACCCACCTCTACCATTCAACATTGGTGCATACAAGTTCCAAAAAATTTGAGCCGTTGAAACCTTTGTTTCCGACTTGGAAGCTTTTCACTTCGGGACTATACTTTTTGTAAGAAACAACAACAAAGGTAAAGTGGCTAAACATTGTGCGTCTTGCAAAATCACTTTTGAATACTCAGATCATTTCCTAGCAGATGAGGAAATATATAAAAGGGTCAACAATGCGAAAGAGCTGCACAAAAAAATAAAGGGCAACCATGCACCTACTTCTATCAAAATTACAACTCGAAAAAGGAAGCATAAATACATATACAAAGGGAAGAATCAATAGAGCAACAAAAGAAAGAGGAAGTATAAATACATAGCCAAAGTGAATAGGCCAAAAGGGTACAAGAAAAACAAGATAAAGAGGAAGCAGAAAGATTAGCAATCGAACAACATCAAAGAGAGGAAATGGAAAAATTGCAAAACGAAGAAACCCATCGTGCAAGAGAAACTAAAGAAAATGGAGCTCTGGAAGAACAGATCAACAAAGAAGCGCAAGAAAAGATCCAACCAGCTATGCACAATGATCCAACAAGTCCACAAGTTAATGGTCTAGAACCCATGGACACAAACATGCTAAGCCCACTAACTGGAGGCCACTTTCCATTTCCATAGCTTCAACTTATGTCGTTTACCCCATCCAAAGAACATACAGTGGCCCGATTGGACACGATTTTTTTTTATTCAAAGAGATATGCCATAACACGACGATCATAAAAAAGAATGAAAAGGAATGCTCAACCAGATATTGTCACCGTCACATCAAACACACTTGTAGAAGGCACCCAAAGGGACCCCAAATTCATAGCCTCTGTGAATGTTGCAGCTGCACAAGCAAGTGCTGAAAATGTCGACAAGTTGCTTACCACTATTGAGCGAAACAAAGAAAAAAATGTTGAAACTCAAGGCCACCTTGGTAAAGGAACGTGGAGAGACCATTGAGTTAAACACAAAATTACAGGTCACATTATTTGAGAAAGACAATTTACTAGCTGCGTACAACAACCTTAACACAGAAAAGGAAGCATTGACTGTTCAGTTAATGATAATGGAAGGGGAGACAAATTATTTTCAAGAAAAGATTACAAACTTTGAACCACGTGCATCAATGGCGAACAACAAGGCCAATGAATCGAAGACTCAAGTAAATAAGTTGTTGAGAGATAAGGAATCACTCATGGAACCGTTATGGGCACAACCATGCAAGCTTCAAGAGCAAGTATCAAGCTGTCAAAAAACACTCTTTCAACAAATCTACAATATCAAACAATTCATGGCAAGGATTCAGGAAATTGCTGCAAGCTCAATAGCAATGCATCAACATTTGATTACTACTGGAAACAAGCTTAACAAACAGTTAACTTGGAGAGAAAATAACCCAACATTTCTTCCTCACCTCCCTAAAAAAACACTAGTGACCTTGAAGTTGGATATTGCACTCCTTGAATTTTGCAGGAAAGCCACTAATCGACTAAATGCCGAGATTGATAAAACTCTTGAAAAGTGCACAAAATTCTATGAGGAAATCCATCAGGTTCACTGTAAATGTCAGCTCCCTATGGTAGCCAATATCGATGAGCTCCCCCCCACGGATCAACAGATGGAAAAACTCCAGTAAGTTTTGCAATCAAACCTGGACTACATCAAGAAAATTGATGCTCTAACAGAAGAAGACATCGACTTCTATGTGAGGCAAACATCTACACATCTCATTTTCCTTGAGGATACCTGCAAGGATGTACCAACAGAAGTTGAAAATATAGAAACAGAACCGTCTTATCATGAAGTGTCTCTAAAACTATTAAATCCTGACGAATATAATATCATAACTGAAGAAGCTACTGCATGGGTAGACTATATTTCCAATTTAGAAGCGTCCAGCTAATTTTAATTGTAAATATAATTTGTATATTCTCATATGCACAACACTCAAGTGAAAACTTTGCCTACTATTCTCATTTTTGCAATTTCACCAGATAACAAACTCTTCCAAGGCTATATAGTGGTGAACCAACCCTTTTTGTTGTTCATCTATTCTTCTTTGTCAATGAAAACAAATTTCCCTTCTTGAGAAACTATTGCAGAAACATTTATATGTAATGTGTACTTTTCAATGGATATTATTGGGATTCCTTTCCTCTAAAAACGCTAAATGCTTGTTCATATTTTTGTAACAGTGCTATATTTTACTACTTTTTTAGTTCAATGCTCTTTAGTTTCCTTATTGGAAATGGCTATTCAAGCTAAGCTCATAATGGATTATCCCAAGCAGTAGTGATATAAATATTAATCTCATCTGATTTGTAAACTGTGTACTCTCTTTTACATTCATAAAAACAAAGTAGCCAAGCAAAGCGACTTCTCCTCATCTACCTCCACGTTGAATAAATACAATCTTTATATTGAGAGCTACAACCACTCCTATTGTGTTGTAAGTCTGCATTTTATTGTGTTTTTTTGTGAACTATCTATATTGTCATAAGATGTGTGAATCCTTGATGCGGTGAGAGTCATGTAGTGACAGGTCTTTTCACCTTTACATGGTTGAGAAGGATATAAATTTTTTTATTGTGGACTTGAAATCCTCAATGAGAAGAAAGAAACATATTTGGGTTTCCCATTGTATCTTCCATTCTTGAAGCAAGCATAACGAACATTCATTTACAACTAAGATTGTGGCACTATCAAGAGTTGGTCCATGAAAGAGTTCTATACCTATACTTGTATATGGAGATTCCTAAATTTATTGCTACAGTGCATAGCATAAAAGCAAACTTTTGTTCACAAGTTGTTTGTATAGTTTAGGAGCTATTATAATCATTGTTTTCATTGATATTACTACAGAAATATTTTTTCAAATTGTTTATATATTCCAGATATAGTAGTAATCTATAATGTTGAGATTACTACTACAAAGATTGTGAGAAAAACAATTGTAGTTAGGTCATTGTGTTGATGAACTTAATATTATTTTTTGTTATGGGTTGAGTGCTTATGTCTTTGTAATCTGATATTGTTACAAACTTTGCTCTTTTCCTACTAATATCCTTCGCTGCCTATGCCTATGTTTTTGTTCCTTCTAACTTTCCTATTTTCCTATAGGCGTTCATTTTTGCCCCTCAAGAAGCAAATGCTAGTTATTTCCATTTAAGGTGTGCATTCTATGTATTCAATGGAAGATAATTCTATGTATTCAATGATGGATATTTAGAAGAGTCAATTTCAACCAATACACTTATATTTCAGATTTTTTTTACGCAAGACAAATTATACATTTATGTATTCAATGGAGGATATCTAAAGGAGTCAATTTTAAGTCATGCATCCTGTACAACTTATACGCATGGCAAATTATACATTGATTAATAAATAAAATTACAAGTTATTTGAAAATGTTTTAAAATATTATGATTATTTTAAAATTTAATAAATAAAAAATAATATCGTAAAATTATAATTAAACATTCTAAATATTTAAGATATTTAACATTTAAACAACAACTAATGTCTCAGCCGATCAAACTACATCCAATTAACAACAATTTCCAACTTTAAATATACACCTTTCCAACCAAATCCTAATCCCGTTTTCTATAAACTGCTATTCGATCATAAACGGCAATTTTAGAAGTAATTCCAACCATGGCAAAATACTGGTGTGGCAAATCGGCTGTCTGGGTGGCGATAACCCTATTCTCGTGTTTATTGAATGTTATTGCTCAACCAGGTGATCAATTCTAGGTTTATAAAAAATTCATGGGGACACTGTTGTCAGGATCTGTTGAGTTTTTCTTATTTGCGAATTAAATCATCCTTGAAATTTAGTTTTTTTGTCTTTTGCTTTATGTTTTATTAATTATCAGTAATATATTATTGTTTATATGATTTTTTTTACGACATATCTTTGGAAACAGAAGGATTTCTGAGTATTTCATGCGGAGCAGAAACAAATCACACAGATGAAAACCATATCACATGGGTTCCTGATAACAATTACATAGGGGACGTCGGTCAGCCAGGATACATAGGGGACGTCTCTCAGGAATCCAGCGGTTCTTACATCCAATACCTACGCTCCTTCCCTCAGCCTCTCAATAAATCTTGCTATGAGTTGCCTGTGGCTCCCAATGTGCCTTACCTCTTAAGGTTATGGTTTGCCGTTGGAAACTACACTGGATTTCGAAATTCTTCCATCCTCGCTTTCGCCTTCTCTATTGAGACACCGGGTATGTTGTTTGTGCAAAACATACCAACCATAAACCTGACAAATTTACATCCTTTCCGTTATGAAGAAGTGTTGGTTAGCTCTGGCAGAGTGATGTATATCTGCTTGATCAGAACCTCCGAGAATAACGATCCCTTCATCTCTTCTATCGATTTGAGGTCCCTCCGGGATGGCATGTATCAACAAGTTAAGCCAGGAACACTGTTGAGTTTATCATCAAGGCTTGATCTTGGTGCAAATTCGTCCATCAGGTATTGCAAATTCGTCCGTTTGATACCAAATATGCGGAAGAGATGCTTACTACTGTGTTTTGCACATGTCATACTTTTTCATGTAATCTGAATAGTTATCCATGGTGAAGCAGGTATCCTCGAGATGAGTTTGACCGCCTGTGGGAAGCGAGGCCAGCACCTCCTACAGATGTAATGTCTATAAGTTTGAAAGAACCAATTTCAACAAACAATACCAAAAACCATCCTCCTTATGTTGTGATGCAAACGGCGTGCATAAGCAACTTAACCTCCCAATATTAAGCAACTTAACCTCCCAATATTTACCTCTAGTAGAAGAACCAGTCCACAACCAGTTACTGCTGTTATATTTTGCAGATATCGGCCCCGTTAATATGACCTTTGATGTTTCGATAAATGGTCTAAGAGTTTCTTCTATTACAATGGTGCGAAATTATTCTGCCGTGGAAAGAGCATTTACATATTCCCCTTTAGCAGTGGAACTTGAGATTGTTGGAGATAATTACTCCCTGATCACATCAGTTAGATGTTGAGTTCCTAACAAGCAGTGAGATGAGTCTTAGTTAGAACTAAGACATAGACAGTCAGTTAAGTCTAAGTTAAAGAGTCTAGGTTTAGCATGTGATACTTCTATATATTCGGGCCTTTGGGTCCATTGTAACTATGAACTTTTATGTGAATAGAAAGCCGTAGCTTGTTCCTTAAAATTCATCATGGTATTAGAGCTTGATTAAGTCTTTTGGAGAGCATATTGATCCAAGAGCAGATCCAAGTGTGTTGTATTCTTCCATAGCGAAGAAGGCAAAGATCGTTCGATCCAAGCCAAGGTCTTTCACCAATCAAGTGAGAGAATTGATCCAAGAAATTGGACAGAGATCCGGGTTGAGTCTGAAGCACAAGACTGAAATCGACCCGAGAAAGCGTTTGGAAAGCATGCATATCTGAAGCAAATTCATGAAGAAACTCCAACCGTTGTTGGAAGGCATGCAGATCTGAAGCAAATTCGTGAAGAAACTCCAACCGTTGTTGGAAAGCATGCAGACCTGAAGCAAATTCGTGAAGAAACTCCAACCGTTGTTGGAAAGCATGAAGATAGCAACAAGGATCTGATCCGCAAGTCGTGAAGACAAGATTTGATCCATGAAGACGAGACAGCAGTCTTGAGGAGCCGTCCCAATCCACCAGAGGTGAAATCGCTGCTAGAGAAACCGCATTTGGAGAGTGTGAAGAAGGCAACCAAGCTTCTGCGTTGAAGGAGGTGCCATAGATCTGTTCATTGAAAAATAGCTGATCTGTAGCAAGCTGAAGCCACTACAATCTGTTGAAGAAAAAGACCCCCTTAGAGGAGGCAAGACCGGCCAAGAGTCACCCCATTGGAGAGAATCCTCTGTAAGAATCAGTAGAGAATCATTATCGTGCCCTCTCTATTATCCCAAGCGCGGTAGTTTCGGGAGATATGAGGTTAATTTTAATTTTTTAGGCATTATCGCGGCCTACCCTACGGCCCGAACGCGATAGTTTCGGGAGACCCACGATAATTTGTCCAAGAGCCTCCCGTGTGGAGCCCGCAGACTGAAGCTTGATCGCGTGTTGGTGAAGGGATTACTGTTGAAAGACCAGGCCGTGAAGCAAGAGAGATTTGAGACAGCTATTGGATAGCTGTGTTTTGTCAAAATCCGATCCGCGTGAGAAATTCCCGTGAAGGGAGAAATCAAAATTGGAGCTGTGCAAAGAAAAAGCCCGGGATCTGATCCATCAAGAGAAGGTTGATCTGATTGCCGTGAAGAAATCTGCACCAAGATAATTGGTGAAGACCATCAAAGCGAAAATCAAATCTGTTGTTGAGGGTTTGAAGGTATGCATATGTTTTGGAATCGCATGAGAAGCTAGCCACCCGTTCAACAATCCATGAGAAGGAAATCGCTGGAGTGAAGACCAGCCGTGAAGGAAAAGAGTCGTGAAGTTCTTATTTTGGATTATATGAAAAGTAAGAAAGTGTGAAAAGGTATTCAAAAGAATTTGCAAAATAATTTTTTTTGGAAAAGGAAGAATATATTTTTAATATATTTGAGCAGCAGCTCTATTTTTCTTTTTTTGAAGATTAATGCCATGTGAAGTTCGAAACCCTTGCATGAAAGTAAAAGGCCATAGCCTTGAAATTGAAAGAAAGAGTTCAGATTGCTAGATTTGAGGGAAATCTTGCATTAAGGGAGCGCGAAGCAAATCCTATATTTTTTTTAGGGAGCGATAAGGAAGGAAGGATGTGGACTCAAGAGAAGGAGGCCATAGTCCTCGGTGAGCCTCGGCAGATGGCGAATACACAAGTTGTTAACCTCTTAGCAATAGAGGTCGAAGAACTTGAACCAGAGTATGATGGTGAACACCTTTCTTATGAAGAAAGAGTGACAGTGCTACAACAAAAGAAACTCATTAATGAGTTGTTGTTTGGAATGGTAACCCTACTTGAAAATGACGATCAAGTGGATGATGTCTTTGTAGCAGTAGCAACTGAGGAAGACGAAGCTAAAGTAACAAGTTTGGAAGAAGATTTGGCGTACATTGAGGATTGGCTTGCAAAGCCAAAAGAAGTTGTGGATGATGACTTACATTCTGTAGTAGCAGAATCTGAAGAAGAAGCAAGATATGCTATGTACCCAATTGAAAAGCTGGAAGAAGAAGGCATGCAACAAGTATTTTGCAGGAAGCGTTGAAGATGTTGTAGATCACCGATTTTTCAATCAGAGCCATGGAAAAAAAAAAAATCCATGCAATAACAAGAAGAGATATCCAGAGTTTAAAGTCTGGAGCACAAAGAAGAAGAAAAGCATTGAAAGCTTCAAAGTTTGGAGCAGAAAGTATGAGAAGACTCTGCAACAGCACATTGCAGCAAAAAAAGTCAAGATGAAGATGTTTTGTAAGCCTAGCTGAGACATAGACCAGCAGGCAATCTTTTTTTATGAAATTCCTTAGAGGCAGTATGTTTTAGCTGCTTTAGATAGTATGTTTAGCGGTTGTAATTAAGGGAGAGTGTTGGAGATAATTACTCCCTGATGACATCAGTTAGATGTTGAGTTCCTAACAAGCAGTTAGATGAGTCTTAGTTAGAACTAAGACATAGACACTCAGTTAAGTCTAGGTTAAAGAGTCTAGGTTTAGCATGTGATACTTCTATATATTCAGGCCTTCTGGTCCATTGTAACTATGAACTTTTATGTGAATAGAAAACCGTAGCTTGTTCCTTAAAATTCATCAGGGATAAGTTGGATACTCAATGCTCTTGAGATTTACTCTTCTTTTAATACTGAACCAGCGACATATTCAAAAGATTGTACGTGCCCTTTCCTCATAAAAAAAGAACTTTCATGTTGAAATTCCCGATATTAAGTTTAATCAATTAGTAATTACTCTGCAGTTGAAGCTCTCGACGCTCTCAGAGTGACGTTTGGCATGAAAGATTGGATTTCTGATCCTTGCTATTTGATACCATGGAAAGGAATTGGCTGTAATAACAACTCTTCGGTCGTAAGAATTTCAGAAATGTAAATTTATTTGTTTGGCCTTTACCCTTTTATACTTAAGTTGTAAAACTGACCAAACGTATAGTTGATAATATAAAACGTTAAGATATTGTTATATTGTCAGCAATGAATCTAACAGGAATGGTACCTGCGAACATTGCAGAATTGACTGGTTTAATTAACCTGTAAGGAGAATTCCATACTTTTCTCTCTTTTTACCCATAAATATGATGGCAATTTTGAATTTCACGTAAATCTAATTCTTTCGAAATTAGTGATAGAATATGTTCCAGATTTTCACGGGCATTCTCCAGAGTTCAGCAATGTAATATAAAATTAGTGGCGAAGCGCTTATGAAGTGAACATAACTTGTCTTCAAATATCACTCTGGAAGTTGACACTCATTCATGCATATTGACGTTACCAGGTCACTTGAGGATAACCATCTGACTGGACCTTTGCCGAATTTCTCCACTTTAATCATGTTGAAGAGATTGTAAGTTTCTTCTCAATATAAACCTTGCTTTTTCACAAAACCACACCGATCTCCATTTTAATAGAAAAACATAAGAACCATTAATTTATTTGTGATGTAATTGCAGACATTTACAAAATAACAACTTGATCGGTACAGTTCCAGAGTGGCTCTGTGGACTCGAAAACCTTCAAGAGTTGTACGCCCCTCTCGTTCTTTTATTCAAAATTCGTAGTAAAATCGTGTAAGAATCCTTTGTTTTTCTCTTTTTGCTCATTCGCCGAATATAGAGAACAATATTTGACAGGTCTATAGACAACAACAAGTTCAGTGGTGTAATTCCTGCGTGTCTTTTTAAGCCGTCAATGAATTTCAGGTAATCTTATGCTTTCTTTTTCCCACGATGGCTTGTATTCAGCCACAGATTCCCACTATTAATTTCAGGTTAAGGACTGTCTTTCAGGGTTTCTTTGCCATCCATGCAACGAATACCGGAGGCAGTAATAAAACGGAATCAATTTGATGGAAAGTCTACTTCTTTTGATGTCTTACAGATACTCTGGCAATAGCTACCTGGATATCCCGTCGAATACAGACAAGCAGAGATTGAAGCTTATCCTCGGAATGACATTAAGTGGAAGTGCAGTCATACTTTTAGTGTTGACTGTAGGTATTGTCGTGCATCGCAAGAAATCGAGGATAAAGAAGGGCAGCGGGCTGTATGAAGGTCAGGAAATACCTTCAATCTTAGTATTTCTAATCTGAGATACGGTCGAGGTGGTCCTAATTTAAGCAATATCAGACTGTCCTAATTGAACTATCATGAATTCCAGACAACTCGATGATCGAAGTGCCAAACACAACTAAGTCTCGTGCCTTTACTTTACAAGAGATAATGGCAGCCACACAAAACTTTAGTCAGAAGATTGGCGAAGGGGGTTTTGGATCTGTGTTCTTTGGTAAATTGGAACAAGGAGAAAATATAGCGGTAAAAGTATTATCTTTGTTTTCCAAACAAGGAGTTCAGGAGTTCAGGAGTTCCTGAATGAGTTAAATTCGTTGGAATTCATGCCACTGACTTCACTTGGTGAACAGATTAATCTTCTTGCTACAGTCCATCATAAAAACTTGGTGTCTTTACTCGGTTATTGTAATGAATCGAGAGAGCTTATGCTTGTCTATGAGCACATGTCCGGAGGGTCCCTATGGCAGCGTCTTTATGGTAAATATATTGCTAGCATGTTTGATTGAATTGATGCATATAACATGCTAAAATTACGATGTAATCGAAATTTGTTGGGCTCTTGATTTCATTTCCAGGTCCTACTCTTCAACTAAATTAGAAAACCAGGCTCAAAATAGCTTTAGATGCAGCACAGGGTAACACTTTTCGTAGAGTAATTTCATGAACATATATATTTTGGTGATCTATTGATTACCATATTTCTCATCTGACCAGCGATTTCTGTTTGAAGGACTGGAATACCTTCATGCGGGTTGCATCCCAACATTCTTTTAGACCACAGGGATGTGAAGACAGCCAACATTCTTTTAGACCACAATATGAACGGAAAAATTGCGGATTTCGGTCTTTCAAGGTTGACATCTGGTGGGGAGGCCTCTCATGTCACCACTATCGTTAAAGGAACCCCGGGATACCTCGATTCAGCGTAAACCACTTATACAACGCTTTCTATAATTCCTAGTGATCGTAATGAGGAGGAATTGGATTAAGTAAAGGCAGCTTAACATTTTGTGGAGTAACTTTGTCACAGGTATTTTCGCACTTAAATGTTGACCGAGAAGAGTGATGTATATAGCTTCGGAGTGGTTTTGTTAGAGCTCATATGTGGAAGACCACCCATAAATGCAAATCTAGCAGAAGATGAACTCGACCTCGTTCAATGGGTAATGACTTTGATTGTTGATCATTCTAAAAATGCAATGACGCATGTTCTGACAGACTACCAATAATTATGATTGTCAGACGCATGTTCTCACAGACTACCAATAATTGATCATTTATGATTGTGGCGCATGTTCTGACAGACTACCAATAATTATGATATGACGTATTTACAGGTGGCACAGCGTGTAGAGATGGATGAAATAGCGGTAATTGTAGACGAGAGGTTGGGTGGAAACTACGACATGAAATCCGTAGCTGATGTTGCGAAACTGGCGCTAAGACGTGTTCATGGTAGGCCATCATATCGGCCCAGCGCAAGTGATGTAGTTGCAGAGATAAAGAGCGCAAGTGATGTATTTGCAGCAATAAAGAGCCCTATAATGCACGAGTCTTATCTTCCAAATTCAGAGACGGAGATCGGTCCTATCTGTTCACGGGTGGACGATATGAAGTGGAGCGACAACAGCTCCAGCCTCCCTCACTTGGGAAGATAAGTTTGGACCACTCATGGAAGTCAAAGCCATGGTCCTTCTCGGGATATTAAAATAGCAAAATGTCATGTAATTACACGATGTTTTTTTTTTCATAGAAAAATTCAACTTACTATTAATATACGAAATAGTAAATAACACCAGCTCTCAGAAACATACAATAAACCTCATAGCCCGTCATGTACATGAACAGGGGAGAGGCCATCAAAGTGATCACAAGTTGTCCACAACATATGAAAAGTCCAATAAATATGTCCACAAGATCATACAGGACTCCATCCTGAAATAAACAGTTCCAATAGTCTCTAACACACAGTATCCAAATCAAAAATACAATATACAGTCATCCCAAAATATCAAGAGCATCATATGTATGATCCATCACATCTATAAACCGAACAGTCTCCAAAGGAGTCTGTCAATAGTGCCGCAAAGGTAAGTATACAAAAACTCCAACAAAAAGTTGGATCCATAATCAATCAAGGATCTGCACATAGAACTAAAAGGTATATAAGTATATCGGTCAGCATAATAACATGAAAAGCATCATCAAAAAGTGAAATATAAAAAAGAAAAGCATCAAGTCCAGTGTAACCGATATGTTCCATGAGAAAATAGTTCATCCTCCCGCCATTCCTGCCAAATGATGACCCCAACCCGAGAGGTAAGAGCCCTCTTAGATAACATATCTGCCGTCAAATTATCCTCCCTGAATACATGTTCAAAATGTATATGGTCAAAATACCCGATAAGCTTCCTCACCGCAACCATCCAATGTGAGAGAAGTAGTACATTGAGTGTCGTCCCGCCACGAGCCCAAGAGATAATGGTTGATGAATCACCATATACAACAATCGAGGAAATCTTCCTAACATGAGCCCAGAACAATAAGAGCCACAGGGCACAAAGCTCGCTTCTAGTGTTTGTTCCATTGCCCAGATTTAGCCATAAATGTATAGTAACATCAGAGGAGATGTGCAGTGTTGCTCCCGCACCACCCCCCCCAGCCCGTCCCACAGCAGCCCCGTCACAAAAACCACAAGGAAAAGTCAACACAGGAGGGGCATGTCGATTTTTCCCCATTGACATATTTCTACAACCAACAGATCCATGAATGGAGATATATTCATTGTAAGCAGCAAGAGTTCTGAAACAAATCCCATCCCGAAAAGGAGCAATGTTCTGAAAGATATACCGGTTTCGAGCCTTCCAAACCTCCCATATCATATAATATGGAAGCTCAGTACACCCAGAAGATGCACGAGACCAAGAGTCAAGGCAATCATGCAGAGAACTGTAGATCCAACAAAATTGCACCCCAACTTTGCTTGCAATTTGAGCCCAGAGTTCCCGTATGAAATGGCAGGTAGAGAAAAGGTGGTCCACAGTTTCTTCCTGTGAGCAACATAATGAGCACCAACCCGGACCACAAAATCCACGTCGACAAAGATTGTCCCAAGTTAGAATCTGATTACTCAGAGCAAGCCAGACAAAACATTTTAGCTTCAGGGGTAATACCAGTTTCCAAATAGCTTTTTCCCACCAAAGAATCACAATCCGTGTCCCAGCAAACAAAGCATCATATGCCAGTTTAGCAGATACAACCCCACCAGCCACATCCCACGTCCAGACTAATTTGTCCGCACCATCAGCCAGCATGATATTTGATTGGTATATCGGCCGGATATAGTCATCCCATTCCACCGCCAAAGAGCCCAATAATCCCAGTTGAGAGGCCGAAATCCATTGGTGCCGCCCATCAGCAATCCCCCCAGCCGCGTGAGCCAGAGAATAAAATCCTTTTGCATGGAGATGGGTCCTCAATTCCAATGATAAAACATGTTCCATCGGTCCACCCACAAACGGATCCATGCCCAGTTTTATGTCACGCCCATTTCCCGGCAGCCAAGCGATCCAAAAGGCAATCACCCTGAAAGATCCCAATAAGCCTTTCCAAATATTTGACACCCCCAGTGAAACAGGTTGTTTCAGCCGCAGCCAGTCATTCACAGGAATACCCTTAAGATATTTGCCTCTGATAATCCTACCCCAACACGATTTATCAAAGAGAGCACGCCAGAGGCTTTTTGCGTGCAGAGCCGTAACAAAGCATTCAATATCCTTAATATTCCAGCCTCCCAATTTCCATGGTCGAGCCAAAACTTTCCATTTGATGAGATGATATCTCTCCGGAGCACTCCCACCCGACCACAGGAAACTGAAACACTTCCGCCTAATTAAGCATAGGATGGAACGAGGAATTTTGCAAAGAGAAAACCAATAGACACCAACATTTTGTAATACGGCTTTCACCAAAGTAAGCCTGCCCCCCAAGGATAAATGACGGAAGCTCCAGTGACCAATCCTCTTTTCAAAACGTGTAACAAGCCAAGTCCAGTCATTTATGAGGTAATTCGTAGGCTTAATGAAGAAACCAAGATATTTCGTATCGGTATCAAGCTCCTTGAAGGTAAATGGTAGAATATTGCTAATCGCCAGTTCCTCCTCAGCCACCAGCAAATGCTTCAGAAATAATGATTTGATATAACTGATGATCATACCAGTAACCAAGCAAAATTGGTCGAGGATGTTCTTGTACTGTGTCCATTCAGTTATAATGCCCTTACCAAACAGCATAGCATCATCCACAAACAGTGAATGTGTAACAGCAATCTCCCTCGTAATTTTAATGCCAATAATCCGCCCCTCCCGACGAGCCTTATTAATTGATAGACTCAAGCCTTCAATTACCAACAGAAACAGAAGTGGTGATAGAGGACAACCCTGTCTAAGGCCACGGGATGCCTTAAAAAATACCGTAGGATGTCCATTAATCAGCACAGCATAATTTACCGATGATATACAAGCCATAACCCATTTCATCACTTGCCACGGCAGGCCAATTTGGATGAGAATAAGTCTCATGAAATTCCAGTCAACCTTATCATATGCCTTCACCAGATCCAGTTGTAGTATGAGAGCCTCCATCTTCTTCTGTTTAATAGTATGAAAGACTTCCTGCGCCACACCCACAGCATCAGGTATCTGACGGCCACGGAGGAAACCATACTGTTCCATAGATAAGTGTCTAGATAGCAAAGGTTTGATCCTATCAGCAATGATCTTAGAAATTATCTTGTAGACCAGATTGCATAAAGCAATCGATCTAAATTCATCATAATTGTTCGGATGGGATGTCTTCGGGATAAGAGCCAGGTATGTCGAGTTTAGAGCTCCAGAGATAGTACCAAGTTTACGAGATTCATCCACAGCCAACCTGAGGTCTTCACCCATAATATCGAAGAAATGGACAAATAGTTCCATCGTCCACCCATCAGGTCCAGGTGATTTATCTTTAGCAAATCCTCGTAAGGTGTTCTCCACTTCCCCCAGTGAGACCTCCAGGAAAATATCATCTCCCTCCTTCTCATTAAAAATCCTTGGGTATTCCTTAATAAGTTTAAACTGCTCAGCCAGAGTTGTATTTTTCGGGTCACAATAATATTCCTGGAAATGATGGACAGCTTCATTCATCAAAACCTCCGCCCCCCAGATCCTGCGGCCCGAGTGATCATTTAGATCCCAAATAGAATTCTGCATCCTACGGGAGTCAGCAAATTTATGGAAAAATTTTGTATTCAGATCCCCCGCCCTGAGACATATAGCTCTACTCTTCAATCTCCAGGTTTCCTCCTGCATCAGAAGTATTTTCATCTTTCGGCACTCCAATGACGAGAGCCTCGCCGTCTCTATAGTATTGAGTCCAGTACCAGTCTCACTTAGCATCAGTGATTCCAGTTCTTTTTCAATCTCAACAAGTTCTTCATTCATCAAAGCTTTTTTGTTTTTTTCCCATAATATGGTAAAGTCCTTTATCTCCTTAAGCTTTACCGCCAGTTTATCCATAGCAGATCTCTCGCCAGAAACATCCTTCTGCAGCCATCTGGTACTCACCCCCGTGGTATAATCATCATCCGCAAGCCATGTGGAGTTGAATTTGAAAGGGAAGGGTTTGTGGAAGGGCTCCTCCTCAAATTGTAGAATAATAGGAAGGTGATCACTGATTTTGATTTGATGTATCCAGGATCTGTAATTTTGAAAACAGGTCAGAAGCGATTCCGATATTAAGAACCTATCGATACGCTTCTGAATCAGATCATCCCCTTTCCTGCCATTTGACCATGTGGGTGCCACCGGCCGCAGGGCCACATCGATTAAAGAGTGTTTCATGAATAAATTAGAGAAATAGGGGCCCAGGGGATCTCGCCTGGCCAAACCCCCCCAATATTCCTCATCCCCCCACGTGAAATTGAGGTCCCCCGCAATAATTAAGTTCTCCAATTCCAGCAGATGTTCAGATACAGCCAAGTCCCAGAAAGTCTCACGGTTAACATAAGGCCCATAACAATTGATAATATTAAAGTTCTTCTCCGAACCCCTGATGCTTCCAGACAATAAGATACCCAACGAGCTGTTAAATGGGTTTAATCTCAAAACCTGCGGATTCCATGCCGCCAGGAGACCACCAGAGAGACCATCCGCATCCACTGAACAGCACATCCATCCAGGTTTTACCTTATTAAAAAAGATACGGGCCTTTTCTCCACAAACCATTGTTTCCTGTAGAAAAACCAAGTCCGGATTGACAATTTGAAGCACACGTTTGAGGGCCAATTGTTTGGGTAGGCCCCCCACCCCCCTGATATTTAGAGAGAAAAAAATCATTTTCGAACCCTCGCAAGGGCTTTCATTCCTCTAAGAGCCCGGGTATCAGACAAATTGGGAGAGTCCACAATATTCAGGTCACCTTCTGTCCCCCCCAGAGTGACCTTCTTATTTTTCCTGGCGCTTCGAGTTTTCAAAGGAGAGAAGTCCTGAGCCAGGCCACCCCTATGAGCCCCCTTTTGAACACGAATGTCACCCGATGATTCAGGGATGTGTGTTGTGGCGACCATGTTACACGTCTCTTTCGCACATGTGCCCAGTGGACCAATAGAGCCCACCAAATCCCCCCAGAATCCACCTCCAAATCCACCACAAATCACTCTTTCATATGTTTTGATAATATTTCATATATATTCTATACTTATCTCCTCATGAACACGATTTTGTTTCAAAATTTTGACTGCCCAAATCTTTTATGTGCTTCTTTTTCAAGTTTGGAATTATCTATAGTAAAGCTTTTTATATAATTACAATAATTGCTTCATCCAAAAAATAGGTTGTTTTTGAAGTTTGGAATTATCTATCATAAAGATATTTATACAATTACAATGATTGCTTCATCGATAAAGCACGGCAACGTTACATCTCATTTGGTTAATGTTTTGAATTATCTATCATAAAGTTTTTTATATAATTATAACAGTTATGCTTCAAAGGGGTTAGTTTTTTATATAATTATAATGGTGGTTGTTCTAAGGGGTTAGCGATTGGATTTATTGGTGAAGAGGGATGTATTATTGTTACTTTAAAATAGTGGTTAAATGTATTGTTCCACTCAATTTTAGAACCTATGAACATATAAATTAATCAAATTTTATCTATATCTTTCAATTTAAAAATCATATAATTCCAAACTCAATGAGGGTTTATAGTAACAACTAAATCTTAGGTACTTTTTTCAATAACTGAATTGCTAATAGTTCAAACGATTTCATTTCTATTTGTACAATGACTTTCAACACCCCTAAGAAAACCGATGTGTATACTTTTGAAGTGGTTGGGGTAGGAGAAACTCACATGAGAGTCGGAAGTGTATATCTATGTCATAGGCGCTCATTGAACAAAAAAACTTCCTATGCATTGTAGTAGATTCCTCACTTATTAACCGATTGGGATTACACCACGTCGATTTCATGTCGCTTCACGATGCAAGTCGCTTCACACTCCATGCTCCATGGTGGCCCACTCCATGTATGCGCGTGGACAAGCAGGTCACTTCACACTCCATGCACCATGGTGGCCCACGTTCGAACCCGGTACTTATTGACTACATCACAACCCATGACATATGGTGCACAGAATGACCGAGGACAGCAATGGGTACCCCAAGCCTCGCTAAATTTGGCACATTTTTGGGCTTAGAGGTTGGAGATAGGGTTTTTGTTGTTTTGGCTGATAATACATCGTTAAATCTGGCATATTTATGGATTTATGCGATGGGGATGGGCGTTTTGTTGTTTTTTATGCTGAATATAGAGGTAACTCAATTGGGTAAGACATGTGGGTTTGATCTGGCATCAACTATGTTATGCTTTTTCTGCTCGATTAGGTGGGTTACAGGATAGGAAGGCACTCAGGTCTGCGGGATGTGTGGGAATTGAATGCAGCTCATGTCAATCCCCATGAGGTTATTCAATTTGCCTCAGTCGGGCCACATTGAGCTCCTGGACAATTATCTAAGTTGAACTTGCCTCAGTCACATTGAATCTACTGAAGATTGCAAAGATTAGCGAATAATATTTAAATGGCTGGATGGTTCAATGTCCTTCAAACTATGTCACATGCCAATATCCTATCAAGGCATGAATGTCATTCAATGCACTACCAATGCACCACCTTTATTCTTAATCATGGATGAGATTCCAGGGGTAAGCAGTCTTTGCTACCATTTTGCGTCTCATGTGATTATCTAGTTGTTTAGTGGTATTTTTGTTGACATTTTCTCAGTTTTACTCAGGGTTCGAGTCACCATCTGGAGAATAATTTCTTACTATTTTACTAGAGGGAGGATCCTCTTTAGCACCCAGAGGTTCTTGTTTTATATTCGCAATCAAGGTTCTCGTCTCAAACCCAAGTCATATTTCTATTTACTGTTACTAATTGTTATAGTTAGCTTGTTTCTTGTTGTGCTCCAATGATGAAATTGATGTTAGATGGTGCATCTCTTCTGATGTTGTTTATGCTCTAGGCCTTCCTTTCTATAATTTAAATTTCATTTCCTGTAATGAATATTGACGTGGAAAGAATATTGTTGGAATGAAATACCTCAATGATAGCTTCGATGACTTCCATCATGTGTTTTATGATAATGCATTTTTCTTGTGTTGGCTACCACTAAAATGTACAAACACAGTTCTAAATGCTAGTTGGGAAAAAACAATCCTCCTTAAGTTTTCAAGGCGTCTCAATATGCACTTTTACATAGTGATCTTCCAAGGAATCATGCTCAGAACCACTCAAAGTATGCCCAGAATTCCCATCAAGGGTTTTCACTACTGAGATGTTGTTGTATAGTCCTCTTAATGGTCATTTAAGGTCTTTTCATTGCCCATAAATTATTCTTTATTGTTGTTGAAATGCCAGAACTTCATTTGAATGCTTTATAAAATCCAAAAGGAATGTCGGGCATGCCTTTTTCATGAGTGGACTCCAATAGAATGAGAACAAAGACTTATTCATGCATGTAGTATTTTCTATATTATAAGAATCTACATAGATGAAAAGTAAGATGTACCTCGAGGCTTTCCTCCAATAAAATTTTATCGGATATTAATATCCATATCAATGTGTTGAAGGCAATCATTTTGAACTATGGATGAGGGAAAACAATTTTGAAATCCCTACAATTCGTCTTTCCTTAACTATGGAGTAGGAAAGAAGCTATCAAGTCGAGATCTTCAACCTCAAGTCCTCATGTTGCATTTTAGATTATAGTTATCCCCCAATGTCCTTGTTAGTTGACAAGCTTCCTTCTTTAAATTATCTCAAAACCAACATAATGGTTCAAAACTGTAGCAGTGCAATTGGCAACTCATCTTTCCTTAACTATGTAGTAGGAAAGAAGCCATCCTAAATCAAGTTGAGATATTCAACCTCAAGTCCTCATCCTGCATATTAAATACATTTCTAGATATCCCTCATTGTCCTTGTTAGTTTATAGGGTTCCTTGTTTAAATTATCTAAAAAGCAACATAATGCTTCAAAACTATACTAGTGGCAATTGGCTAAAGTGGTGGCGGTGTTGGATGATTGTTTGTGCCTCTATTATTCTCTTTCACCCGCACCTATCTTTCTCTTTTGGTGGCACCATCTCCATTGAAAAATTCAGGCTACATTCCACTCTTCCAAATTTTGTAGAGACATGCTCTTTCTCGTTACTGCTATTGTGTACATAATACTTGGCATTTTGCACTCTCAACATCACCTGAATTTTTTTAATGATTCTATTGATTGGAATGTCATTATTTCTACCTCTATGAAAGAAGTAGTCTCATACTCTTAGGTCTGCATTCTCATGCCCTCAACGTAATTGTAAGTATAATCCCTTATTCTAACCTCAGCCTAAAATACTTTCCCACCTTTATTCTAACCTCATCCTAAAATGAAAGATTGTCTTGGCGTTTGAATCATTCAGATGAAGGCTGTGAAAATGTACAGATATTAATAAGGACAAATTATTGAATCGACTTTACGTTTCGACTTTTCCTTCGTGACAAAGGAAGTCATGGAAGGGAAACTTTATTTTTAGCCACCTTTCCTGGTTGGCTAAAGGAGAAGTATGAAAATGTATAGATATTAAATTTCTTGCAAGTTGCAAAGGAAGCATTAAAGGTTGTTTTCTTTCCAGTGTATTATCACAAATCAACATTGACTTTCACTTGTTTTACTCGTGAACACATATAGTTGACGTTTGAACCTATCTCTTACTTTTCACATTGTTTTCCTTAGTCCACACAATGAATCAAGGTTGTTTTGGCATTCTTTAGAAGTGGAAATTATTAATTCATCTATATACTTCACGTTTCAACTCATCCATCTAATTTCCATCCCCCTTTTCAAGGATATTATCACAAATCAACATTGACATTCACTTGCTCTACCCGTGAACACATATTCCTTACGTCTTCTTACTTTTCACATAGTTTTCCTTAGTCCCTACACAATGATGGATAAGGTTGTCTTGGCATTCTTTAGAAGTGGACATTATTAATCCATCTATATACTTCATGTTTCAACTCATCCTTCTACTTTTCATTTAGTTTAGTTTTGAATGCGCTTTGACTTTTCAACTCCTACTAGTAATTTATAAGAGTCCAGTTTGTTTGATTTGTTAGATGACATAGCATTTAATTAAAATTAAATTAGTTTTAAGAAAAAATTATCTATATTAAATCAAACTATATCAACAAAAATTAGTATACTCTAGAGAGAAAACTAAGACATAATGCTTAATTAAGTGTAAAAGCAAAATTTATAAAATTACCATCTTTAACTCTATGTTATGATTGCAATTGAAGACTTTCTCTAATATCCCTTGCCACCAAGCCAAATAAACCTAAAAAAGAAGTATACAATGCCAAAAAAGGATCCATATTTTATTTTAAAACTATACTTGATTACTAAGTTTTCACATAACAAAAAAAAGCGCAATAAATATATCTCATAAGACTTCCTTCTCTCACGTACAAAAGTGCAATGAATATATCTCATAAAAATTCCTTACTAGAGTGTGGTCTCAAACATACACACTGTAATATCTTGGGCAAGATTTGACCCAGATATTATCTCAACTTCAATTTTTTTTATAAATTTCACGAGTACAAATTTTGACAATTTTTAACAAATAGTGCAGGTGGTAAGTGATGGGCAGCTGAGGCAACAATGAAGATGATGGGATGAAATTTTAATTCTGATATTTGTATGAGATGTGTGCAGCAATAGAAAATCATAGGAAGATGTCCTAAGCACCAAGCACTGGGGCCATTTATGTTTCAAGCTTCAGCCAGCTGAAGTCTACTCCAAAGCTACCTGGGCACACCAACATATGCTTACAAGACGGGGACAAATGAGGATGGTGGGATGGATATTCAATTCTAGAATTTATATGAGGTATGTGCAGCAGCAGCCAATCAGATCAAAGGTAAATTCCTAACAACAAAGAACTGGGTCCATTTATGTTTCAAGCTTCAGCCAGCTGAAGCTCTACTCCAAAGCTTTCTGGGCACACCGGCATATGCTTACTAGACAGGGAAAGGTCCTGATGGTCCAAGGCTGAGTTATAATAGTCAAAGGAGTTAAATAAACATTCTGGACAACATTCAAAAGGATTTGGAATATGCAGGAGTGATTTGGGAGTCTTAAGCCACTCCAGGATTGCTTAGCTAGGAATTTTCGAAACTTTACAAACAAAGGTTAAATGCTTCCAAATTCTGAAATTAATGACTGATATGGATATTATACTGTATCATTGACCACCTACAACTTACATAAGAAAAACTGACTCTTAGAATGGATTTGGCAGTCATTTTTGTAAAACTAGTCATAAAACAATGCTCAATGAGCTAGTCTTCCATTCTGGATTATTAAATGACCTTCATTAAATGTAATACTCTGTTCTGAGGTGTTATATGGTTCTGATATAATATATATGACAGCAGCAAGTCGAAATATACCTCACTGGACCAAGCTTGTGTCCATTTAATGATTCTTCAGCAGAACAGTATCTTAATGACTAGGAAATCCTCACATAGAGCCCAAGATGGACCGTGTGAGACATGAAATGATTAGATATCTGATATGAAAGTGCATGATGATCATCTACATGTCTAGAACAAAGTATGAGCTGAAAACAGGATCTCTGAGAAAGAATATGGAGTCCTTCACTTGTCTTCTTCTTCTAGCAGAGAAAACACCTCCAAATCTAGCCGTGGTTGAGAGAATGAGATAGAAGAGAAGGATAGTTCAGTTCTAAAGCTGGTTTCTGATATGTGGCTCTTCTAATGTCTAAAAAAATGGCTGAACCATCTCTCCACCAAGTCTTGGGCGCATTCACTGGATCAAACTTCTTCAACAGGAGAATCTTCACCAAAACTAGCTGTAGTTTCACTATCTGAGGGATCTACTCTTCTTCTGACTGTAAATCTTCAATGGTGGATGGAAATAGCTGATAATGGCTTCCAGTACATGTTCTGGACCTGCATAATACTCTCTGGAAAACTAAAGGACCTTGGGGCACATCACCCAAGAGGAACAGTTGAGGCACATCACTCAACTAGAGAGGCTCAGAGCTCTCAAACCAAAATTACAAATGACAAAAGTTCTCTCCTGAAGTTGGAATCATGCCTAAATAGATGAGATAGCTTACTTGGCAAGCCAAACCACACGTGTGAGGGAGGTAGTGTGCATTCTCTGTGAGATTGGCAACTTCTGATCTTTCTCCACTTTCTTTCCTTAACCTCCTTCAGTCAGAATTGGCAAGTGCGCCTTAGTTGCTTTTTTGGATGTTGCTAATTCTTTTCTGAATGCTTTTCCTGATTCTTTCCATTTCCTTTTCTTTCCACTTTTCTGCTTTTGCCAACTTTTCCAGCTTTTGTCAATTTCTATTTCCATTCTGACTTTGTTTCCTTTTTGAAATATTCTCCACTTGGGCAAGGTTATCCACTTGCCACTAATTCGACCTCCTAGCCTTCATTATCCAAATTGGCAACATTTATTAGCATTTAAATATTAAAAATACCAAAATACCTCTCAACATTAATTCCAGCTTCCATAATTAATTAAATAACTTAATAAATAATTATTTCCTAAGGTGTACTTGCCTCAAAATTATCCCCATGAATTAAATTCATCATTAATTAATCACCTAGACCCCCTAGCGATGGGAGGATCCAAGATGTGACCATGGTCACTAGGGAGGGGGCATGATAGTCCTCCCTTCCCAAGACTACTTGTCCTCAAGCAGTTTCAAACCAAGATGCTGCAGAACCTTCTCATCCTCCCAAGTGGCATCCTCACTGGGCAAACCTTTCCACTGTACCAGATATTCCTTGATGACTCTGCTCCTTAGCCTCCGCTTTCTTTCCTGCAAAATTTCTTCCGGTTCTAAAACTAGGTGCCCTTCATCATCAAGTGGAGGCAAAATTTCTGAAACCTTAACTTGTTGGCCAACTACTTTTTTTAAACAGGACACATGGAAGACATTGTGGATTTTGCTCCCATTTGGCAGATCCAATTCATATGCTACTTTACCCACTTTTCTGATTGATTGGTAGGGTCCATAGAACCTTGGCAATAAATTTTCAGCTCCCTTGGTCTTAAGAGTAGTTTGTCTATATGGCTGCAACCTCAGATAAACCAAATCCCCTTCTTGGAAGGTCCGGTTAGTTCTATTCTTATCTGCATTGATTTTCTGTTAATTTTGTGCAACCTGCAAATTTTCTTTCAGTGCTTTAATGATATCTTGGATTTCTTGTAGCCAATCCTTAGCCTTCTGAGCCCTACAGTTTCCAAAGACCAAATATGCAAAACTAGAAGACTCATACCCATACAAAGCTTTGAATGGAGTCGTTCCAATGGACATGTGGAATGTGGTGTTGTAGCAGAACTCACCCAAGTGCAACCAGTTGACCCATGCTTTATGCTGCCCCATGACATAATTTCTGGGATAACCTTCCAGCCATTGATTAACTCTCTCTGTTTTCCCATCTGTTTGGGGGTGATAGCTTGTGCGGAGATTTAAACTGGTTTTCACCAATTCGAACAAAGACTACCAAAAGGCACTGGTAAACTTGATATCCCTATCACTGATTATAACTTTGGGCATCCCATGCAACCTAAATATATCCTTAAAGAAAAATTAAGCAACTTGACTGGCAGAAATGGTAGAAGTGACAGCCAAGAAGTGAGCATATTTAGTTAACCTGTCAAGTACTACAAAAATACAGTCCTTACCCTGGGATTTCGGTAAACCGGTGATGAATTCCATGGATATGCTTTCCCATTTCTATTCAGGAATGGGAAATGGTTGAAGGAGTCCCGCAAAATGAGTATGTTCTACCTTGTTCTGCTGACATGCAGTACACTCCTTCACATGCTTTAAAACATCTTCCTTGAGGCTCTTCCAAGTGAACCTCTCTCTTACCTTTCGATAAGTTTTTAAAAATCCTGGATGGCCTGCTACAGGTGCATTGTGGGAAGCCATCAAAATATGTTCTTTCAGTTTGGATTCAGGAATCAGAAAAATTATGTTCTTATAATAGATTACACCATTGACAACTTGGTATGAGTCATCTTGAATCAACCTATCTAAAATTTCACATGCAAACTGGTTTTTTGAATATTCACTAATTAATTGATCCTTCCAATCAGCAGGAGTTTGCATTGTTGACAAGGCAGGTTTTCTGGATAAAGCATCAGCCACTACATTTAGCTTACCCTTCTTGTATTCAATATCAAAATCATATGACTGGATTTTGCTTACCCATTTCTGCTGCCTGTCATTCAGCTCCTTTTGAGTCAAGAAATGTTTCAATCTATTGTGGTCAGTCTTGACTATGAATTTTCCTCCCACCAAATATTGCCTGAATTTCACTAGTGCATGCATGATAGCTAACATCTCTTTATCATAGATGGAATACAGCTTTTCATGTGGCTGCAATTTCCTACTCTCATAAGCAATGGGGTGTCTGTCCTACATTAAAACTGCTCCTATGCCTTCACCCGAGGCATCACATTCCAGAATAAATGGCTGGCTGAAATCTGGAAGTGCCAGTACTAGATAGCTGCTCATCACTTCTTTCATTCTGCTGAAAGCTTTTTCAACCTCCTCATTCCAGCAAAAGGCTCCCTTCTTGGTAAGGTTAGTTAAGGGAGAAGTGAATTTGGAGAATCCCTTCACAAATTTCCTGTAGTATGTACATAGGCCAATGAATCCTCGTAGAGCTGTTATATTTTTCAGACTGGGCCAATCAAGAATGGCCTGAATATTTTCCATGTGTACCTTAACTCCCTCCTGCCCAATGATGTGGCCAAGATAGAGCAGCTCCTTCATACCAAACTCACACTTGGACAGTTTATCAAAGAAGGACTGTTCTGCAAGAAGGTTTAGAACACTATCCAAATGCTGCAAATGTTCCTCCCAAGTTTTACTATAAATAAGAATGTCATTAAAAACAAAAGTACGAACTTGCGGAGTTGTTTGCTGAATATTCTGTTCATACATGACTGAAATGTTGCAGGTGCATTTGTCAAACCAAAAGGCATGACCAGAAATTCAAAGTACCCAAAATGGCACCAGAAGGCAGTTTTTTGAATATCCTCACTTCTCATTCTGATTTGATGGTAACCAGAACGGAGGTCTATTTTTTAGAAATACTTAGCTCCATGTAGTTCATCCATCAGTTCGTCTATCCTTGCGATAGGATATCTGTTCTTAATGGTTTTCTTATTTAAAGCTCTGTAATCAATGCACATGCCCATTGTACCATCTTTCTTTTTTACCAAGACTATTGATGACGCAAAGGGGCTCGAACTTGGCCTAATGAAGCCCATCTCAAGCAGCTCCTTTATAGTTTTCTCTATTTCATCTTTGAATCTCTTAGGATGTTTATAGGGGTGGATTTTTATAGGGAATGTACCCGGTTCCAGCTCTATCCAATGTTCAGTACCCCTATTAGGAGGCCTTCCATGTGGCAGATCTTCAAACACCCTTTTGTGTTTTTGGATTAATCTTTGGATATCCTCTGGATGTTGTGACACATCAATGGTGGTCCCTTTGGTACTGATAAAGCATTCTGCATCCCACTCTATGTCACCATGCCTCAGAACATAACTCATACTGTGTGCAGAAATGATTTGTTTTGGGTAGGTGTTAACACCCCTCAAAACCACTTGTTTCCCTTCAGTGTTTTTGAAGCACATTTGAGGACTTTGGTAATTTACTACATGTTCACCAATGGAAAACAGCCATTGTACTCCCATAACAACATTAGTATCAGCTACATCAATAATATAAAAACTGTTAGTCACAATATGGTCTCCAATAGTCAGTTGCAACTTGGGAATCCACCGGTTACACTGCATGGTGTTGTTCTTTCCTGGTATAATGACTATGAAACCCCCAATTTTTTTTATTTGAGTTTCCTTCTCTCCACCATGGTTTCATCTATAAATTTATGTGTGGCACCCCCATCCACCAATACTGAAACTTTCTGCCCTTCTACCACTCCTTTAAATCTCATAGTGTGGTAGCGAGGGACCCCACTTAAAACAACAATTTTTCCTTCTGTCTGTGAGGGTTCTTCTTCTTTTGCTGTGTCATACACTTATTCTACTGGATCTTCTTCTCTAACTTCAGTACCCATTTCTTCCTCATCACTTTCAGAAAAAACTTCTATGTAATGAGCCTTACCCTTGGCACATTTGTGCCTAGGATATTTGTGCCATGCCATTTCCCAATGCTATATAAGAATGGCATGGCCTTACCCTTACACACTGTTAATTCTACCTTCCCTATCACCCATGTTACTAATTCTATAGCATAAAATATAAGGAGCCTCCATGGGTTTTAGGGTTAACCTGAACTATAAATAAATGATACTAAAATTATATTATAATAATTTTAAATTGAACTTACATAGTAAGTCAGGGAGGCAACATTTATATGGGTTTGTATGGAAGATGCTTGGTGGATCTTTGTGCATCTTTAGAACTCACCCATGGAGTGAATGAAGCCAAAATCCCTTCGTTTTCTGTTAGCACCATGAAGGATGCCCCTAATTGGTTACTAAAAACACCCACTAGTTGCAAAGCGTTGGCCATGCATGCTTCCTCAAATTCTACATATGTATAAACCACAGGCTTCCATGTTATTGATTTTATAAGTTACAAGAGTTGCATTATAGACTGCTCTAAAATAGTTTCCGTTGTTATTTTTCTTTTCATGTCAATGTTTTTTCCTGGTGGTGTAATGTGAGGATGGAGAAGGCCAACAATCTAATCTGTATCCCAAGGAACCCGTTGGATGAGGATGCAGAGAGGGAGCAAGGCATAAAACTGTAAGTCCTGTGGGATGTAGTACAGGAGGAAGAGAAAGACGAGCCTTCATTGACTGATCCCCGGAAGAGGCTCAATTCATGCTTGGATAAGATCCCGGTTACAGCCTTTCCTGCAATCTTCAATAGCAAAGGTACTTCACGTTTCTGGGTTGCTTCACTCATATTTTATGTTATACTAAAGAAAGTCTGCTTTTAGGATTCATTCATATTTGTACATCGATATTTGACCCAAATAGATAGCAATCCATGGGAACTTTCCATCCTTACTCTATTTCTTCAATTAGTGATAGGGGTTACATACATTGCAGATCTGATGATTGGCATTAATACTGTAAGGTAGATTGCACTGCCTTTTATGTAGGCCAGGTTGAACTGCAGCTGTCTCTCCCTTTATTATTATGATGATGATGTCGTCGAAGCGTATGGAGCTGTAACCATACAAAGGGAAGAATAGGGGTATGGGTCTTGCTCATTAATAAGTTATGGATCTTCACCGCCACTTCCTTGGATGCAGGTTACAAGCAACAACAAGTGTTGCTGCTCTGAACGAGGACACAAAAAAGAAAGAAGGGTGTATATTTATCCATGGCCTTTTCTAATGCTATTACCAACCTATCAGGTATGAAACGCCTCATATCCCAGTTAAGAGAATAGAATAGCATAGAGGATTTGTATTTATCTTTGAGAAATAAGAAAATGTTAAATGAAAACCTGTTTGTGACTCATTCAAAGCCTACCCAAAGGATGCGGGAAGAACCTTAGACTTTAGTCTTGAAGAGATTGGTTTGGGAAAGAAAACAAACATAAAGGTATGCCCGGGCCCTTATTTTAATTCTGTTTTTTTTCTATCTATTATTGATGATGATCCTATATTTTAATTCTGGTTTTTTTCTATCTATTATTGATGATGATCCTATAACTGTTAGAGAGGAAATGGATTAAGATAATAGTAAATCTGTAAGAAGGACATGGCATGGTTGAGGAAATGGATCCCTTGGATAAAAATGAGGCAAAACTATTGAATATTCTCAGGGAGAGAGGAAAAGGTTAAGGAGATAGAAAGAAGAATGTTACACCGGCCACCGGAGAAGGAGCCACTTTGTGGATGTGGAAGTTTGGAGTGCATGAATGGGACGCTATCGAGAGTGAGTCATGGTTTTATAGGTAGAAAAAGCAGAGGAAAACAAAGCGCAATAACTTTGAACCAGGAGGTTCAAATTTTTTAAAACAAGGGGAATATGATTCGCGGGAGCATCCGTCAAGCCTGTCACATGTCCTGGAGATTCTAGAAGCCCGAATGTGGATGCATGCAAGGTACCCACTCCCGATTTTAACTTTGAGGATTATTCTAAGTGCCATTTCATTGCTACGTAATTAGACTTTGCATGCTCTGATCTATTGATTAAGGTTTCTGCATAATGTAACGGCGGTTTTGATTATCTTTTGAGGCAAGTTGTGTTATGTCTCTAAATTCTATGTTTGAAATTGACGAATGTATGGTCTGTGATCTATATTGTTTTGCATTTTTGGGCTTGCCCCTTTCATCACCAACCAACCATGTACAGACGACCTCAAAGCCATGAAGAAAATCTATACTATACTTATGGGAAAAACTAGAAATTTCAACAAAGTTACAAAACTGCGAACCAAATTTACCTCAAAAACTATGGCTTCTGGGAAATATGTACGACAGTTAGCAATGGAGAATCACATTTACATTATTAGCTTAGAAACAGAATAATTCAGCAATCAGGAGTTCCAAAACGGAGATTCTTTCCAATCTCCACATCAAAAATACATACACGTATATGAAACTGAGACTTTTTATTTATTTTCTACCTCTCATACCCTACCAAAAGCTTACAAAATCAAAGGTTTGCCTCTATAAACATTGCTAACAAAACTACTTTACTTTTACAAAACATGGAGTGATGGGTATTAACAGGAATAGCAAACTCCAATTGATCTATGTTGGAGTCAAGAAGTTTTGGGCATCTAGGTAGCCCTACAATCTAGCATCATCAGTATTTAGGAAGATGGAGCTATTACGCTTAATTCCCTTAAGCTTGCCGAAAAATATTACCATTATGATTACAACTTTCCCTGTAGCACTCCATGTCCCAGAGAAACTATAAGTCACCTCTTCGCAATGCCCTTCAAAATTTAAAATCAACTACCTGAAGAGGGCACAACTATAGATCACTGACATTCCAACATTCCCACAGGCACTACAACAACCATAAAGGTTCGTTATTCACAAACTATACTCATTGATCTATTTTCACCAACAGAGGCTAAATGAATTCTACAGCCAAGAGGTTAATCATTGACTGTATGTGGTGTACTACAGTGTGTGAAACAATGAATTGAATCTAACGTTCAATCAACCTAAATCCAACATATACCTCACAACTTCGAAGACAATATTAACAACTTTATAGTTGAGGGGATCATTTGAAAGGCTCTCTCTTTCTGTAATATGACAGCTATAATGAGATAGCATGTATCGTAGTACAAAAACTTCTCAAGCTAAACAAATTTGCTCCTCTCATCTACACAACATTCTTGGACCTCTTTGCAAAAATATCCATTCCTGGGTTGCTTTACCTTCATCACATCTCCATCTCGATCAAAAAAATATACTGGATAAGCTGGAAAATACCTGATAAAATCATTCAGTAATATCAATGAGATTATTGTTTGTAATAAAAATAAATAACATGGAGTAATATTGATGAGATTGTTGTTTCTAATCATGGTAACATCCACTCATGATGCCATCCAATTAACTTATCTCTCATTTTGTATCAGGTTCAAATCTAGTGGTATCTGTGATTACTAAAAACCACCGAATATATGGCCAATTTGTGCGTGTTTGTTAAATATTAAATATTATTTACTTTTATGGATTTTATATGCACTCTACAATTTTTTTTATATATTCTGAACAATCTCTACAGGAACACGCATCAATTCTTTTGGAGATGCAGAGATGTCATTTTTAGGCTAAATAAATACATTGCCAGATTACCTTTTTCATGACTTTAAAATCTAGTCAAGATTTGATCAAGTTTCTTACAATGGAGAATGGAATAAGGTTATTCACAGGGCTTGGACATGTGTGAAAATAACATTATAAAATGAAGGAAATCATGCAAAAACATTATCTAGCTATATAAAAACTGTACCTTGGCAAATAGCTAAATCTCTTTCTATATTCATATTGCAGCCTTATTGACTAATTAAGATCAATGCCAAAATAAGCATATCCTTGGTTGAAAAAATAATTGTTTATCTCAATGGGATACTTATACAATTCTCCAAATTTTCCTTCCATACATGATTCTTGATATGTTTGGTAACTGTTTGCATTTCTAAGATTTTGTTATAAATTTCATGATATTTGATTGCACTGTGTATCTACTATCTACATAAACATAATGGATTTATATGCGAAGTAGCATCTATTTTCTGATCAGGTGCAAAATCTTGTGTTCTAAAGAATGCTGAATTATTTTTCTACACACATCCCATAGATGAATGCATAGACAAATTTGAAAGTTATAGATTTGGAGTGTTATTCATTTGATGAACACATGATGCAAATTGTTGATTTTCATATAGATGAGGATACATGAGAAATAAGACATGATCTATGTAGATTTTCCTTGTCAAAGAGTTGCTGAGAAAATGTCCCAATTAAACAACAGTATTTAGGCAAATTTAGCCTTGGCTCTCAATCCTTGTGGTGTTTGCAATATGGACTTGGCCATTGGTCTCAGGTGATCGATGACATATGATCTCAAATTGGCCTTAAAGGCCATATATTTTTTATAAAAACATTAAAAAATCGATGAGATATAATCTCAAATTGGCCTTAAAGGCCATATATTTTTTATAAAAACATTAAAAACCCCAACATTTAAAGAATAGCATATAGCCCGAGAGAAGTAATATCAACATTTTGTAAAAAATCATCAAAATTGGTAGATGCTAACACCGAATGGACCAAGCTTCTAGCACTTTGTCACAGGTTAGATATTGTGTCATGATGTGCGAAGAAATTTATGGGCTACAAAAATGGCATGCACTGCATAAATCCACTGCAAACTAAAAAGGTTTTCGCTGCCCAAATTTCCTGCAACAAACACTTTTGAATATTTTGCTGCGAGAAGCTAAAAATTTTTATAAGGTAGTTTTTTGTACCAACCTGAACACTGTAAGAGAAAGTTTCAGTTTGTGTGAATTATGTGAAAGTTTTGATTTATTTTGTGCAGTTTCTAACTTCAATTTTTACCTCTATATTATTGGAGGATGGGGTGCTTATATTTTCTTAATAAATATGAGCAAATGCAGATGCCCAAGATCAAGAAAAGACAATTGTGATTCTTGATTTGGTACCACTCGGAGAAAAAATTGACAATACAACTGCATTCTTAATTTTTGAGAGATTTTGGAAAAAGAAGATTATCATTACATGACCCTTTTTGGTGACTATTGGGTAATCTTTGTTTCTTACCTAGGTATGTGACCATTTTCCATAATTTGGCAAGATGGTGTTAACTGTTGGAAATTTTATTCTCATATCAATCCATAAGGAATTCAATTTAAGGGTGCTAGCTCAATAGTAGAGCACTTGCCTTATAGGGAGGAGGTTGGTGGTTCGATTCCTCCGTGCTCTATATATATTCTGAAACAACTAAAAAGAGATAAATGACTAAAAAATGACCAAAATTTGCATATAAACGACCACCATTACAACATGAGAGATAAGTGACAAAAAAAATGACCAAAATATGCATATAAATGACCACTTTTGAGTTGGAGATCGCTGGTAGAAAATTAGCGGTCGTTTATCACATGACAAAAAATGTGGTCATTAATTGTGACAATTAATGACCAAATATACGACTAAATTATGACCAAATATATGACCACAATATAAGCTATAAATGACCAAGCTAAATATGGCCACATATTTGCTACCAGTGGTCACAAACATAAAAATGGTCATTTATATGCGAATTTTGGTCGTTTTTTGGTCATTTATCTCTCATTTTGTACTAGTGATTATTATATGAACATATTAATAAAAACATTAAGAACATTCTAAAATGTCTTTTTCAACTTTATTCACTTAAGAAATTCCAACCATAGATCTGCTTAGACTTACATAAATCTAAGGTAGTGAAGACTCAATACCATGTAGGTCCTTGATTATATAAGGAAAAAGATAAAACTACTTAGTCCTTTTATTCCTTACCACACTTCTTGGTTCTTACATTTGGCCTACCAGCAATACAACAACTTTATTGGGTAGCAACTTTTGTTAAATACAAAGGAAAAAAATATTAAAAAAAATGCTTAATCATATATGGTAGCAAACATAGCTTAGGAGAGGTAAATGGAAGCCAACAAACTAAATTTACAATAAAAACTTACAATAATCGTTTACTGCTAAATCAAAGAGAAAACTCTTAGTGTAATGAGATTGTTAGTTTGCTTTGGTTGTTTAGAATAGTTATCAACGTTAGGAGTATCTTCATTTTGCTTGAGGTGAAGAAGTGGTGGAAAGGAGTGAACTCATTAGCCTCCAACTCCCAATTGCTTACTCCTACATAAGGCCTTAGATCCATAAGACTTGATTTTCAACTAGGTTCAATCATACTCATGAGACCTTAGCAACCAACAATTTAACAATTGTGATTTTCTTAGCCTGGGTCTTGGCCACATTGACATATTTTCCTTTTCTCAAAACCTTAGTTCATGTAGTCTCATACTTGTTTTTGGTTCCTACAAAGTTTGGGTTGTGGGGGAAGCATGAGTGGGGGTGGGTCATTTTAGCTCAAGGTTAGGTCATAAGCAGACAATCCCATACTCGATGGTCTAGTATTTGCAAATAAAATTTGGTATTGGGCACGTTAATGTAATAGGATTTCTAAGTGATGTGCATGGATACCAACTTGAATGTATACATATTCCCTAATTTACTTAGACATGTTGACTCACACACATATATGATGTTGGGGTTGAGGGATGATGATACTTTTGGGTTCTTCACAAATAACTTCCCCCAAAGGGGTGGAAATCCAACGAATGCCTAGAAAAATATTACATGGGAAAGTTAGTTGTGGTTCTTTGCCAATCAATGTTGGGATTTTCCCTAGGGTTGTAATGGGGGGCCAAAGTGCCCATTAGAGTAATAATAGTATAGTTATGGTGGTTATTCAATTTGAGTTGGACTATGCCCACTATGTTGGTTATCATTTAATAAGGCCTAGTAGGTGTTTGGCATGAATAAATGTAATGTGGCTTCATTAAAGCATATTCACTAGGTAATTGACAAGTGGTTATAAGTAGGGTTCTCTATCTTGCTATAAATAAGGGTGGAGTCCTCCATATGGAGCATGTATTGGAGTATATTTTATTGGTGCTTAGCTCATTGGGAGGTCACTCAATCAAAGAGGAAAGTGGACATAAGTGAACAATCATTGTGAATTTTTTCTCAGCATAAAGGGTATTTTGATAAATAAATTATGGAGAATTTATGAATATCTTATTTAAGATTCAATTTTAAAGGTTAATGATCATAATAATTGGTATCGAAGCTCTTTATTGGGAAAGAAAGTGATTGATTTTCTCTTCTACAATTTTTTCAAGCAAAAAAGGGACCATGACCCCTAAATCTATTATTGTAGCCTTTTATCTAAAATATGAAGAAGCTAATTGTATACCTAAGTCCCTATTGACAGGCATAGGTGGTATGGCATGTCAACTTAAGGGAAACAATCCAATTCCAGGGTTTATTATCTCCTAAGTCGTTTGGTATGCACTAGTACAAAATGAGAGATAAGTGACCAAATAAACGACCAAAATCCGCATATAAATGACCACTTTTTAGTTGGTGACCACTGGTAGCAAATTAGTGGCCATATATCACGTGACCAAAAATGTGGTTATATTTAGCTTGGTCATTTATAGCTTATCTTGTGGTCATATATTTGGTCATTAATTATCACAATTAATGACCACATTTTTTGTCACATGATAAATGACCACTAATTTGCTACCAGTGGTCACCAACTCAAAAGTGGTCATTTATATGTAGATTTTGGTCGTTTTTTGGGTCATTTATCTCTTATTTTGTACTGGTGGTCGTTTATATGCAAATTTTGGTCATTTTTTAATCATTTACCTCTATTTTGTAGTGGTCATTTATCTCTTTTTAATGGTTTCAATACAGGGCATGGAGGAATCGAACCACCAACCTCCTGCCTATAAGGCAGGCACTCTTCCATTGAGCTAGCACCCTTAAATAAAATATATTATATAATTTTACATCAATGATTTAAGATACAAGCATGGTATCTTTCAAAATTAGGTTCTAAGTTGACCTTTTCTATGGAAAACATTGAATAATAACACAACAAATTCTCACCATTGTGTTCAGAACGATTTTTACTTTAGTCGAGTCAGTTCCTATGCATTCAATGAAGACATTCTTTGTTTCCAAAGTGATTGCAGAATGTGCACCATTGATAATGGGAGGCAAAGATACTACTGTTATGCACCATGTAACCACATTTACAAAGGAAAATGTTAGCACAACAAAGAAAAAAGTGAAATTGATCCAAAAAATTATGTAGTAATAGAATGTGTTGTCATCAACCACATATTGAATAAGATTTAACACCAAGGCTCACATTTATTGACCCACTTTAGCTGCATTAGTCTTAGAACCACACATAGTGATTCTTCAACAACCAAATAGTTTCTTACAATTCAATCAATCACACTACTTAAAGGTGGCCATATGATATGTTGCGGAAGTGTTACACCAATCATCTTCCTAAGAATCTAATCATTCAAATGAACTAATACATAACGGGAGTTGACCTAAGATATATTAAGCATGGGACCAACAAAATTTCATTCAATTAAGGTCAAAGTCAATGAATTTTTCTAGTGCTTTGTTGATAGAATGAGGGTGGAGATACTTCGGAAGGTGATCCAAGAAAATATAGCAGCTATGTTGACTTAATTTTTCAAAAACTTGTTAGCTAGCCTTAATATGAATATCATATTAATGAAAAAAATACATATTTCTGGCATAGGATTTTCAAATCAATTACCACAGTATAAGAGTCATCTTGCTGACCAAGTTACAACGCCTTAAGGGGTGTGTGTCCATCTAGCCATCCAAAACTTTTGAGCCAAAGTAGACAAGATGTTTTGCATGTTTCAAGCAGGTTCTCATGCAATGTTGATTCGTCTGAGTTACTTTTGAGATTTTCATCACTACTTTTTACTCTTTATTGCTTTTCAACAGACTAGAAATGGTATAGTCCTCAAAGGTTCTTGTTTCCACAAATTTTAAATTAGTAAATCCTAAATGGAATGTTTTTAATGGAAGGATGATTAATATTATCAAATACTCTGGCTCTTAAGAAAAGTTCTACACAAGTATTATTAATGGAAGAGGATAAAGATCATTCAACACATAGAAAAGGTGCCTCATGTATTCATTATTCAGTACTGTAGTGTCACTTGTCCATATAAACCAAAGGCAACTAGCACCACCTATCCACCTAGGCCAGCTAATTATGATCCTTATCCCCATTACTAGTGAAACTAAGATAAATATAGAACATGATAAATCACTTAATGCACAGTTCAAGATTTCAATTCATAATATTTTCTTATTCTTTACTATTTAGATATATTCATTTAGAGGTTTTCTCCATAACTCTTTGTTGTGCAACACCCTGGAGAAGTGCTCGTCCTACTCCTACATAATATTTTGATACTTTATTCACACTTTGGTAGATTGACACTACAAGTATTACCTACCATACTGCTTTCATTTTGGACATACAAGCATCACTAGTCAAATTCCAATAACTTCCATTACAAGCTTCTTTCAGTGCCTACACTAATACCCAAAATGTGACATCATATATATTTAGGAATTCAATTTAAATTACATTTCTAAATGCTTGAAATATAACAGTAAATATCAATTCAACCAAATTATAGTATAGAGAACCCGGAAAAAGATATTTGTAAATGAATTCTAACTAAATGGAGATTGAATAGCTAAGAAATATTCAGACTTGGCATATTGACACTACAAGTATCGGATTCCAATAACTTCCATTACAAGCTTCTTTCACTGCCTACACTGATACCCAAAATATGACATAATATGCATTTATGTTTTCAGTTTAAATTTCATTTCCGAATGCTTGAAATATAGCAATACATCTCAATTCAACCACATTATAGTATAGAGAACTTGAAAAAAGATATTCGTAAATGAATTCTGACTAAATGGAGATTGAAAATCTAAGAAAGATCAATTCTTTGATGCTCATTCTTGTAATTAAAAAAAAAAAAAATTGTGTAGATGTCATAAAAGTTTTGCCCTTCTTGTATGAAAGAGCCATATCCCTAAGAAAAGAAAAGAAAAATGACAAAGTTTGTCTGTTTATGTTTATGTTTTTCTTAACATTTTTTTTAGAGATTCTGGTTTGTAGGATTTTTTCTCGGAATAAAAGATTTTCAATCATCTTAGTGTTTTTCTTGGAGGAATTACTATGAAGAGCCATATTCCTAAGAAAAAAGGAAAAATGACAAAAGTTTGTCAATTTATTGTTTATGTTTTATTGTCTGGAATGTCGTGAGAAAAATCATGAAAAATGACAACTGACAAAGTTTGTCATTTTATTGTTTATGTTTTATTGTCTGAAATGTCCTGAGAAAAATCATGAAAAATGACAAAGTCCCATTGACCTTTTTATCATTTGTTGGACATTAATAAAACTAAATCATCTTATGTTTTATCAATAGCATAACAGTTTAGGTAGAGTTGGCATGCTCACTATTGTGTTTAATTAAGGAAAGGCCAAGTTTATGGGGAAAATTCAAGACTACATTCAATACTTCGTGTTTATTTGTTAAATACAAGATTTCCAATGGGGGCTTCCCCAAGCAATGAAATCAGGGTGCTTTTAGTGCCCCTACCAAGGTTCAAATTCCTCTAGTGACATGTTTTCCACTTGAGGGCCACTTGTGATAGTGCATTTACTCATGTTTTCATTTGGGTTCAGGTGCAACGCTTGGGCAACTTCAGCAGATTAGACACCCCTTCTCTCACAACTTCTTAGCCAAAAGGTTTCAATTTGAATGCCACAAACTTGCTACGTTAATTGTAACACTCCTAGCTTGGGGAAGAGTGAACTTGCTACATCAGGATACAAGGAAACTTCTCCAAATTAAAAATTAGATATAAGATTAGCTTTTCCCTAAGCAAAAATTGTAAACCTTAAATAAGTACAACCATGCCAATTATAGATTTCTAGTGACAAAAAGCAGGCTCAAAATTCATTTTCCTAATAATATGAACTAGAGTGCAGAAAAAAAGTGCAAAGCTCACATCTCTTGATTACTTTCATTAAATTATTTCCTACAAATAAAAGTGCTCACTTTTCTGAAAATGCATCTGTTTTCTGCTCTAAAATAGCATTAATTCCCTTCCACGGCAATAGGCGTTAGAATGACTATGATTTAAAAGATGGTTGTGTTTTACATCCATTAGAAAAAAATTCAAAAAGTACACATATAACAATATAGTGTAATATTTATATGCTTAGTGATTTCCAAAAGATATATAGATAGAAAATATGGAAAGAATTAGACACACTGCCAGAATTAATCCATTCTCACCATTTATAAATAGCACCATTGTCGTTTTCTTGGCACTGTAATTTGCACTTGAAATAAACCCTTCCATCTTAAAGATAGAGTGGGAGGGCTCATTGTCTGAAGCTGTTATTTCAACAAGCTCTCGGGCAACAACTGGACCATAAACTAATCTGATTGCATCTCTTCTTGAACCCAGAACTGTGGTGTGAATATTTGCTCTGCTGTCACCGTGCTGCAAATATAATATAAAAGAAAAGTTCCTACCGAGTGCAACTAAAAATTCAAGCATCCTAAAAATATGGCTGCTACAAAAAAAAAAGCAGTGGGAGCAAAACATTTAAGCTAATGCATAAACTGACCTTTTTACAAGAAAAGCTCACGTTGATTTTATGAATTGCATACCGACTGATAACATCTAAAATATGTGCATATTACTCGTTTAAATTCTTGAGTGATTTTCTATGAGTAGCCACGTTATAGAAAATATTCTCAACCTGAAGTTCAGCCTCAAAGCTCTAAAGTAAGCAAGCAACAAATAGAAAAATACAATTGTTTTCAGGAAAGATGCATATAAGGACATGTCAAGGAAAAAAATAAAATGTAACAGCATCAGACCATCCACTTAAGTCTGACTACAGTTACCATTATCTGAATCCCTTTCACTGCTGCACAAGGGCGAGGCTCTTGCTCCATCACTCCCTCCTTGTAAGATGCTCTGACATACAATAATGCAAAAGGAAGATGAAGAACAGTTGAAATAATATGATTGTCCCCAACGAAAAAATGGATGGTTCTCCTCATTAAATCCCCAACAACAGAAAATGACCTTCATTGGACCTAGAACACCGATGGTTCACTAACATATTTTCAGTTAACACTGAGAATAGGTCCCAAGTACACAACCCCTTATGAGTTGAATTTCCTAGGATCCATGTTGAGCTCCAACCATCTACGGACTTGTTTCACCAATGATCTGGCAAAGTATTGATATCCAAATCAAAGTTACAAATATCGTGTCGGCGAATATATCGCCGAGGGTCCAAAAAGAAATTATCGGATTTATCGGCGAAAGTGTCGGCAAACATCGGCAATATATCGGCAGACTTAAAAAAATACAACAATATTCATTTTTTTTCAATTTTCTAAACATCTAAAGCAACAAGAACATCAAGTAAACACATTACCACATGAATATGGAAAGAAAACTGATATATAAGATGTATAAGACATCTAGTGATAGTTCACACAAAAAATGAATCGTGTCTTGGATCCCGAGTCCCCGACTATTGAATCACCAAAAAAATACAATCAATGTATCTTATATACAATGAAATCAAGTAAATAAACAATTGATTCCTCTACCCCTTTTACAAGCAAAGGTAATTGCTTTAGTAATGGCTTTGCCTCTAGAGCTAGAAGGCCCTAGCGGTCATGGGGGTTGTAGTGGACTCTACGTATATTTTAAATCGCTATGTATGTATATGCATATTTTTAATTAATAAATGAGCAAGGACATTTAAAAAAATGAATGTGAAACATAAACCATAAATAATACATGTTGGCGAATCATTGCCTTTATTGGGATCCTATTCATCAATAACACCCTATGCCTCCCTCCTCTAGGCTCTAGTCCTTGCCTCTACCTTAAATCTCAAAGTTGATCCTCCAAGGACATTAGTCAACAACTCAACACCTTACAATTTTGATGAAACTTCCTAATCCAATCGTTAAAATAAGGTAGAAAAACTTCCCATGCTTAATAAGTGATTTTGATTGAGTGAAGAGTAAATTTTTATTAAGGTCGTGATAAAGGAGTTCAACAATCAACACGACCAACATCAAGGTACATTGAGGGGTTGATGTGCTTGATTAAATGCCAATCCCATACCCTCATACATGATAAAATCCAGTGGAAACTTTGTAATCCTAAACTCCTAAAAAACTATTAAGTCTGTTGAATTCTGAATGGGATCTAAAACTCTACTTTTTGCATATGAAGTCCAATGAGGTTGGAACCACTCTCAAACATCCTGAAACAATTAATGGTAATGTTAAAAATTTAAGTAAAAGGATAGAAAATGAAAGATAAGGAGAATGTCACTTTTACTTTAAGAATTTAATATTACCATTTAATATGACCAATTACTAATGAAGAAGGCAACATTTTTTATGGGCACGACAATTTTTGTTTTCAAAACACGGCAAATGAGCAAAAAAAAGGCAAAAAATCGCTATATATTAAAAAAAATCGCCAAACAATCGCGATAAAATCGGGAAAAAATCGGCAAAAAATCGGGGAAAATATCGGCCGATATATTCCCGATATATCGCCGGAGGGTTGGCATCGCGATATATCGCGATGTTGCCGATATATCGGCGATGTTTGTAACTTTGATCCAAATAGTCATTGTAAATCTTTCAGAGCCAATCTGTGGGTTTGCACAGAGGTATATTTGAAGCAGAAGCCACTCCGTGGGTTTGCACATAGGTATATTTTCAGAGCCAATCCATAATAGTTGTTACATTAAGTCTAGAAGGATACTATACTCCCTCTCACCTTATATTTTCTCAGAGATGTGATTAACGATTCTCATGATTAATTATTTATCCATTCATATTAAATCCCTGTTCATGTTGGCTTTTGATACTCTCTTTTCATATAGCTTGCTTTAATTGATTCCATGCATACCTATAAATTTTCCATGTTGTTGTTGTCAGTCTAAAATTGTAGGCTATTACGTTACTATATTGCTTTTGATTGTATCTATCAATGCTATTCGAATAGGACAGGGTTTTCCAAAACCGGTTGATTTGACTCGTTTATAGGCCTAACTAATTGAAATCATGACATTGAACCAAAAATGGTTTGTTTTGTATGTAACCAGCCTTATGCCTGAACTAGTCAGTTCGATACAAAATGAAATGGTTTTGTACAGCTCTATATGTTGGGTGTAGGACTAGGCTTTCAATCATGAAAAATAAATATATATTAAAAACTTTAAAAAAAACCCTAAAAATTTTAGAAATTATTTGTAATATCATTTTTTTCAAGTAAAATGAGAGAAAAAGGAAAACAAGAAGAATGTCTAACTTTTACTTAAATTTTTAAGATTACGATTAATTGTTTCAAAATGTTTGAGAATGCTTACAACCTCATCAGAGTTCATATGCAAAATGTAGAAGTTTAGATCTTGTTATCCTAAATATTGCAGGGGTAACGAGGGGAATTTTTCCCTGAAATTTATGAATGCTTAATTACATTTTGCTTGAAGGATGGTGCATGGATGACCTTGTTTGATGATTCCTAGACGTTGGCCGATCAAGGGTTTGGATTTTTGTATCTCTTTCAAGATTATTTTCTTGCACAACAACAGACAGCAAGATACTTTGTTGTCAGCGACGGTCTCTGTCGTCACTCGGAAGCATTGTTTCAAACATGTTCAACACATTAAAAACTACCAAAATTTAATAAAAAAGCAATCTATTCAGGAAAGCAAAATAAATCTGGCACTGAGGGACATAGTTATTTGGTGTGTCTAGCACTAATACAAGTTCAACTATTTGGGTAAAATTTCTGCAATTCATGAACAATATAGGTATGTCCCTTGTCAAACTAGGCAGTCTTTTCAAGTCCATCCCACTATGTATTGGCATAGTTCCAAAGAAGATTTGGAAGTAAGCTTCGAAGACACTTTTAAGTTCTTTTTTATCCACAACCCATTTTAGAAAGGGAAGAAATCTTCTTAGATTATCAATGGTTGTAAGTGCAGAGATAAAAGTGATAGGAATCATGTAGAAAACAACAGTTAGGAACACAATATTGTACACAATGTTCTGTCGAATCATCCTCTCATAGAAGGGAATCGCAAGGTTTTTCCACACTACTTCACGAGGCTCAGGAGCAGCCATTACAGTCCCTGTATCCGTAAGCTATGAATGCACAACCTATGCTGCAGCTACTGCAGCAGGCCTACTATTGAAAATTATAAAGGCTGTTGCAACCTGCTTCTCTGTCAAAGTAATCTTCTGTTTTGTTTCCAGCTTGAGTGATAAATCCTCAATTTTCTGTGTGTAGAAATATAAAGAGTCCACTTTTTTCCCATGAGTCCCAAAATTCTTGTCCTGTGCAATGGCTGCGTCCCCTCTGGTTTCTTCACTGTCGTAGACTTTTCAAATATAGCTGAACAGTGCGAACTAGATTCTTTCTGTAGCCTTCTAGTTCTATCCACACCTTATCGACCTGCTCAAGAATATCATAAAATTTCAATATAAAACAAAAACCCAGAATTTAATCAGTCTCTCAGTGCTTGACTAGACATTGAACACAAAAGACTTCCATTTAAACCACAAACAGGGCGAAAAATCAAATGAAAGATGGATTGGTGAAAAGGAGTGTTTTGAGCAACTCATTAACCCAAACTTTTGTCCCGATGACTACATACAACATATTTACATTTTAATGCTTGGCCATGACGAGCCATTTAGGAGTAGGATAAAGGGTACTAAGGCATTTTTTTTCAGTATTCTTCTGATATCCTGCAAAGAAAATTTGGCACAATCCAATGGATCCAAAAAGAAATTTACCCTTTGCCAAGTTATAGAAGCACCAAAAACCTTCAGGGTAATCCGGTAATTGTATTTTAAAGGTGAAATGCATATAACAGTCAGATTTAAGCAAGAAAAACTCTGGAAAACGTGCTCTTTTGATTCCCACATGAATATAGCACAATTACGTTCCAGATCAATGAAGGCAACATGAGTTTGTTTATTTAACTCGCAGGAATAATAAAAACTCTGTCACTGAAGAATTTTCTTTTGTACCTAATGACACTAATCTCATAATAGAATTCGATGCCCAAGAGATCGAATCTATCTCTGTAAACCCTTTCATCATGTAAAGTATTTAGCTTGGAATTTCAATTTACTTAATTTGTAAATAAAAGTGCTTACCACTCGACCGGATTTCTCCAAGAGCATATGGTCCTTTCCTGACCTTTTTCCTACAGGGTTTCTCAACCTGATGCTGCAGCATAATATTAAAATATCTATTTCCCTAATCTTCAGCGCAACATTCAACAAGTCGCCACGATTTCCAGAGCTGGGCACATTCCTAAATCTGGAAGCAACTCCAGCAATGTCGGAGATTTGATCAAAATCTCTAAAGCTAGAAAAGCACAAGCAATTTTCAAAATGAATTATGAAAAATTTCTAGCTTTCCAGAAGTCTGCGTATAATGTCCATGTGCCCTGCTTGGGAAGCTAAAAAAGAGCTGTAACATCAATTTAAACTCTTCATGTTGGATTTAGAGACGTCTAAATTACAATAAATTAAGTTGGACATACGTGCATTATGATTATGATATCAAATACTGTCGAAATATTACATCTATGTAATGATTAAAACATGCCAAACAATGTGATTAATTAAGACATGGCATTATACGTATTTAAATAAGGATTTGGATACAAATACATATAGAATAATGTTAATCAATTATAATTGTTAATGGACCGATTATAGTTGATTAAAATAATAGCAGTAAATTGAGCTAAATAAGGAAATCAGAATTTATTCTGATTTATTTCAGTTTTTTCTGAAGTTTCCCGATTTGAAGTTTTTTGTAAAATCGGAAACTCCAGATTTCTTTTGGACTTGTTTCCAAAGTATTAGCTAAATTTCAGCAGCCCCAGGATTAGAATCTTTTTCTTTGGCACTGCTATAAAAGGGCTGAGTCTCCAAGGCTTGCAATCATCCAGAAAAATTGTCTGCTCCATTGAAGACAGGATACTCTCCAGAGAAAAGGATTGCAAGTTCTTGGAAGGATTCGAGAGCCAACAACTCAAGTCAAGACCAGAAGCTGTCCGCGACCTTCGAAGATGGAAAGTAAGTTCCGCTGTGCATTAAACTTAATTTCTAAGTTCCGCTGTGCATTAAGTTTAATTTCTTGCATAGGAGTAGATCTTGGTTAGGGTTTAAAGTAATTAGTAAAACCCATCACTTCATACTCAATTTTAACTTCGTTTGGTTCTAGTTATTCTACAAGGGTCAAACCTCCAAATCTGTTTTCATTTTCTAGCATACTTTACCACGGATGGAAAATCACAATATTCAGACCTTCTTCAAATGTTTAAATTTGAGTACAAGCCGCCACTATCCAACTAGATATAATCATTATCAATTGCTGTTAAAAAGGATTCCAATATAAGTATGTTTTGGTCTTGTCACAACATCAGTTTGAATCCTGACTTCCTTGCTGCCTGCCATAGGCACTTCTGCTGGTCTAATTCATGAAGATTATGGTATAATTTATTCAAAGCGTGCCCTAACTTTGTTATATGGAACTCAGATCTGAGGTTTGGTAATATCTGTTATTGTAAATCTTTTTTTTTCTATAAGTTCTAGGATGGATGGATTTACTTGTTGATATGATTGGTGGAATGGGGATTTGCTTACTAGTGGAAGTGAGTGTGTATGCTCTTAAGTAACAAACATGTTTCAATCTCAATCTCACTCGTCTGGAAAGGAACATGGAGCAATCAACAAAAGTCGGTTTGGTGTACGGTTAGTTCACTGGGAGGGGTAAGACCCTTTCCCTCCTATTGTCGAGTTTCCTTGCGTTGAATGATATCTTAGCACTTCACCCGCAAGATAATAGTACCAATATAGTTGACATCCACAAGAGGATTTTCCCAACAGTCAATCACACCCTGAAATATCCTCTATCGCTGCTTCTATAAGCCTCTGGAGGCATAATCCACTATAACCACATGTCTTACCATTTTGCATGGCAGAAAAAATCCTATGTTTGAATTATAACCATATTTGGATAGGTAATCAGAGAAATCAAGATAGTTTCTTAATTGTTCGAAGTGTGTGTAGCTTTTTGTGCTGCCAGAGGAAAACAAATGTACACCTGTTTTATTTTCTCTCATAGAGCCCACAGGATATGCTGAGATCAAGAAGATAATTTAATTTTCTTAACCTTATCCCTAGTTCCTCATTACGAAAATTCACTTGACCTATGTTATGAATACAACGCGTGACAAACCAATCAAACATTTTGTGCAGCAAGCTAGATAAACCCTAGTAAACCCAGTCTTTAAAAACGTGATAAATTCTGCAAATTCATTGTCAATTTTGGACATTGTCACTAACCTGATTGATGAGAAGATTATTTTCTTGGGGTTATTCTTCTTGGAATGGACCAAGAGTTGCAGGGGAAGTAGATCATCTCGCAGTGGAATCCTTCCACAACAATGGATTCCAAAAATATTTCTTTGCAATGTTGATTAGTAACTAAAATATCTCTTGCAACCAAAGTTGGAATTTACTATAAAATTCATGGCTCATTCCATCATGTTGTCTCCACGAGCAGTCTGTAGCAACCAACCCTTCAAATAAGATTGTTTGCTTATCTACTACAACCTATGGCCCTTCTTTCCTAAGACGACAATCTATAGCCCTTACGCTTAATTATTCCTTCATTTTTCCACTTTCACAAAGATTTTAACCAATTCCTCCATGGATGAAACACAATACAAAGGCAGAGTCGATTCCTAAAGGAGCCTCCAAAACTTTGTCAAAAATCCCCAAATTTATTTCTCTCTTTTCCCCCAATTTTCTTTCCCTCCATTTCGATTTTCTTTCCCTCCATCCGAGTTTTTAAAATTGGTTAATATTATAATATAATATACTATAAATATATTAAGAACATATTATATAATATAATACCTTTTATATAATATAATATTTTAGGATTATATATAATATATATAATCCTAAAATATTATATTATATAAAAGGTATTATATTATATAATATGTTCTTAATATATTTATAGTATATTATATTATAATATTAACAAAATTTTATATGTGTTTTTAGGATTATATATAATATATAATATGTTTTTAATATATTATATTATAATAATAACCAATTTTAAAAACTCAAATTAAGATGGAGGGAAAGAAAATTGGGGAAAATAATTAATACCTCTATAAACCTAGGTAGAAAGCTCTTCATTTGCTAATGATAAGGATACAGAGGGTTGATATTGTGGGTTAACGATTATATTTATAAGGACATAGGGGTTACATCATATTGAGATGGTTGGTCAATCAAGTAATCATTTTTTCATGAGGAGAATAGTTTCAATGGTAGAATATGAGTCTAAAAAGACATAGGTTTAGGGTTCAAATCCATTTTTCTCTTTATCAACATTTCATATGGTTGGTAGAGGTAGCAATCAAAGTTCTCAATATTTAAAAGGATTAGAAAGGTTCTTGTAGGTTTTCCCCAAGTAGAACCTTAACCAGTGTATTGACTTGTCAAACTTAGGGAGAGCATATAGAGAAAATGTAACACCATAGATCATTTCTCATTATGCTAATATCCTTGGTTACCTAATTGTGATGTCAATTAAGTAAATAACTTCGTAAGACATACCACCATAAAAACTTTAGCTCTTATGATTTAAATAAGAAGAGAGATAATAAATCCAACCAAGAAAATAGCATGAAATAATTGTTTTAATACATATGATAGATCTCTTTGTAAGGCAGGAAACAATAATGAGTTCATGTCATGCTAGTAGCTAGAAGTAGCATAAAGAGAAAAGATCTCTTGTAGAATCATGAGAGAGTCTATGTAAATATACTTTTGTGGATTTATTTTCTCCTTATGGCACTATCCTTATTGACATGCAACCTTGAATGATATGATCACCAATGCATTCCTAATAAAGAACCTTATTAGTGATTCTTATCATCCAATAAACAACAAGACAATGGATGCCACAATAAGATTTTGAAGCATGGGTTTATTAAGATTTGTGTTGTCGACAAGGAAGAATTGGATGAGCACATACCATCACTGCTATGGGAATACCAAACTAACATTAAGAATCTCACCAAGCATACTTATTTAAATTTGGTGTATGACAAAGAGGTAGTGGTACCTACAAAATTCCAAGTCTTGAGCTTTCTCGTAGCGGATGCAACCTATGTGTCAAATGATGAATCTCTACCAGAATGACTATAGGAACTACTAGAATTAGAAAACAACAAATCCTTGGCTCAAATGCAGCAAAACATGAAGATGAACATAATGATACCTAGGGTTGTTGACTTTAAAGCGGTGATTGCCCATTTTGTTGAAGATGGAGATCATCATATGGGGCACTCAAGTTCGTGCTCGTTGTCACAACATAAATCCCAATGGGGTGAAATGTGACATTTATGGAAGATGAATACTCAACAAACTTCCTCCCATTTAGGGTAGTGTTGGAACTCCCCAACAACCAATCAAATAATTATCTAAAATTATTGTTGAAACCAGGCATATCAAGGATGAAAAATAACATGTAAAAAGAAATACCCCAAAGCTGCTCATTTTGAATATGTCAAAATAGGCTAATGGATTCAGGCCTTTTAAAAAAATTTAAAACATGTCTCAAAGATACCCCAGATACCCCACTTCATCTGAAACCCATGAAATCAAAACCCCCACATCTTTCATTTTTCTCTAGTTGTCATCAATTCAAACCCCATATAAATTTTCTTGTGCCCATTCCTAGGCTCCACAACTTAATACCACCGGATTTCAGAGCTCAAGAGACTTATAAGGCGACAACACTCAAATATCCAAACTCCAAAATAGGTTTCCCTGAGGTTTAAAAAATATAACTTTTAACCAATGACTATACAATAATTTTCTCGGCTTCCAATCCTTGTACAAAATATTTTGGGGGAGAAGGGGGAAACATAGCTTAAAACCCTAAATCGAAGATTCAAATCCCAAAACCATGCATTTAGTTTCAATAAAATTTTAAGTTTTCACGCCATAACCCACGAAATATTCTCCATAACCTCTGCAATTATTTTTATGTATCATCTCATGCATCATACAATTTTCACATACTCAAATCCCAAATTACACTTGTTCAGAGCCTCCCTACCAAATCCCTACCCGAACTGTTAAAGAGATGCATATGGAACTCAACAACCCTAGTAGTTGACAATAATGGGTAGTCTTTTTAGGATTTATAACTACCAAAAGCAAAACTAAGACATTATAAAACGCACTGATTTTCACACTTAGCATGGCTCAAGAAGTCATAAGACAATTTCCTCTAATTTTGGCCGAATTCGATAGCTCAAACTCTTGATGTTGATAGAAATTTGGTTAAGGATGAGATTTGAAATCTGTTACCAATGCTTAGCATTCAAAAGGAAATTTGGTTCAGCATTTAGAAGGAAGCTCAAAGTTGAGGAGGGTAAGATTAAGCCAGGAAATGACTAGTACCTGTATGGAAATTGCTAATTCATCATTTGCATCTGGTGTTGGAATTGCTCTCGACTCTCATGATGTGCATATGGATGCTTCACACCCTCTGCATGCCCTCTGCATCACTCCCTCTTTTCCCAAAGAAATATAAAATTGAGCAATCTATGATGTGGAACGTCAAGAACATAAGAAAATCCTAGATAAAATTTAGACTTTTCATTGGTGAGCAAGACGAGCCATGGCTAAAAATTTGGCGCCAATGGAGCCAAATCTCTATGTAGTGGAGTCGATCGAGCCATATTGTTATGGGTTTCGTGGCCATCATCAAAAAAAATTGGAATCAATGGAGCCAAATCTTTGTGTAGTGGAGTAGATCAAGCCATATTGTTATAGGTTTCACAGCCATCATCAAACCATCACATGGTCACATACTCTAGAATTGTGGTGGGTGACCAAATTACAGGGGTTTCCAATACAACTTGAACACATGTGTCTTAACACTTTTTAATGATTTTTCTTTTTATTTACAATGTTATATCATAAATGTGTTTTAATAACATACACTTTGGTTTGAATTTATATATTAATGTTTTGTTTAATATGAATTTTTATTTTTATATATTAATGTTTTTGTTTTTTTATTTACACTATTATATCATAAATGTGTTTTAATAACATAGACTTTGGTTTTTATATTTGTGAATTTATATATTAATGTTGTGTTTATATATGAATTTTTATATTTATATATTAATGTTTTATATGTTAATGATGATAGTTTATTTTCTTAAGAAATTAGAAAAAAAATCATTAGTACTCCTTTTCAAGCCCAGAGTGACCATTTGCATGTTGTCTAGAATTTTTGGAAGGAATCATAACGATAAATTGTTGATGCTTTTATGAGGGAAGTGATGGATGGAATCTATCCAAAGTCTACAAACCCTTGTGTCATATTCAAATATGTTGAATTCATTGTAATTCAATCCATTTATAATAAGTTGTATGCCTTTGCCAAAAAAAATGGTTAGATTCTGGGGCGGCATGTGCGGGGGGGTTCTTTTTTATCCTGGAGGAAACAAAGTTGCAGCATTCTCATGGGGACTTGGCAAGAAAACGAATAATGAGGCAGAATGGCTTGCACTTATCCATTCAATAGAAGTAGCCTCCTCCCTCAATATCGGCAAACTCAAAATCTTTGGAGACTCCAGGCATGTCATACAAATCATGAGGAAGGGCTATGCTACACAAGGTACTAAAGCTCATAGATACCTTCAAAGAATAAGCTCTTGCTCTCTTCCCCCTGATGTATCATTCTTCCACATCTTAAGAGAAAATAATTGTTTAGCATACCTTGAGGCTAATAAAGGAGCAACCCTAGAAATAGGGCAAATTCATTACAACAATGGAGTTAAGGACTACCACTACATTCCCTAACCAATGCTAAGGGGTGTGGACTATCCTTTTATTTTATGCTCAATGCTTGGTCTTCATGGCTTACCCTTGGCATTTCCCCTTTTCCCCTCGACTCACCTTGCTTCTGCCACACGCCACTCCCACCCTCCATGCGCTTGTCACATGGCCTCCTCCCCTGCTGTCAGCTCCCACGAGCCGGCCTTAACTCCTCCCCCCCGTCTCTCTTCCTATATTTGGCAATGGCTCGACCTCCTCACTTCTCCTACTCTTCTCTCCTTCGGCTTTCCCTCTGTGATTTAGACTCCCCTCCTCCCATCTCCAGCACCTCTCTTTTACCCCCATTCGCCCTCCGAAATAGTCTCAGCACAATGCAGAATGTAATGGAAGCCATAGCTACCTTGAGTCGTACCATGGTGGATGTCAAACTCTCTCTTCGCAGTACCTACAACGCCGTTTGCACCAGCGTGAACCAAAATGAAGAATTGGCTTCGGACCTCGGGTATACTGTCACTCAGCTCTCATGTTAGGATTCAAGAATCGATGACCTGGAGAAAAATGTCATCGAGCTCATGGGAAAGGTCGACGTTCTTCAGGAAGACCTATCAGTATTGACAGGGAATACGCAAGGCAGCTAGGTGCATGAAGCTCTCACTGTCAATCAGGAAATGTTGGACGCAGCATCTGTCCAGCCCAAGAATTATGGCTAGTTCTATTTCTAGCTCAGGTTCCACCCTTTTGTAGCAATTTTGCCAAATCTATTTCTTTATTTTCTTAAACAATCAGTTTATTAGGGTTTATTCTAGCACCATTTTGGACAGTTTTAGGAAGGTTGGAATTAGAGCCTTTAAAAGAATGATGGCAGACATTACAGTCCCTCTTGAACAATCATTTTTAGAAAAAACTACTATATATTTTGTACTGTATGACTGTGCACAACTTTTTAAATATATACTCTTTCCCTGTTTCTGTTAAAAAAAGAAATGGTTAGATTGCAAGCCTACTTGGTGTATCTATAATTAATTAATTAGTGATGTCTCAACACATCAATAATTTCAAACACATAGGATTGAAAAATGCAATGAGAATGGTGAGAGCGATCATGTGATAGAATGGACTTAGTCAATAAGGTTACATGTTGATAATATGTGGTTCAAGCATTATATTGATAAATTCGTGGCGTATATGGTTTTCTACATCCAATATATATTAAAGACATGAACAACCTCCTTGGATGCCAATGGAATGTGTGAAGATCCCACAATTAATGGATGAGGAATTGGAAGTGGATAGTTGATTTCTATTCAACTTAGGGGTCTCCGAATCCATCTCATGTAGTGTTAAAATTTAGTAAAATATTTCTCATGAAATTCATTGTCAAAATTACGTCAATTTTCCATATTTGTCGAGTGACTGCACAATTTACATGCATAGAATTTATAAGCTAATTTGGTGTCAATTGTTCAGTTATGACAGATGAGGGGGTATACAATTTACTAAATTTTAACACTGCAGGTGGATTCACAGCACCCTTGTAGGGGTCTCTGAATCCACCTACAGTGTTAAAATTTAGTAAATTGTACAAATTCATTGTCAAAATTGTATTTTTTCCATTGTCGGAATGACACAACTAAAAATGACCAAATAAATGACCAATTTTTATGTGGTCATTTTTTGTTTAGTCTTATCCGTGGCCAAATTGGTCATTTATCTTGGTCATTTTTAGTTTAGTTCTTATCCCATGACCAAATTCGTCATTTATCTTGGTCATTTTTAGTTAGCTCACTTAAAATTTCTCAATTTTGGTCATTTATCCCTTGAAAAAAATATGGTGACCAAATGTTTTGGTCACCTGGTCACTTATCTCTCATTTTGTACTAGTGATGATTGTTCCCAAAGGGTTTGATTTATTCTATTGCCAATATAAAGGGTGCTCCTGAAAAAATGAGACTTAGGTTTTGATTTTCTAAAGCTAAGTGAGATCCTAACTATTCCAGTACTCTATACTCTAACTGACCTAGTCTAACAATGAATAGGAATACATGTTTAAATAAGCTAATTATGAAACCGAAAAGGGTTAAAGGTTAATAAGATCTCAGATAAATATCTACAACAGTTTATGGAGAAGGATTAAACATGTTAAAATTAATCAAAAACACATCAAAGATCAACTTAAAACATATTAAAAGGTAAGATTGAAGCGAGTCAACAATAGATCATTGATTAATCACAATCCTTTTTATAAATTGTTAATTGAAAATTAATTATGGTAATTGAAATTTTGAAACAAATTCCAAAATTATAACTACCCTATCAATTGTAAACAGGTTAATAAAAACTAAAAATTAACGAACAAGAAGACCATGCAATGACCAACAGTTGAGAAGACATCAGAACCCTAGTGTTCATTACATGGATATATAAATTAAGCAATGATTAATATTCTATAGATACATAAAATAAAATAAAATGAACAATGAGAATTAATCAACATGAATAAAACATAAAACACATTCAGTTTACTCCTGAAGCTGACACCAGAATTGCAAAAAGTCTCCAAACTCCATTAATTGGCTCAAAAATATTACAGAGTTCATTCAATAGAATTCAAAGATCTCACTACAACTATAAGATACACAACATATTTTCCTAATGCGTGTTCCCAAGACTAGCCTCCCGAGTCCTTACAATCATAATAAATAAACACATAAAATTCGATAAGACAAATCCACAAATGTGGATTAGATCTCCTAAACCCTAGGGAAATCTAACTACTATGACCGGGACTGGCCAAAAAGTCCTTCCACTTGGTACATACATCTATCATTTTAGTTACATATTTATACGTTGCGTACTCTAATTGAATTTAAACCCTACAAATTTATGATCGAACTTCTCTATTCCTAATCTTGCACCATTTATCCAAGAAATTCTCCAAGGATTCATTATGAGGATTCAGATATGAAATAAGTAGACTCAAAGCTGAGAGATCAAGTTGATTAAGAGCCTGAATTTTTTCTTCTTACTCATCCCATTTTTAATCATTGGCAAACTTTAATTTGGATGGAACTGCATCAACGAACTTAGGAAAGACCTACATTCCTAGGTTCTCCATAATATTATATGTCTGAGATCAAAACCGACCACATCTCTTCTGACCCTTCTCAATCAAGCTGGAAGTATCATCACGTAAAATATACCAAGACTTTAAATAAATATTAACCCATTTAAGCTTCATTAGATCAAGATGAGGGATAGATGCGGGAGCATTTTTAATATAAGACTACCAATTAGGAAACTGTTCAAAGGATTTATGCATTATCTTCTTATTCTCTACATATTCATTTAACAAATCACACAAATGATCCAAAGAAAAAAAATCATCTTGAATAACATTTAACCAAGAAAATAAAGCTTTCTGAGCTTCCTTGAATTCACTATTAAGAGAAATAGCCTATGCTTTGAACTCATTATGAGTAAGCTTGAAAGATGAAGAATAAATTGACTATGTTTTAAGTTGTTGAAGGTCTTCTTTCATGTCTCCAATTTGAATTGATCTCTCCATTACATTATTGTCTGCTATTCTCTTTTTCTCCAAGGCCACATCAAGCTATTTCTAAAGGTCCTCTTGCTCCTTCTAGTGTTGAGCCTTTATGTCATCCAGTTGTTTTGAAAAATCATAATGTAAAAAAAAATTCTCTGCTTCAAGAGAAGCAACTTTGGCCTTCTCCATCTATCATCTTCTTTAAAGTAGAAATAGTATGATAATTGGCTCCAGCAAAGGCTCTTGTAGCAGTTGTTCTCTTTGAAGATTCCCTTTGCACATACATGGATGCTTGCTTCCAAACAACCTGGTGCTCAAGGAGACCATTGCTAGAATCATCTTCTCTTTCTCTTTTGACACCTTTCTTCATAATTTCTTTTTCTTCCTGTTGAAGAAGTAATCTCCCAAGGAGACTACTCCATCTTCTCCAAAATATGTTGTGTCTTGGGAAGATGACATCAAAAGGATGACTGATGATAAAATGGGCATAGGTTGGGTGGAAATAGTAGACAAGGCTTGAAGACACACAATGTGAATCTGAGGATCAATTTGAACATGTCCCACTAGTACAAAATGGATGATAAGTGACTAAAAAAATGACTAAAAATGGGTGATAAATGACAAGTTTGGTCACGTGACTGTTGGTCAGAAATTAGCATTCACTTGTCACCGAACCAAATTGGTCATTTATCACTTGGTCATAAATTGCATGAATTCCTTCAAGCATTGGTCCTATATTTAGTCATTTAATTGGTCATTAATTGTCACTATTTGGTCATTTATTTAGTCATTAATTGTCGCTATTTGGTAATTTATTTGGTCATTAATTATTGTTGTTTGGTATTACATTTGGTCATTTATTTAGTTACTAATTGTTGTTAACTGGTCATTTATTTAGTCATTGATTGTTGTTAACTGGTCATTTATTTTATCATTGATTGTTTATAAATGGTCATTTATTTAATCTTTGATTGCGGTTAACTCGTCATTTAATTAGTCATTGATTTATGTAGATAGGGAATGGAGGAATTGAACCACCAACATCCTTCCTATAAGGCAGGTGCTCTTCCATTGATATGCACCCTTAAATAGAATCCTGAATGATAAATTAGTGAGAAATGGATTGAAAATAAACTTACAATAATTATTTTCATCGAGATCTTTGAGCTTCGCTTTGTAGAGTAAATCATGTAGTTGTTTTCCTCAGTATGTTTGTTGTGAGAAGGAAAGCCAAACATTAGTGTAAAAGAACCGGGTTGTAATTAAATAAAATTACTTAAATTGGAAAATAAAAAAACAATGCAAAACAAAGAAAATATACATATTCTAATGCAATGGAAGTTGTCCAATTTGAAGCTCAACTACTGCTAGTAGCTAGGCATTCTATCTACAATTTGTCATAGGAGGTAATGACATATTTGTTGTTTCCTACAAATTTATGGGCTTTATTCTTAAAATTTGGTATCCATAATTAATAGTGCACATCAATATTCTACCTTTTACTTATCACTAAACAAATTAAACAATTGAATTCCCCATACGGTAAGTGTAAAATTTCCACTAGCTCTCCTTCCAATGGGAGAATATTCCTAGATGATAATCATGTGAGTTGACAAAGTATGAAAAATACAAAAAAATACATATAAGAAAAAATACAACTCGACATATTCAAGAGAAAAACAAATCAAGAATGGAAATAAAAGATTGAGGTTAGGGATTCAAATGATTAAAAACACCTAGAAAACATTTCAAATTTTAAAAAGTAGAGTTGGAATGTCCTCCTAATATCGACACTTGACTTGGAGGGCTAATACACTTTGATACTACAAGACAAGCTCATCTACATAAGCACTTCCTTCTTTACTCATGTGGAAGCCTCGAGCTAATATTCAAATAGCACATGTTAACACCCAAAAATTGTTCACCTAGCTCATCCCCTTAGTCGCATAACCCATTTATCCCTTTTTCCTACATTTTTGGCCTCCAAACCCAAAAATCCCTAAGTTGGTAATCAAATGGGAAAAAAAACAATTATTTCCCTAAAAAATGATTAAATTCCTTCAAAAAAGTTAAAATCCCCAAAAAACAAAATAAAAGAAAAAGAAAATTAAAAAGGGGGAAATTATTCAAAATAAAGGAAAATGGAGAGAAAACTCAAAATACCATGAACCAAAACTAGTGGTTTCCCAATACCATGGGCCAATACTCCACCACCCAAAATTGCTATAAAAAGGTGATGGAGGCCCCCCGTTTTACATGATTCACTCTTCCTACCATTACTCTACTTAAATCATTATTGAACCCTAGCCTCCACATTTGAGCTTATGTTCCCATAGTTGAGCTTGGCCACCACCTTGAGCATTTGGAGGAGAATCAGAGACGTTGGAGACCTGGAGCACCACCATCCCTACGGCTGCAAGGGCCCCCAGCATTTACTCACCATTTTGAGGTAAAAAACCACTATAAATTTATTTTACATAATACAAATGAAAAAATCATTCTCTTATTCGTAACCCATGTTTACTAAATATTTCATGAAATGGATGCTTAATGCTTAATGTAGCTTCATTTTTACTGCAATTAATTTCTTATGTTTTTACTTTTCTGCTATTTACATTTGCATGCACACACACCCATATTCACGAACTGTTACTAAGTAGCTCACGGCTCTTAGTAAGTGCATTTCTGCACTAGCTAGTGTGGAAACACTAACTATAGTTTTCGCGACTCCAACTGGGTCTATTCCCATCGATCTGTGGTTTTGTTAGATTAGTAGCTCTTTTTTCGTTTTTCTGCATTTGTTATTTTCTTTTTGTATTGAAGTTTATTTTAGTTTTTGCAACTATCTCCCTCTTTAGGGTAGTTCTGGCATAGCCTCGCACCTAGTGCTTGTAGATTTGGCCCTTGCCAACGTAGTTATTTTTTAAATTTTCATTTTTACGGCCCGGGCCGTGAATTTCGGTGTCGTTTATGCGCTCCAAAGTGCAAATTTTTCTTCACAAAGTGTGGTCTGTCATTCCCTGTCAAAGCACACCTTTCGGCCCCAGAAGCACGCCCTAATTGCGCCCCGAGTGCGCTTTCTGTGCCCAGAAGCGCGCCCGGAGCATGCTTTTCAAACCTAAAAGCACACCGCGAGTGCGCTTTCCGAACCCAGGAGCGTGCTCCAAGCACGTTTCCAGATCCCAGAAGCATGCTCTGCCTTCTGTGGCTTGTTTATTTTTCCCCGAGTGACTGTTCTGTAGTTTGTCGCACCCAGAAAGCGACTGCTTTTCCACTAGACTTGTTCAACACCTGTTTGTTGCTTCTCACCTCATATTGGCTGCCCTTACATCCTTACTTTTGCTTGCACCCGTTGTGGCTAACAATTTCTGTTGTTTGCTTGTTGTCACATTTCAAACTTTTGAGTTTGCATGCACCCATGTTTACTTAGTGCATTGTTGTTTACCACATTTCTATTTCAGCACACTCATTTGTTTGCACCATTTGCATGTATTTTCCAGCAATTAGTTCTTACATTTGAAAGGAAAATGGACAATTTGATTTCAGTTTTAGTTATTTACTTCAGCATTGTTGGCACTTTGATTCAGTTGTCATTGATGGTTGGAAAGCAGCAGCTGAGTTTTTAAATACAAGAAAAGAATGTTGTTAGACAAGCTATGACTTAGCAACTCAGACAAGCTATAACTTAGACAATTGTGACTCAGACAAGCTATAACTCAGACAGCTGTGACTCAGACAAGCTGTGACTCAACAACTCAGACAAGCTATAACTCAGACAAGCTATGACTTGGACAGCTGCGACTCAGACGGCCGTGACTCAGACGGCTGAGACTCAGACGGTCGTGACTCAGATAAGAACATAGTGATTCGTGTCTCGATTTGCAGGCAGCTGGAGACTAATCTCAAAAATATGGGACATGGGTTTTGTGCGCAACAGCCTAATTTACTTGAAACATGAGGAAATCGGCAAACAAAGCTACGGTTTGAGTTATACAAGTGGTTCTTCAAACATGTAATTCTCAGATTTACTGTCGCGATCGGTTTTTTACAAATTAGCAATTGGTTGAAATAGCTGTGACTCAAATAGCCGTGACTCAAACAAGCTACGACTCACAAACATTTTTTCAATTAGTCAGTTACAGCATGTAAACTCTGGAATTCAAAGAGACAGTTAAAATGTCAGTTACACACCCCCCTCTTAGTTAATTGATACTTTCAACAATTGGTATCAGAGCCAGACCCTTTAGTCTAAGGAAGATCTGATAAGCTTAAACATGGCAAGTCATGATGGTGCAACCAATAAATCTCCTCTGTTTGATGGAACAAATTTTGCCTTTTGGAAGGTTAGAATGAGAACATACCTAATGTCTTTAGGTGTTGATGTTTGGGTAGTGGTAGAAACTGGATATACAAAACCTATTGTTCTAGCTTCCAAAGATGATAAGCTAGAATTTAGTTTTAATGCAAAAGCAATGAATGCCATTCTGAGTGGTCTTTCTGAATCTGAATTTGTAAAGGTAATGCATCTTGAATCTGCGAAATAAATGTGGGATAAACTCATTAGTAGCTATGAAAGAAATGAAAAAGTAAAAGATGCCAAACTTCAAACTTACAGACTGAAATTTGAACAGCTAAAGATGAATGAGGATGAGTCTGTTAGTAAATATTTTTTGAGAGTTGAAGAGCTTGTGAATGCCATGAAGGGTCTTGGTGAGAAGATTGAAGAAGCTCCTCTAGTTCAAAAGATTTTGAGATCTCTACCTGATAAGTTCAATCCAAAAGTCTCCGCAATAGAAGAAATGAGTGATCTGAAAACTTTATCTATTGATCAACTTCTATGAACTTTAACTGCCTATGAAATGAGAATCAGTAAAGATAAAGCTACCATTAGAGAAGCATATTTTAAAGCAGACAAATTGATAGAATCTGAAATGGATGAAATTGAGGAAAAATTTGTAAGAAGACTGAAAACTGGATCAGGAAAATATAAAGGGAAGTTGCCTTTTAAATGTTTCAATTGTGGTAAGGTAGGGCACTTTGCATCTAAATGTCCTTATAAAGAAAAAGGTCAGAATTCTATTGATGAAGAGAAACATACATTTAAAAGATACAATAAAAATAATAACTACAAAAAGAAAAGTTTATGTGCAAATGATGTTGACCTCTCAGAAGTTTCAGACAGTGAGTCATCTTGTGAAAATAAAATGAATGATTGTGTGCTTATGGCCATAGAAGATCTTGAAGATGATGGAAGCGATATGAATGATGAAGAGTTGATATGAAAGGTGAGTTGATTAGTGCTTTGGAAGAAATTGACAGACTCAGATTAAAGAAGAGGAAACAAAAAGAGTTGTTAGTGCAGTATGAAAAGAATGCTAAAGAACCGAGTACAGACTGTAGCTTGTTAAAGATAGAACTAGAAGAAACAAAGAAAATAAATGATGTTCTAAAAGAACAGTTATCACAGAAAAAGATTAGACGTGAAGAATTAGAGGAAGAAGTTGTAAAATTCAGAAAAGAATTGGAAAATTTTCAATCTCTCTATCATCAAAACTTGCCAAGTATTAAAGCAACAGAAGAACTAAATAACATTTTGAATAAACAAAGATCTCCTTTGATCAAGACTGGTTTAGGTTATGAAGAAGGGAGTAGTAGTTTGTCAGAAAACAAAGAAACAACTAAGGTAATTAACTTTCAGAACGGCAATCAATCAGAATATACAAAGTCAGCAAGTTTCATCAAAACTGAAGAAAATAAAGACAAAAGTAAAGTTAATCTAATGAGTGGAAAAGATGATATAGCTACTAGTCTGTAGTCAAGAATACATGAAAAAGAATTAAAGAACAGAATGACATGGCCATCTATTCCAAGAAGACAGTCAAGATTCAGGTATAAATTTTTTTTCAATGGATACTGTTATTGTTGTTCTGATTTTGGTCATAAAGCTGCAAATTGTGTTTTTCACTTTAGAAACATACAACGAAGAATGTTTAATAGTAATCAAGTGCTGCAACATAAAGAGAAACAGTCAATGAGAAAACAAGAGTATCATACTACACCTTTTCCAGCAAGAAGAAGAGATTATGCTAGAAATATAAATTATTTTGAGTCTTTGTACAATCAACCAGAATGTTATATTTGTCAAAATTTTGGACACAAGGCCATAGTCTGTCATTTAAGAATAGAATTATGAATCAGAATCAAATTCAAGAATATATTTTTCTGTTAAAAAGGCTAAAGTATGGAAGAAGAAAGAAAACAACCAATGTGGATTAGTGCTTTCTGCTCAAAGACAAAAGGACCCTAGTATATTGACAGTGGTTGTTCCAAGCACATGACTGGAGATAAAGGTAAATTTCTATCTCTGAGTGAACACAAATCAGGAGATGTAACTTTTGGAAATGATGCTCCAGGAAAAATCAAAGGCAAAGGAGCGGTACATCTAACTAGTAAAGGAAAAGTTGAAGATGTATTATTTGTGGATGGATTGAAGCATAATCTTCTTAGTGTCAGTCAGGTATGTGATAGAGGATGTGAAGTTGTATTCAATTCTAAAGAATGCAAAATAAAATCTGTATCTTCAGGACAATTGGTTGCCAAAGGTATAAGAACAGAAAATAATGTCTATGTTTTGAAAGAAGATAAGGAAGAGTGTCATCTAAGAAAGTATGATGAAAGTTGATTATGGCATAGAAGACTTGGACATTTGAGTTTTGATCATTTAGTCAAACTTCGCAACAATGAAGTTGTAAAAGATTTTCCTAAGATTTCAAAACCATATGATGCTGTATGTAAACCTTGTCAAATGGGAAAATTGACTCGAACTCAGTTTAAATCTAAGAGCTTCACATCAACAGATAAACCTCTTGAATTAGTACATATGGATTTATGTGGACTATCAAGAAAGGAAGGAACAGGTAAAGAAAAATATTTTATGCTAATTATTGATGATTACTCTAGACTAACATGGGTTTCTTTCTTGAAAGAAAAATCTGAAGCATTTGAAAAATTCAAAGTATTTAAAGCTTTGACTGAGAATCAAACAGGAAAAAGATTAAAAACAGTAAGATCTGATAGAGGAGGAGAGTTTTTTTCAAGGAACTTCAAATAATTCTGTGATGAACAAGGAATCAAAAGAGAATATACAATTTCAGGCACTCCACAACAAAATGGAGTAGTTGAGAGACATAATAGATCAGTTCAACAGATGGCAAGGTCAATGATGAATGAAAAAAATATTTCTCAGACATTCTGGGTAGAAGCAATTCACACAGCTGTTCATGTTCTTAATAAATCTCACTTAAGGCCTAATAATGATAAAACTCCTTATGAATTGTGGTTTGGGAAACCTGCTTCAATCAAGCATTTTAGAGTTTTTGGAAGTAAATGTTATATCAAAAACAATGATGAACATCTTGGAAAATATAATGATAGGGATGATGAAGGTATCTTTCTGGGGTATGCTACAAATAGTAAAGGATACAGATGTTACAAGAAGAGATCACGTAAAATGGTTGATAGCATTGTCATTAAGATTGATGAAGGTATGCCTATAAAAGATATTTAGATAAACAATTTTGACACAGAAGATGCAGCTGAAGACGAAGAAGAATAGGTCCAAGAATCAGAAAAGGAAGACTTTGAGTCAGAAAATGAAAGTACAGGTACACAGCAACAACCAGTAAATCCTTCTTCAAGAATTATTCAAAAGAATCATCCTGAATGTCAAATTATTGGCAACAAGAATGAAGGTGTTCAGACAAGAAGTAAGTTACTTAAGAATTCAGAACAGTCTCACATTGCTTTTTTATCTATCATAGAACCCAAGAATTTTAATGAAGCCAGTAAAGATGAAGATTGGATAAAATCTATGAATGAAGAGCTTGATCAGATTGAAAAAAATAATAGTTGGGAACTTGTTCCTAGGCCAATAGACAAGAATGTGATTGGGTCCAAATGGGTGTTTAAGAATAAAATGAATGACCAAGGACAAATTGTCAAGAATAAATCTAGATTGGTCTGTAAAGGATATGCTCAAGTTGAAGGACAAGATTTTGATGAAACCTTTGCGCCTGTAACAAGAATGGAAGCTATCATAATATTTCTTGCTTATGCCTGTCACAAGAAGTTCAAAATTTATCAGATGGATGTCAAGTCGGCATTTCTCAATGGAGATTTAGAAGAAGAAGTTTATATGGAACAACCTGAAGGATTCTCTCTAACAAACAATCCTGATCATGTTTGCAAATTGAAGAAAGCTCTATATGGATTGAAACAAGCGCCAAGAGCCTGGTACTATAGATTAGATAAATATTTACAAGAGAAAGGATTCAAGAAAGGCAATGTTGATAGTAATCTGTATATCAAAACAGAAGGTGACGACTTATTAGTTGTTTTGGTTTATGTTGACGATATCATTTTTGGATGTACTAATGCTTCTTATGTTCAATGGTTTGCTAATGCTATGCAATCTGAGTTTGAAATGTCCATGATTGGAGAACTATCATACTTTCTTGGTCTTCAAATTACTCAGAGTTTTGAAGGACTATTTATCTCTCAAAAGAAATATCTACAAGAGATGTTGAAAAAATTTCAGATGGAGGATTCTTCACCTGTTAGTACCCCTATGATTGTTGGCTGCAAGCTTAGCAAAGATGATATTTCACCAGATGTTGATCAAAGAACATATAGGTCAATGATAGGAAGTCTTCTGTACATTACTGCAACTCGTCCTGATATTATGCATGCTGTTGGAATGGTAGGAAGATTTCAGTCCTCTCCCAAACAAAGTCACTTGGTAGCTATGAAGAGAATTTTCAAATACTTGAAAGGCACAATGACTTATGGTCTTTGGTATCCTAGGAATCAAAACTTTCAGTTGATTGCATATTCATATGCTGACTAGGCAAACTATTTGGATGAAAGAAAGAGCACTAGTGGAGGTGCATTCTTCTTAGGCGATTCATTAGTAGCATGGATGAGTAAAAAGCAAGGTTCTATCTCTCTATCTACTACTGAGGCTGAATACATAGCTGCTGCAACATGCTATACACAGGTATTATGGATGATACAAACTCTTGTTGATTTATAGGTGAAATATTCTGAACCTATTCCTATTCACTATGATAACACAAGTGCCATTAGTGTGTCAAAAAACCCTGTTCTTCATTCCAAGACCAAACACATTCCAATCAAGTATCATTTTTTAAGGGAGCAGGTTACAAACAGAGTTGTCCAATTACATTTCATTCCTTCTAAAGAATAGATTGCTGATATCTTTACTAAACCCTTATCCAAAATCCAGTTTGAATATCTATGCCAGAATTTGGGTGTCATATCTTGTTCCAACTAACTTGTTCACTTTGGCAGGTGGAGTTTGTGCTTATTGCATATCTGATGTAATTCTGAGATGGTTCCAGAATGTTTTATTTGCTCATTTCTGAGTTAATATTGATAGGGGAAGATGTATTGTCATGATTTCTTTGACATTGATGTCAAAGGGGGAGAAGTTCCGGTAGTTGCAGATAACAAGAAGTCAGTGCAACATCATAAATTTTAGGTTTCCATCAATGCCAAAGGGGGAGATTGTTGGCACTTTGATTCAGTTGTCATTGATGGTTGGAAAGCAGCGACTGAGTTTTTAAATACAAGAAAAGAATGTTGTTAGACAAGCTATGACTCAGCAACTCAGACAAGCTATAAATCAGACAGCTGTGACTCAGACAAGCTATAACTCAGACAACTGTGACTCAGACAAGCTATAACTCAGACAACTGTGACTCAGACAAGTTGTGACTCAACAACTCAGACAAGCTATAACTCAGATAGTTGTGACTCAAACAAGCTGTGACTCAGACGGCTGCGACTCAGATGGCCGTGACTCAGACGGCTGCGACTCAGATGGCTGTGACTCAGACGACTGAGACTCAGACGACCGTGACTCAGATAACATAGTGATTCGCATCTCGATTTTCGAGCATCTGGAGACTAATCTCAAAAATATGGGACATGGGTTTTGTGCGCAATGGGATCATTTACCTGACTCACTAGGAAATTGGCAAACAAAGCTACGGTTTGAGCTATACAAGTGGTTCTCTGAACATGTAATTCTCAGATTTACTGTTGCAACCGGTTTTTTACAAATTAGCAATTGGTTGAAACAGCTGTGACTCAAACAAGCGACGACTCACAAACATTTTTTTAATTAGTCAGTTACAGCGTGTAAACTCTGGAATTCAAGGAGACAGTTAAAATGTCAGTTACAACATGTAAATTCTGGAAGTTAAAGAGACAGTTTCAGTTTTAGAATTGGTATATTTGGAAGTTAAAGAGACCGAGGCATATAACTTCAACATCTATAAAAAACAATTGATGAGAACAAAATTAATGTGAGATTTGAGAGGATGAAGAGGAGTGATTGCTGATGAAGCTGTGATTCGAAGAAAACATTTCAGAATAGAAATGTATGGCTCGATTTAATGAAGAACAAAATGCCCAGAAACTCAAGCTGTAGCAGCACAGAACAAAAATGAAAAGGGTATGTACTGATATATTTGAATTAGTGTGATATAATTGACTGGAAAATTCTTAACAATTCAGAAGAAAAATGTGTGGCTCGATTTAATGAAAAATGGAATGCCCAGAAACCCAAGCTGTAGCAGCACAGAACAAAAAAAATGAAAAGAGTATGTATTGATTTATCTGAACCAGTGTGACATAATCGACTAAAAAAATTCTTGCTAGGGTGGAAGGGAGGTGCTAGGGTGGAAGGGAGGTGCTAGGGAGGATTGTTGTCCTCATATTTCAGTGGGTGCTGAAGAAGAAGAGTTGGTGCTCTTTTACAAGTGGGTGCTTGTAATTCGAAGGTTGTAGCCTCATTTGAGTAGAAGCTCAAAGATTACAATGATGTACAGAAGTTGAAGCTTTCCTGACATCCTAAGAAGAAGAGGTTTTTTCCCTTTATGGGTTTCCTCATGAAAAATCTGTGTCTATGTGTATATTTGTGTGATTGAATGATTATACTGTGCCTATATATTAAATCTACTGCAATGAACTTTCTCCTGTTAAAAGAATGAATGTAAAGGTTCTGATAACACCCTGACTGCATTACGAATTTTTGCAAGGAAAAAAAAAAAAAACACCCTGACTGCTATATGATATCAAGGAAAAGATTTTTAAAGATTGTTTAAGCGTATTAATTAACTGATTCACCCCCCCCTCTCAGTTAATTGATACTTTCAACAAGCATTTACTTTCGGCAAATATTGGGTTTACACCACTTGTGCACCCACACACTCCCTAACTTCCAAGTGAGACTAAAATTGATTTAATTGAACACACATTAACACCACTTGGGGACCTAAAAACAAGTTTGTATCCAAGTTAGACATTTGGGTTGGGCATCCAAATAACACCCCCTCTGTCACACACATTTGAGACACAGTTGTTTTCCTTTAGGGAGCCAAAATCCTCTTTGATTAGCACAGTTGACACTGATTTACCTGGGGGCTCTCGCTTAGGAGGTAAATTAGCAATATTGGTTCTGGAAGTCTGGGTGGAACGCCGCTCTCCACTCTGTACTGAAGGAAACCAACTCGTTGTTCTTGTTGCACATGCTAGCCACCATATCGGGTGGGCGACGACCAAAGAACTAAAGCTGCGTTATACCTTTCCTGATGTGCTTTGACCGAGGTAGCTTAGTTTCCATCCTTCTAGGACTCTGTTACCCAGGATCCCTCTCAGTAGAAGGATATCCTTTAGCTATTTGGTTCTTCATTTCGTATTTCCTGACTGCAGATTTCATCACCCTGCAAAGGATACGATTTGTGGGAGCTTCCATATCTTTTAGCTAGGTGTTTGCACGCTCCTATACCCCATAGGTTAGTGAGTCTTTCTCTTTCTAGGAGTGATTCTTGTTGGTATTCTAACCATTTTATTTCCACTCCACCTATTGTAGCACATTGTTGCAGTAGGTATTTTTGAGCTTTTTGCACGTACGGTTGCACTAGTATTTTTTAGCACGTTTTTTACCACAACCCTTTATCACTTTTGCACATATTATCATTGCTTCCCTGAGACACTCTCATTTTCTACGGGGGCATTCCCCACAATTCGTCCCTTTGGACCCTCCTCGTCGCATTCCCTTGAGACAGACATCTTCATCGCCGGATCTCCATCCCGACTCTCCTTACTTCACATATGACTCCTCCAATCCAGATACACCTACACATACTACCCCATATTCCCTATGGTCGGAAACAATCCTAACATGTTTTCTGGGGGGATCATCGGTGGTGGAATCGCTAGTGTCCCCATGGCTACCACCACTTCCATTCCCACCATGGCCTCCTAGCACTATAGTGCATCCAGCTACCGCCTCCATCCCTACCAGTACCGGATCTATTCCGACCACAATTCTTCCAATAGCTGGTGGTACCCTTGGGGGCATCGACCCTTCCTACCAGATCCCTCCGCCCTTTACCGATGGTCGCTCGATCCCCGTTATGACTACCACCCATGTACCCGCATTCAGCGAAGGTGGCCCCACGATATCTGCCATGGCCAGCGCACCGATCAGTTCGACCATGCCACATCCTCCTGCAAGTTTTCCATTCATGGTCAGTCTGAACCTCCCTGACCTAGCTATATTGACTAGCAATCCAATTTGACATTACCCCACATGGCCTCCCATGCCCACCAAACGCCCATTGGACATCCCCAAGTTTGAGGGGAAGGGTGGTGAGGACTCCCATAACCATATCATGTCCTTCCACTTATGGTGTTCCTCCAAATCCATAGTGGATAACTCGATCTACCTACGCCTCTTACAATGGATACTTACTGGCACTGTAGCCAAGTGGTATATTGACCAACCCCATGGGACGCACTCCATTGTTGCATGCCTCGCCTCGACTTTCCTGCAGTTCTTCCAACTCCCAGTCCGTTACGACGCTGGTGTTGAGATTCTATTATCTTGTAGACAGAATACGGCTACCCATATCATAGATCAAATCCATGAATGGCATAGATATCGTAGTTTGTGCAAGATCAAGTTAGATGACCGTATTTTTTTAGATTGGTTTTTGAAGTCTCTCATACCAGTTATTACAAAGGATGTGGCATCCAAATGGCCCCAAACCGAAGAATAATTCATACTTAAATACCAACAGTTTGACCTTATCTACACGCAGTCAGGCTACCTTTACATCATACTTCCTGATGCTCCTCAGGGTGATTCCTCCCAGAAGGATGCATCAGGGGCATCCCACGTCGTTGATGGCATCATTGGACATGATGCATCTACCAATCGATCATATGTCCATATGCCTCCAGCCTCCACCCCTGCTTATAATCTTACACCTAGTTCTGCACCACACACCACGAGCGGTGTTCAAGACCTTTTGGGTGCCATATCCCATTCGGGAGAAACACCTTCGTATGTTCCACTGAACCAAGCCCCTCACATACATGGACCTGCTTGTTCGGCACATTTCTACGGTCATACTCCACTAGCATATACCCCACCTATAGCACCCCCTTCCTACTATCCTCACCTCGCCGCACCCACTCCCCCCCAACCTCAAGCTTCCCCTTCATACTATCAATCGTCGGTATCCCCCGCACCTGCCCAACCTCAGGCCCTTCCCATCCCGCAAGAGCAAGTTTATGCCCAAAAAACCCAACAACAGAACCCACCTTCTCAACGGAACCAACAAGGGAAACAAAATCAGAGATGGGGTCAAAATCGGGCCAATAATCAACAACCCCAAGGAGGGGGACAATTCCTAACCCTCCTGTCAATAATGGTGCCATGCCAGCTAACCAGAACCTCGATCAACAACCCCAATATGGAAAGAACCCGCAATTACACACAACCCATCCTTGTTCTTTCTGCAGGCTTTATGACCATTACATGCACCATTGTCCACATTTAGAGAGAGCCAAGCAGCTTTGGAATGAAGAAAACCACCGGCAAGGGACTGCCGCACCTCCAACACCACACAACCCATTACAACCTACCATGCAACCCATGGTGCTGCAGAACCCCCTCCCCATGCAAGGAGTTATTACCATTCATCCCATGGGACCCACAAAAGGGGCTATAGTTACGCAACCACCCATTACTTATGTTTCTTCTTCTATTCAAGCCTTTGAGTCAGGAGTTCACCACCTCCTAATGTTGTCTTCGACCTATGTTAATCTCTACACTCGTCATAACCAATACGATTCGACCACGGAAACCATACCTGCAGATAAAGAGACCACGTCAACCCCTGTTGACCAGTCATTACGCCTCCCACCACCACCAAGCGAAGGAGCCCGCAAAGCCCCCAAATTCCCTTTGCATCATATTACTAATAACGTCAACACTCGCGCCACCCCTAATTATAACATTGTGGATGACTTCAACCAGTCCCCCTCTGCCATGTCAGCCTTGGAAGTTCTAAGAAACTGCCCAGGACAACGAAAATCATTGATATCTACATTAGGTGCGATCGACCCTTCAGATTCACGACTGATGGAATTTGAACTAGACCAGTCGGAACCCCGCATGCCTTCATCTATTGTGTTTCAATTTTTAGTTTCAAACTGAAACTTAGTTATCCATCGATGCATCATTGATGAGGGCACTTCTACATGCGTGATGTCCACATTCGTGTGGTAGAAACTAAGATCCCCTCCTTTGCAAGCATCCATAACGACCCTTGGATATTACGATGGTCGCGCAGCCCAGTCGCAAGTCCTTCTTGCCAATGTTCCAGTCCAATTAGCTGGAAAAACTGTCCTAAGTAACATCGAAGTCATCAACGCACAGCTCGACTACAACCTGCTCCTAGGACGCAACTACATGTATGCGATGAAGGCCATTACCCCATCTTTGTTTCAACTAATGATGTTCCCTCATGAAGGATGGATCATCAAAATTGACCAATTAACTTATTACGACCCCAATGTGCCCTCTACGCCCAAAAATGTCCTCCCCATGGTCCAAAAACCCATGATGGGCACATCATCCCTGTTCATTTCCATTATCAGAAATGGCCTTTATTCATAGGTCCTGATGACCTCTACATTTACCACCTTACGTAAGCCCCCACCAAATATTGAAGTCTCAAACTTGTGCACCATCTCAACTAGTACCTCGGTTCCTGAAGGACAGCTTGCTTCCCAACTGACACCTCAACCAGTACAACCTCTACCCCAGCCACCATCCATACCCAACTACGTAGGGGCCACGCCAATACATACAATCTCTTTCATGTTTCCCCCCTCAGGAGTAGTAATCATGCCAGTCATGACCACGTTGAATATCCCAAGATTAACACTAGGGCTTCCTATCTAGTAACTACCCGCACCTAATCCTGCACCAACCCCCCAGGTCGTGCTTCAACCAGTCCAACCAATCAACACGGCCAATCGACCACCTCCTGGCATGTCACATCTACTTTCTCCACCCCCACCCATCAGTCTTCCAAGAAGGCTGGGGGTAAATCCACGTAACCCAATTCCTCGACAACTACGAACAAAGCCGTGAACCCCCCTCCTTCAGCACGAGCCCCTACAAAATGTGCATTTTGTGATACTCTAGGTCACACTACCCATAATTCTTCGCACTTACCCGACCTTCGAAAGCATATGCATACCTTGGGGGATGAAATGAACATTCCGATTGTTCAATTTCCAACCCCTCCTCAGACGCGTAACAAATTGTTGCGCACCAACTAGGCGTGTGCGATCTGTGGCATCTATGGCCATTATTCCCACCACTGCCCTAACTTACCCAAGTACCGATTAGTGCTCTATGAGTTGCAACAACCATCCTTAGATTCTTAGATCGCTATCATTGAGGAGATCCATCCCCCAGAATCCTCATCGACTGAGATCAACACCATATATATGGTTTCCACCGGTGACCCCTGCATCCCTTCGACACCTAATGCGACCACATATGACCTCTCCATGCAGTGCTTTTGTAGAGATGAAGAAATCCTTGAAGCACTAACTGAACCAGACTATCCTTGGGATGACATACGCCATCGAGCCTATTTTATTCCGAAGGAGGACAACCTAATTTCGACCAGTCAATTTTCGGTCGAGTCAAAATACATCCTACATGGAAATGTGGATTGGTTAAAGAACCCCATCCCTACTCTAGACATCTTCGAGGAAGGAAACATGGCTAATATGTCACCCACCATCCAAGTTGATATCTCCATCAAACCCGGTGTCATTGAGAATATAACATTAGGCGCATCATGCACCCCCGAAGAGGTAGCGTCCTATAAGAAGCTATTTCAAGAGTTACATGATGTGTTCGCTTGGTCGTATATTGAGATGCCCAGACTCGACCCCCGCCATCGTTGAACACCACATCGATACTTGACCTAACATTCCACCCGTCCATTAGAAGCAACGACCAATACACCCATCCAAAATGCCAGCGATCAAGGCCGAAATCGAAAAAATGTCCCAAGCCAAGTTTATTTACCCCATTGTGTACACCATATGGGTGTCCAATCCTTTGCCAGTCAACAAAAAACAAGGCACGATTTGCATTTGTACCGATTTTCGAGATTTAAATTTTTCCTGCCATAAATATAACTTCCCTACACCTTTCATTAATCAACTCATCGATGCCTATGAAGGGCATGAGGTTCTCTCTTTCATATATAGTTTCTCACGCTACAACAAGATTCAAATATGTAAGGATGATCAGTATAAGACGACATTGACTACTCCGTGGGGCACCTTTTCCTATCGATTCATGATGCTCGGTCTTAAAAATGTGGGAGCCAAATTTCAATGGGCCATGACCTTTTGTTTTCATGACTTGGCCCATATTATCCTCATCTACCTAGACGATCTCACCGCTCGCTCCAAGAAACGTTCCAACCATTTGGACGATCTCTGGCACGTGTTTTTGCATTGTTTCAAGTACAACATTCGCTTGAACCCCCTCAAGTGTGTGTTTTTCATTCCTTCTGACTAGTTATTGGGATTCATTGTCTGCCAGAAAGGGATCATCTTTGACCCTCTAAAGGTTCAAGCCATTCTGGACCTACCATCACCCCGTACGTTGCGCCAATTGTAAATCCTCTAAGGAAAGGCCAATTTTCTTCGTCGCTTCGTCCCATACTATGCTACCAAAGTCCATGGTTTGTTATGCTTGCTACGTACCGACGTCCCTTTCGTTTGGGATGAACAAGCACAAGTAGCGTTCGATGCGTTGAAACGAGCCATGACTTCCACTCCCTTAATTTCACCACCAGACTTCTCGAAGGAATTTATCCTTTACGTATCGACATCTGAATATGCCATTTCCAGAGTTTTAGTCCACGATGATAGTGCTCATCAAGAGCGCGTCATATACTACATAAGTCACACATTGTCTGGCCCACCATTGCGCTATACCCATGAGGAGAAAATGGTTCTTACTATCATTTTCTCGGTTTAGAAATTACGCCATTATATTCTTATGATATGAACTAGAGTAGTGGCAGACTCCAACCCTATGGTCTATCTCTTGAGATGCTACATCATTTGAGGCCGCGTGGCTAAGTGGATCGTCATCCTTCAAGAGTATGACCTTGAATTCGTTACACCTAAGAGTACTAAATCTCTCGCCTTGGCATAACTCATGACCGACCTACCCTCTTCGTCAACATCACCTCTGATCATGATTAACTTGCCAGACGAACACTTGTTCACTATTTCGTCGGATGACCCATGGTGCAGAGATATCCTCATATATCTGTGCACATAGAAGTTTCGATCTACACTAAGTTGCAATGATCGATGTTGTATCTGCCATCACGCATCTCGATACCTACTTATCGGTGATGTCCTTTATCGACGTGGAGTTGATACCATTTTGCGTCGATGCCTCACACGTGACGAGTCTGAACAGGTTTTGAATGACTGTCATAGAGGAGCCTACGGTGGCCATTTTTCAGGAATGGCCACTGCCCAAAAGATCATTCGTGTCATCTATTTCTGGCCAACCCTTTTTACCGATTGCATCACTGTGGTCAAACACAACTGCAATTGCCAACTTTTTCCCCCCAAAGCGTGGACCCCTCCCACACCTCTTCATCCCGTCGTCACCATTGGTCCTTTATGCAAATCGACCATTGACTTCATGGAATGTAATCTGACCTCGGCCAATGGCCACAAGTACATCATCGTGGTCGTTCACTACTTTATCAAGTGGGATGAAGTCGTGCCCACATTTAACTGGAAAGATGAGATTGCATCGCGTTTTTTCTTTAATCACATCGTCATGTGTTTCGGGGTCCCCAAACAACTTGTCTCGAACCACAGAAAACACTTCGAAGATGCCATATGGAATAAATTGTCCACGTTTTTGTAATTTGAACACCAATACACATCCTTGTACTACCCCTAAGTTAATGGACAAGTTGAGGTTGTCAATAATATCTTTAAAACCATGCTTCAGCGTATGGTGGACAAGCATAAATCCAATTGGCACCACATGCTCTTTCCAGCACTATGGGCTTAACACACATCTACCAAAAACGTGACAGGTTTGACCCTGTTCCACCTGGTACACGGTGTATAGTCCGTTCTCCCCATTGAGTGTCAGATCCCAACCTTGCACATTTCCATCAAACTTCTCTTAGATGCCTCACCTCTCGAGCAACGCTTACTCTCATTGGAGAAGGAATACAAGTACCATCAGGCATCCTTAAAAATGGTCGAGGCTGCCAAACATTGGTCAAAAAATCATTATGACACTCACGTCCATACCCACACATTCCGATAGGGAGACCTCGTGCTCGTTTACGACCAAGCCCATGACAAAACTGGAAAAGGGAAGTTTGGATCCACGTGGAAAGGCCCATACGTTGTCAAAACATACCTCGGCAAGGGGGCATACATCCTCACTGAATTTGAAGTACGACCCTAGACCAACCCCTGTAATGGTTTATACCTCAAACAGTTTTATCCCTAACCCCACCAGAGCTGTTGGTCCCAATTGTATATTTTTCTTCCTTTTTGTTTTCTTCCTTTTTACCATTCAAGCCTTACAATTTGCTTCCTTGATTGACACAAGATGGATCCTGCTCCCTCAATATTTGTTGGTTTTGCCGACAATGCAAGTAGATGGTCTCCTAACCTTGCCTCAACAGCTTGGGTATTATATCCCCCCTCACATAAGTATATCCACCTCGATGGAGTGTGTGTTGGCGCTGCCACCAACAACCAAGTTGAGTACGATGTTGTGACTAGTCTTTTGACCACTACCATCTAGTTGGGAATTAGTCACCTTCGTGTGTTTTTAGTCTCTCAACTCCTTGTCCCCCAACTCAACAACTACTACCAAGTACGAGATCCTTGCCTGTTTTGAAATTTCCTGCGCACTAAACAATTGGTTAGACACTTTGAATTCATTACATTCACACATATCCCATGATGTCAGAATAGTCTTGCAGACCAAATGGCTAATGCCATTATAGAATGACATGTTAGTCATCGCATATAGGAAGTAAATCACAAATCATGCATCATCATATCCACATGTACATATACATCATATAGACATCATCATCACATCAGAGCCTCATTAACATAAAAAAAAATACATAAAAAGTGCATCCACGTGCATATATATATCAAATGTCATAATGTCTACATCATCTTATAGGCATAATTGCATAAAGGAGCCCCAACAACTTCCTCATCATAAAAATACAAACCGATTACATAAAAAATTCCCCATGCTCCAAGCATTGGGGGGAAGTTCCATAAACTACCTACTAATCATCTGAGTCCTTATCATCATAATTGTCGTCCTCCTCCTCATCCTCCCCATCTGACTTAGTCTCCTCGTCAGACAACTCCTCCTCATCATCATAATGGGCATCACCCCGGGACAAGGCCCATATAGCCTCAGCTGCCATTGGAATCCGCCACATAATAGACCTCCACTCATTTGGTGCATCATAGCATATATCGATCAAATATTGGTCCAGCCGCTGCTAGTCGTTATCCACTACACCCTCCAAAAACTGATCAATCCCTACGCGCAGCGACTCCAAAGTTGCTGAAGAAATCCCCTGACGATGATGTCTCCGACTGGGAGGGTCAATCCCCTCGAATTTGCCTCTCTGTGTCCTATAATCCGCCAGATTCCTCAGTCCCACATCTGCACACACAGAAGCACGACATCAGTATCATCGCCATCTCAAAATAATCTATCTACTATATATGCTATGAACTATAAAAACATGATACTGTAAAACAAAATGTCTACAATATACCGTTTAGTCCCCAGGCCTGACTGGGAGGACGTGGTGGCTCTAGATCGCCCTTGTAGTCCATCCCTACATAGGGATAGTCCTCAATAACTACTGATAAATGCAACCACTGTGTGAAAATCTACCAAGTGAAGAACCTCCCCACCAACCCTCCACCCCTGCGAGTCATCATCTCTCCCCATCGCCGCATCCTCGGCTCAATGGGCCCACCGTTGCGTATCGCCAAATGCAGTTGCAGTGTTGGTACTCGCTCAAATAAAAAAGAGCATAGGAACAAGGGAAAACATTAATCCCCTCCTATACGACTCATCCTGGTCAGTTCCCTCTGAAATGCAGTAAGATGCATCTTCCCCCACTCAAAGTATGTTCCCACCATTGCCTATTCCACCAACATTAGCTGCCCACCTGACACCCAGTAGGGTGAATTCGAACCCAGCACCCACACCACCATGGTTGCCACAGCCCATGTCTCCAGGCTCTCGATGTCGCAGATCAAAATGGCATTCTCACAAACATACGCTGATGCATGTCCTCCATAGCGACATCACTCGGCCTCCTAGGTTGTGTGTCCGCTATCACACCTAGTTGCAGCAGCCTTGTCAAGAAGTACACATCTATAAGGGTGAGCTCTATCCGCTCCCCCTAAATCACAAAATCCCCTACGTCAATATCCCAAAACTAATTAAACTTGTTCACTAAGAACTTTGCTACGCTCATAAGGGGCACCCTCACAAACTTCAGTAGACCACGTCGGGCCAGAGTATCGTCCACAGCCTGATCATCACCGATCTCCTCTAGAACTTCCCCAAATTCACGTTCCCTCTAGTTCACTCGCGGCATCCTGCAAGGCCACATTCAATGCTGTCATCAGTACCATGCAACCAATACTGTCCCTTAGGCCCGAGCAATCCTGTAGGGAAAAGAAGCATGCCCCCCGCACACATATTTGCCCGACATACGTACATCTTTGCCCGACATCGAGGAGAAAAGTGCGCTCCTGTCTACATCATGGCCACGCTCGGATCGCGATTTTCTATAAGAAAAGCGTGCTCCATGAGCGCACCTGTTTGGACCATAGGCACGCTCGGAGCATGCTTTTCTCCTCGAAAAGCATGCTCCAGAAGTGTGCTTATTTGGCCCACAAGTGCACTCGGAGCACGATTTTCTCCTCAGAGTGTTTTTTCCCTTCGAAAAGCACTCTCTGGCGCAACTGTTCCCTAGCCTAGCTCATAGGGGCACCCCAGACACCCAAAATCCAGTTCTAAACCACGAAAAATGGCAAGAATCGTGTCGAGATTTACCTGGAAGTCACATAAGCGGGTTTCGTTGGTCATATCGTGAGAAATAAGCAGTTGAATTTTTGGGGCCCTCCACACTCCTTGCACTCTAAACAGTGAAAATGTCATGTGGAAGGTGGGCTCCCCCCCATTTATGGCCCATTTTGGCCTCTTTAGCTCCCTTTGACCCTACTGGACTCATCTGAACTCTGTTTTTTGCATCGTTTGCACTGTCGGATGTAGAATTCCATGCCCGTGATGATGCTTGAGATTATTTCTCACTCTAACCTCCCTTTTTTCCAGTTGTTTCTCTTACGGCTCCCCACCTCGATTTACGTTCCATTAGGTATGCCGGTGACTCCTAGTGTCTTTTTATCTTTTTTCCCTCACAACCATATTCGCGAGCCCTTCATTCCCTCCATACTACAGTTATAGCATTATTTTATTGCCATTAATCTACCCGCAAGGAGGCCTTATCAGTGTTCCCCCTCACCTTTTTTCTTGGTCCACTCATACATGACCTTCGTTTGAACACTTCCTCCTTAGTTGACTTTCATATCTGTTCGGTATTCTTTTATCCCTTTTTCGGGCCAAGCAGCTCCTTTATGAAAAAGGAACTTAGGGAGTTTCTCTTAATCTCTTTTCTGACTCCTTAAAGAATGAAAATATCATCGAGCAATCTTGCTTCCTTTCATGCTCATTAAAGTATCTGAAAGGGCGTCTATCTGGTATAAGTTTACCCCTTTTTCAGACCTGGTAGACTAATTATGAAAAAAAAAATACTCTAGTCACATTGGCTAGAAGAGTTCTCCATTGCATACTTTTATGTTTTTTCAAGATTTGGGGACTAGCAAACGAAAAAGAACCCCCTCATAGTCTTCTTATTACTTCAAGACTCTATAAAATTGAAATTGACCACCAGCATTCGCCATCCTAGGCTCGTATAAATCCACATGACGGTATCTTCTCATCATTTAAAAGTCCTCTTATCACTTTCAGACTCCTTAAAATTGAAAGCACCCACGAGCACAGACCATCCTGGGCTCATACAAATCCACACAATGGTATCATCTTGAACACACTTCTATCCCTTCTTTGAGCTCCTTAAACCATGAAGAAGGCCTAAATGGTGCCTCTCGACGCCTAGACAGATCACCTCTGTTCCCCCCATTATGGAAACATCCCTAGTACGGTTGCCTTTGTTCAAATTATTCTGTGATGTGTCAACCTTGGAGTCTCCTGATATCACTCATTAATCCCCCCCCCCCCTTGAGGCTCCCCCCCCCTCTCCCATTGTAGTAACAACTCCTGACCCCCTAAGATATGGTCCCTTTCCCCAAGATCAGTTTCATATGCTGCCAGGTCATCCCTGCCATCATACTCTAAACAAAGGAAGTATTAGTCCCATCACTCCACGGCCCTCATATCCCTCCACAGTGTGTCAGTTACATCTCCAGGTATATCACATCTTGGTTGTACACCTCGTGCTCGTATCAAGGAAACATCATTGCCTTGGTAGTTGCAAGTCTCACTCTGTCGACACCAGCACACTTATTCCAGAGGATAGACCCAGAGGTCCCTGTACCTTGGCCTCATCTCCATCAGTGGTGAGTGCCTACAGACCATCTAAGTATGATTCCTTAGTGCCTCTTAGCATGGTTGTTTCTCACATGTTCGACTTCAACTCCATTATCGCACCGTTGGATTCGTATAGGGTTTTGGTCCCTTTAGTTATTGATTGACGACCCCGGATGTCCCTGACTCTAGCACATTGATGAGTCTATCTGGAACCCCCTAGTTGTATGTTCCTGCGGATATCCGGGTTGCGTTGGTGACAGTGTTTGGAAGCCCTTCATCTATATGCTTCCTAGAGTATCTAGTTCAGATGCATTCCACGGTACATTCGAGATTCTGACTCTCAGTCGTTGAGTCCATCCAGTTGTTAGACCCCTTCATATACAACAGAGCATCAGTTGTTATGGTACTACATTCAAGATGAATGCCATTGTTTCCATGTATCAATTCTTCAGATCAGTCATGGTTGGACCATGGGTATGTCCCAGATTTGTGTCCCCTCTAGATCATTTTGATGCACACAACAATTATTTATGTATTCTTTAGGTCCCCTTTGGGTCTCACCATTATTTGTATACGAGCATGGGTATGCTCGCCTCATCCATATATTTGATATTATATGTTCCTCATCCATTATTGAGGTGATGTATTTCTATTTTTCGCCCTTGCAGCTCATATGAAGCACTTGTTTTAGAAGATTTTTAGAAAATTTCACATCAGGAGTGAACCATCGGAGTGTAAGTCCAAAAGTGCATATGGGGAGACCCAATAAGAAAGGGCCGATAGCACAAATCCAATTATTCGGGCAAGAAGAGAAATAGGGAACCCCAGATGAATTTCTAAAGTTGATGAACAGAGAGGCCTAAGTTCTGAAGACATTGATCGCAATTTAATACTATATGCACATAAATTGATGGATATTTTGATAACCATTGAACCATATGCTTGAGAAGTGATTTTGGTTGAAGATCAAAGACCTCAACATTATCTCTTATTTAATTCATTAAATTGATAAGACAATATTTTAATGAACTAGAGGAGCAAAGGCAAGTGAAGCATAAGGAAACTTTTGGAGAAAGGTGATGGAGAATATTTGAGAAGGAACCTCTAAAAAAGAGAAGGATAGCAGTCATAGAGAGGAAACGGGAAAAAGAACATAAGGAAGGAAGTGAGAGCCAACGACTGAGAACAAAATGGAGATCAAAGAAAATAAGAGAAGGTTATTTTTGACATGTAATATTGTTGTAAAAACCACCTAAGACTAAGACTAGGGTTTGATGTTGAGACTCCATGTTAGAAGCACATTATAATCATAGAGATTTATAAGTCAGTGAAATAGTAAAAAGTATTTTCCTGTTTATCTGAGTGTCTGAAATTTTATTTGTATGTTTGTTGTCTCTCTGCATACTCTAACCCATAGGCCTCGTAGAGGTATCTGCATCATTGTTTCCCTTTCTGTGGGTTTTAACCATGTGAAACATTAGTATGATGTTCTTTGAGGTGTTTGTCTGAGTCATTTCTTCAGGCATTTGACCTATGTGGAAATACATTGTTTTAGTCTAACTTGGTATCAAAGTGCTTATGAAGACCCACTCTCATTGTTAATTGAGATCTTGAACCGATGTAGCTACATGAACCAAACAATTTCTAGATTCTACTATTTCTATGCATTTTTTTCCAAAGAGAGGTGTTCCATTGCATCCGAAGAATTTCTTTCAATTGGAAACACTTTTCGTTTTACTCAAAAATGTTTCTGATCTAGAGGTGTAATGTTTACATTTACAAATTTAAAAAAAATCTTTCTCATGTTGTTTCATATTTTAGACAAGTTTTCTATTTTGTTACTTATCTGTTACCTTTTCAATACATGTGCTCATCAATAGTTTCATGTTTATATATTTATTTGTTTGACGACATTATTAGTAAATTGAAAATGTTAGGGCTTATAAATTTGAGTCTTCCCCTCTTTAGACACCATGAGTGATTATAAAGGTTATGAATATGAGTAGAAAAATGTGGTTAAGTAGAACACACAATTACCTAGTATGTGAAAATTAAAAGTTTCCCAAGAGCAAGGGAAAAAATAAATTGATAGAAAAAATATTTAAACTAGCCTTAAAAAAAGTTTGAGTTGAAATTGTATAAGGAGAGAAGTTTTGATTATCTGGATGTGTTGATTTCTCCATTGCAACATATGAAAGGCGAAAGAATTATAACATTTAAACTTCATTTGGACTTTTCTATTAAATATTTCTTTCAATTTTGTTAATGTAATTTTTTATGATGAGTTGCAATTTTTATACTTAATTAATTTTTTAATAAAGAAAACATTTTGAGATCTCCTCACTTCATTAGAATATTTAGATAGAGAATAGCTCAATCCAAACATAATAGTGATTAGTAACCCAACATGACTTAGTCAAACTTAATTCAAATTCTAGCCAAGAAAGTATCAAAGGCATTAGAGCTAACTCCACATTGAAAGAATCCATTTGAAACAATTACACTAACCCATTAGGCTACATAATTATCAATTGCAAAAGAAAGCATTATATTTTTATGTAATTGGTCTTTAACTAGACTATTTTTATTTTTCAATATTTGTTTTCATGATAATGTCTCTTGGTATAGCAATGTTGTAAACCATTTTTTAAATAAGATTTAAGGAGCTTACCTGTTTCATAAAGTATGAACTCTATTCTACACTTTTGGACCATTGAAAAAAGGTTTCCAAAAAAAATGGAATCTAAGTTTTTTGGTATCGAGGAGCAAAAATATTGGAGGTTTTCGTCAAAATTTGAAATATAATATAAAGGACATTTTCACCTTCACATATTACTTGCACCTTAAATCAAAACATTTTTTTTTACAATAAATTTTTAAAATTGATTAATAATAATTTCATAAAAAAACCATCAAATTCAAATTTGACCCATGATCCCTTCCATGAAAATTTGATCGCTGCACACAAACATAATTCATCATTTTTTAACTATATTTATTTCCATTTAAGATGTGCATTCTATGTATTCAATGGAAGATAATTAGAAGAGTGATTTTCAACCCATGCATCATATACGACTTATTTCATATTTTTTTTACGCAAGACAAATTTTACATTTACGTATTCAATGGAGGATATCTAGAGTAGTCAATTTTAAGCCATGCATACTGTACAACTTATTTCACATTTCTTTTATGCATGGCAAAGTATACATTGATTAATAAATAAAATTACAAGTTATTTCAAAATGTTTTAAATTATTATGATTATTTTAAAATTTAATAAAAAAATTGAATTTAAAAAAAATTATATCATAAAATTATAATTAAACATTCTAAATATTTAAGATATTTAACGTTTTAACGACAACAACTAATGTCTCAACCAATCAAACTACATCTAATTAACAACAATTTCCAACTTTAAATATACACCTTTCCAACCAAATCCTGTTTTCTATGAACTGTTATTCGATCATAAACGGCAATTTTAGAAGTGATTCCAACCATTGCAAAATACGATACGAAGTGGAGCGACAATAGCTCCAACCTACCTCACGTGGGAAGATAAGTTTCACGATGTTAAAATCACTCTTTCTTATGTTTTGATAAATATTTCATATATATTTTATACTTTTTTTTTTCACAAAAAAATGCAACTTACTATTAATATACGAAATAGTAAAATATGTCCAACTGACAGACCATAACAAAGTCATACAAAGCGGTCAAAGGTAGCCCCCGGTACATACCGGTTACAACAACAAATGTATCAAGAAACTATTCTGAAAATGACAGAAGAAGATGCCACAATATCCTAAAAACTCCCAAATGACAATACAGATCTGCGTCCAATACCATAACAGTGATCACATGCCACAGCAACAAAATAAATATGTATCATAATAAGTCCAAAATATATATAACCACAAAAAACAACTACCAAATCCATCCCCAGCAGGTATATAGAAGCCAACAACGGAGTGTAATACAGAGATTATATCCGTTCAGTGAACCGAACAGCATCTGCAAGGGCGGACATATAAGCCGCAAAATATATATGAGTATATAGAATGTCCAACAAGAAGTTGAACCCAGCGGTTTTTAATTATCTGCACATAGAAACTAAAAGTCATATAAGTAACACATGCCGCATATAACCGGAAGGAATACAAAAAAGAATGTAACAAAAAAGAGAACAATCCTCATGTCCAATGTAACAGATGAGAACCCTGTGAAAAAAGCAAATCCTCCCGCCATTCCTGCCACATGATGACCCCGGACTGAGAGTAAAGAGCCCGCTTAGAGAGCATATCCGCCTCCAGATTCACCTCTCTAAAGATATGTTCAAAGTGAATGTGCTCAAATTCAAGAATGAGCTTTCTGGCCGCTTCCAACCAATGAGCGAGAAGAAGTACATTAATGGGTGAAGTACCCCTAGCCCAAGAGATAATAGCCTGTGAGTCGCCATAGATAACAAGGGAAGGAATCTTCCTTTGTCGAGCGCAGAACAATAAGAGCCATAGTGCACATATCTCACTTCTAGTATTAGTGTCATTTCCCAGATTTAACCAAAAGTGAACAGTGATGGTGTTGGACACATGAATTGTTGCTCCTGCCCCACCAACGCCATTCCGGCACACAGTGGCCCCGTCAAAGAAACCACAAGGATAAACCAAGATTGGTGGAGCCAATCGGTTTTTCAAATGCCGATTCATCCTACCAACACCCACACCAAAAGTAGATGTATATTCCTTATGTGCAGCAATGGTCTTATAGCATAAAGTTGCACAGTGTGGTTTCAGGTTTTCAAAGATTCGAGCATTACGAGCTCTCCAAACCTCCCAGATCATAAAGTATGGCAGTTCGGCACAATCAGAGGGGAGACGAGACCAAGCCTCCAGACAATCACTTAATGTATGGAATCCCCATTGGAAATGAACACCAGCTTTATATGATATCTTCCCCCAAAGATCCCTAATGAACGGGCAATGCGAAAAAAGATGATCAACAGTCTCCTCCAGGGTACAGCAAAGAGGGCACCTACCCGGACCATTGAAACCGCGACGGCATAAATTATCCCAAGTGAGGATCCTGTTAGCCATCGCAAGCCAGATAAAGCACTTAATCTTGAGGGGAATGATCAGCTTCCATATAGATTTTTCCCACCATTGAACAACAGAAACAGATTCGGCAAACAATGCCTCATATGCCAATTTTGCAGAAACCTTTCCACCAGTCACATCCCACGACCAGGTCAATTTGTCAGCCGAATCAGATAATTGTAGGTTTGATTGATAAAAATCCCTGATATAACCATCCCATTCATTGCCCAAAGTACCAGATAAGCCCAGCTGTGGAGCCGATATCCAGAGAGACCGCCCCTCCCTATACTGACCAACCGCATGTGCCAGAGTGAAATATCCTTTCGTTCTGAGATGTGTCCTTAATTCCATCGAAAGGGTATGCTCCGGGGGGGGCCCTAAGATCCGGTCAAGCCCTAGCTTGATGTCATGACCATTGCCAGGCTTCCAAGCAATCCATTGCATAATAACCCTGAACGATCCCAGCAAGCCATTCCAAAAATTAGACACACCAACTGTAACAGGCCGGCCCAATCTAAGCCAATTTTCAACAGAGGTATTTTTCAAATACTTTGCTCTAATAATCCGGCCCCAAACAGAATTATCAAAGAGAGCACGCCATAGACTCTTCGCATGCAGGGCCTTTACAAACAGGTCTAGATCCTTTATATTCCATCCCCCCAGATTCCAGGGTCGACCCAACCTAGACCAATTAATAAGATGATATTTTTCATGATTGCCCCCACCCGACCATAAAAAGTTAAATAGCTTCTGGCGAATAAGATGAAGAATGGATCTAGGGACTTTGCACAGAGTAAACCAGTACACCCCTAAATTCTGTAAAACAGCTTTTGCTAGTGTGAGCCTGCCCCCCAAAGATAAATGTCGGAAACACCAGTGACTGATGCGTCCTTCAAATCGACGGACAAGCCATGACCAGTCCTTCACCAGGTAATTTGCCGGCTTCAAGAAGAAACCAAGATACTTCGTTCCAGCCTCCACCTCCAAAAATTTTAATGGTAGAATTGAGCTTATGGAGTATTCCTCATCCATCAAAAGAGAGTGTTTTAAAAACCGAGATTTTATATAATTGATGATCATACCAGAAACCGAGCAGAATAAGTCAAGGATCCTCTTATAATGTACCCATTCAGCAAGGATACCATTACCAAAGAGCATTACATCATCCACAAACAGAGAGTGAGTAACAGATATATCTCTAGTAATTTTAATGCCTTCAATCAGCCCCTCCCGTTTATCCGTATGTATGGATAAACTCAGACCTTCAATAACCAAGAGGAAGAGGAGCGGCGATAGAGGACATCCCTGACGAAGCCCCCAAGAGGCCTTGAAGAAATCCGTAGGGTGTCCATTAATCAAAATGGCATAGTTAACCGAGGTTACACAGGCCATAATCCATTTCATCACTTTCCATGGCAGACCAATCTGAATCAATTTTAATCTCAAAAAGTCCCAATTCACCCTATCATATGCTTTCACCAGGTCCAGCTGAAGAATTAGTGCTGAAAGACGCTTCTGTTTAATCGTGTGGAAAATTTCCTGAGTCACTCCCACCGCATCATGGATCTGTCGGCCTTGCAAGAAACCATACTGCTCCAAAGAAATGTGTCTGGAGAGAAAAGGTTTGATCCGGTCTGCAATAACCTTAGCAATAATCTTGTAGACTAGATTGCAGAGAGCAATAGGTCTAAACTCACTATAGCTATTCGGGTGGGATGTTTTCGGGATAAGGGTCAAAAAAGTTGAGTTGAAAGCCCCAGACACTGAGCCTTGTTTCCGGGATTCCTCCACAGCCAATCTGATATCCTCCCCCATAATATCAAAGAAGTGAATAAATATTTCCACCGTCCACCCATCCGGCCCAGGTGATTTATCCTTTGCAAACCCACGCAGAGTGTTTTCCACATCGCTCAGAGATACTTCCATAAAAATATCATCACCCTCCTCATCATTGAAAATTCAAGGATACTCCTTAATGACTTTAAATTGTTCAGCCAGGGAAGTGTTTTTAGGATCACAGTAGTATTCCTGAAAGTGTCGGCCAGCCTCCGCCATCAAATCCTCCGCCCCCTAGATCCGTCGGCCATTGTGATCATTAATGTCCCAAATAGTATTTTGCATCCTTCTAGAGTCCGCAAAATGGTGAAAAATTTTTGTGTTATGGTCCCCAGCTTTGATCCAAATAGCCCGGTTCTTCAGTCTCCAAGATTCCTCTTGAATAAGAAGAATATTCAGTTTTTGACTCTCCAAAGAAGAGAGTTTCATTGCATCCCCAGGGCTAATCCCAGACCCAAAAGAACCCCTCGTCAGGGCAGTCATTTCCAATTCAATCTCGGCAAGTTCTCGACCCATTAGCGCTTTTTTGTTTTTTTCCCACATAATAGTATAGTCCTTTATAGCCTTCAGCTTCACCGCCAGCTTGTCCATGGCAGAGCGTTCCCCCGATACATCCAGCTGTAGCCATTTGTTCCTCACGCCCAGAGAGTATTCCCCATCCAAGAGCCATGTGGAATTGAATTTGAATGGATAGGATTGTTGTATGTTTTCCACCTCAAATTTCAGAATGATAGGTAGATGATCACTGAGTTTTATTTGATGAATCCAAGACCTGTAATTTTGAAGGCCATCCAGCAGAGATTCGGATATTAAATAATGATCAATTCGTTTCTGAATCATCGTATCCCCCATTCGCCCGTTATTCCAAGTTGGAGCCAACGGCCGCGGAGCAACATCAACAAGTGAAAATTTTAGGAAGAGTTTTTTAAAATAAGGGCCCATCGAGTCACTCCGAGCCACATTGCCCCAAACCTCATCAACCCCCCAAGAGAAATTTAGATCCCCGACTATGATTAAATTTTCCAATTCCAACAAATGACCCGAAACCGCTTCATCCCAGAAAGCCATCCTTCCGAGTACAGCCCGTAACAGTTGATGATATTTACATTTTTCTCCATCCCCCTGATATTGCCAGATAATAAGATACCCAAAGAGGTGATAGATGGGTTTAATCTCAAAACCAACGGGTTCCAGGCCGCTAAGAGCCCACCAGAAAGACCAGCAGCATCCACAGTGCAAACCATCCAACCCGGCTTGACTTTGTTAAAAAAGCAACGTGCCTTTTCAGCGCAGACCATTGTTTCCTGGAGAAGTACTAAATCAGGATTTGTAATATGTAGAACTCTCTTGAGGGCCAATTGTTTGGGTAGCCCTCCCACACCCCGGATATTTAAGGAGAAAAAAATCATTTGTGAACCCTTGCTAGGGCTTTTAATCCTCTAAGCGTCCGGGTATCAGAAGAGTTGGGGGAGTCCACAGGACCACGGCCATCCACAATCCCCCGCGTGGTGACCAACTTATTTTTCCTAACACTCCTTGTTTTAAGAGGAGAGAGTTCCGGGGCCAAACCGCCCCGTCGTGCCCCTTTTTGTATACATATATCCCCCATTGTACCAGCAGAAATCACAGAGGTATTGTTTCCCACCCCCACCAGATCAGAGGTCGACGCATCTAAAGTACCCCCCACATCCCCATCTGGAGGTTTTGATTCATCAATCAGCCTGTTTTTGAAGAAAGTAGGGATAGGTGTCTTCTTGACCATCTCGAATAAGAGGGAATAAGACCCCAACCAGTCCACCAGCCCCCGACAGGGCCACCGGGCACACACCGCTTGAACCCCCAATCATGTCCCCAGACTCTACTTTGGTTACTAACGGCTTCAACACATCACCCCCGTCCCCACTACCACCCCGAGACATAATAGGGTCCTCCAGGTCGCTAGATATAATAACAGTCGGGGTACCAGTATGAGGAGAGCCGGGTGGAATCGATATGACAGGGGAGGAGCTGATAGGGCTATTCGCATTTACATTCCCAGTCGGCTCATTCACAGAAATAGGGCCATCATCCCCAGAAGATTCATTTGTACCATGTTCAGTTCCAGAAGAGTTTGCTTTCATGTGTTGGAGGTGGCTCATGTAATTTCCATTATTTCCATTGTTTAAATCAAGAGCATTGATAAACGAAATATCCAACGCATTCAACGAATGGAAAAAGTTAGGGTCTTGAGTTTCTAACTTACGGAACAGTGCCGAGTCCTGAGCATCCAGGGTAGGCACCCTGTTGGAGAAGCCATCCAGCGATCCCGTAGTGTCCAGCTCGATATCGCTACCATCGTCCGACGACCAAAACGAACCCCTTTCCTTGAGACAACCAGATGCAGCCGGCGCACTGCATTGGCGCCATAAATGCCCCACCTCTTTGCAATTAGAACAATGAAAAGGGATACCCCAATAGTCTATGATCTGAGAAAACTTCCGGCCACGCCAATTGATGTTAAGTACATCAATTAACCCCAATGATATGTCCACCTCCACCAGGACCCGGCCCATACGGCGGTCAAATCCATTAAGGTGTTCATCCGCAACATGTAAAAACCGCCCAATACAGTTTCCTATGGCTTCAAAAGCCCCGCGGTTCCAGAGAGCGAGTGGCAGCCCAGGCAGAAGGACCCATAAGTGCCGGAGGCGCACCGAAGTTGTTTCGGGGTCGAAATCAGTTTGCCATTTCTGTAGCATTAAGCTACCAGAACCATGTAGCCATAGTCTCTCCATAATGAGAGTGCAGTGTGCCTCTTCATCAAATTTAAAGCCGTACCACCCACACGCCAATGCAAAGATTTGCGGAGTGTAGTTTAGCAGTGGTCTCCACTTCGCCGTAACCCAGCTAACAATGTCACGCCGATTCATAGCGTGATATGAGAATTTTCCAACCAGAGCAGTCATATTGTATTACACTACTTCCTCCATCCCAATGTCTCTTCCCACCATAAGCCAGGATTCTCCAGGTCTGCGGAAATACCTCCCATTCAAACGTCGGGCCGCACGTGAAGGTGAACCAGCATATGCTTTGTTACCCACATCAGAAAATTCGCGTCCACTGCCGACGGAATGGTTCGATCCCCCGGTTTCGCCATGTGACTGCCTCCCAGCCAGGTGTCCCCTATGTGTCTTTCCACGAGGCACCACCTGTCGGCTCGATAGGTTAAGAGCCCTCTTCCCTTTTAACTGTTCTTTGAAGTGAGAGTCTGGTTTGAATAAACCCGCCTCCTCGATCATGTAATCAGATACATTGAGGCTGTTATCCTCCGGGATGAAGGGTTCCGACAGTCTTTCCCCCATTCCGGTATCCATAACCCAGAAACCGAGTCCAAATCGACCGAAAAACGAGCAATATCCGATACCCCTGTCAGATGTTTACCACATCGACCGTTTCCCAAACGACAGCTATAAAAACATAGACAACACTGTCGAGTGTTGCAATAATGGATAAACAAATGATAAAAACAAAACCCAAAAACTGCAAGTAGACCCGGACACACGGAGGACCACACGCCACCCACACGCCGGTATCGCCGAAGTCGGATTTGTAGTTCCAATGAGCAGAAAGGTGTTCAATCCCGACCGCAACAGGGTGACGTCTCATCCCACAACATTCATTTTATCGGCTGTCAAAACAGTCGACAGTTTTATGCCACCACCAATAAGACCCACTCACAGCATGAACGAGCCCACATATCACCCAAGCAGACCCAGCCCCGTCCAGGAAACCCTAGCTCGCCATGAAAACCCTAGCTCCGCCGCTCCAAACCCTCTTATATATATATATATGAAAATATATAAAAATATATTTTTTATACTTATCTCCTCATGAACACGATTTTGTTTTAAAATGTTGACTCTCAAAATCTATTATGTGGTTCATTTTCAAGTTTGGAATTATCTATTGTAAAGCTTTTTATATAATTAAAATGATTGGAGAAAGGGTTTTGTTGAGAATACATCGTTAAATCTAGCATCTTTATGGATTTATGCAATGGTGATGGGCGTTCTGTTGGTTTTTTATGGTGAGTATAGAGGTAACTCAAATGGGTAAGACATGTGGGTTTGACCTGGCATCAACTATGTTATGTTTTTTGGGCTCGATTAGGTGGGTTGTGGGAATGTGTGGGAATTGAATGCAATTCATGTTGATCCTCATAAGCTTATTCAATATGTCTCAATCGGGCCGCATTGAGCTCGTGGACAATTATCTAAGTTGAACTTGCCTCAATCACATCATCTATTGAAGATTGCGGGGATCGGGGAAGAAGAATTAAATGGCTGGATGGTTCAATGTACTTCAAACTCTGTCACATGCCAATATCCTATCAAGGCATGAATTTCATTCAATGCACCGCCTTTATTCTTAATCGTGGATAAAATTCCAGGGGTAAGCAGTCTTTGCTACCATTTTGTGTCTCGTGTGATTATCTAGTTGTTTAGTTGTATTTTTGTTGACATTTTCTCAGTTTTACTCAGGGTTTGAGTCACCATCTGGAGAATAATTTCTTACTATTTTACTAGAGGGAGGATCCTCTTTATCAACTGGAGGTTCTTGTTTTATATTCACAATCAAGGTTCTTGTCTCAAACCCAAGTCATATTTCTATTTATTGTTACTAATTGTTATAGTTAGCTTGTTTCTTGTTGTGTTCCAATGATGAAATTGATGTTAGATGGTAAATCTCTTCTGATGTTGTTTCTTCTCTAGGCCTTCCTTTCTATAATTTAAATTTCATTTCCTGTAATGAATATTGACATGGAAAGAATATTGTTGGAATGAAATACCTCAATGATAGCTTAGATGACTTCCATCATGCGTTTTCTGATAATGCATTTTTCTTGTGTTGGATACCACTAAGATGTACAAACACAGTTCCAAATGTTGGTTGGGAAAAAACAATCCACCTTAGGTTTTCAAGGCGTCTCAATATGCACTTTTACATAGCGATCTTCCCAGGAATCATGCTCAGAACCACTCAAAGTATGCGTAGAATTCCCATCAAGTGTTTTCACTACTAAGATGCTGATGTATAGTCCTATTAATGGTCATTTAAGGTCTTTTCATTGCCCAAAAATGATTCTTTATTGTTGTTGAAATGCCCAAAACTTCATTTGAATGCTTTATAATAGCCAAAAGGAATGTCGAGCATGCCTTTTTCATGAGTGGACACCCATAGACTAAGGACATAAACTTATTCATGCATATAGTATTTTCTATATTAGAAGAATCTACATACATGAAAAATAAGGCATACCTCGATATTTTCCTCCAATGGCATTTTCTTGGATATTAATCTCGGTCTCAATGCATTGAAGGAAAGTGTTTTGAACTGTGGACGAAGAAAAAAAAAATTCCCTACAATTCGTCTTTCCTTAACTATGGAGTAGGAAAGAAGCCATCATGAATCAAGTTGAGATCTTCAACCTCAAGTCCTCATGTTGCATATTAGATTATAGCTATCCCCCAATGTCCTTGTTAGTTGACAAGGTTCCTTATTTAAATTATCTCAAAACCAACATAATCGTTCAAAACTGTAGAAGTGGCAGTTGGCAACTCATCTTTCCTTAGCTATGTAGTAGGAAAGAAGCCATCCTAAATCAAGTTGAGATATTCAACCTCAAGTCCTCATCCTACATATTAAATGCATTTATAGATATCCCTCACTGCCCTTGTTAGTTTACAAGGTTCCTTCTTTAAATTATCTAAAAAGCAACATAATGCTTCAAAACTGTAGCAGTGGCAATTGGCTAAAGTGGTGGCGGCGTTGGATGATTGTTTGTGCCTATATTATTCTCTTTCACCTGCACCTATCTTTCTCTTTTGGTGGCACCATCTCCATTGAAAAAGTCAGGCAACATTCCACTCTTCCAACTTTTGTGGAGACATGCTCTTTCTCGTTACTGCTATTGTGTACAAAATACTTGACATTTTTCACTCTCAACATCCCCTGAATTTTTGTAATGATTCTATTGGTTGGAATGCCATTATTTCTATCTCTATGAAAGAAGTAGTCTCATACTCATAGGTCTGCATTCTATGCGCTCAATGTAATTGTAAGTATAATCCCTTATTCTAACCTCAACCTAAAATACTTTCCCACCTTTGTGTGACTATGATTACTTCTTCCACTGTCCCAATTTCACTCCATTTCCATTGTTTGGTAGTCAAAGTTATGTGTATTTTGAGAAATGATCTAATGTTGTTGGTTACAAGTACAGTTTTCCTCAGTGGTTCCATTTGTGAATTTGAGTCTTTGAAACCCTAAAGTCTGCTTGTTTTTCTTCCCTGCAATTTAATACTTCCATTTTGAGAAGGAATTCAAGGACTTTAAGCCTATACCATGATTTTTTGGCTTCTCGTACCTTTCCTCCCCTAGCCATACATCATGTCTAATCAGTCACATCAACACCATTCTCTTTACAATATTGTCATGATTCTAAATCTACATCAATGACACTGACTAACACAATGAAATTTGTTTAAAGCAAGATTTGTAATATTTATGTTGATTAAAATACATGTACAAAAAATTCTTTCCCTCAACATGTATCTAAAATAAACTACATAATCAACAAGGATCGCTACTCTAAATCTCCTCTAGAGTCGAATGGGCACAAGAAAATGGACAACAACTCCTCTAATCTTGAAGATGGGCTATAGCTTGCTTACTTAGATTCCAACTCCACTGCAAGCAGCGAATAAAGATTTCAAAACAAACTTGCAACTCACTCCAAATCACAGTCTTCAATGCTCACAAATGCTCAATGCGATAAGTGTGAGGTGAATTGGGGGGATTCTCTTTATAACTTGCATTTAGGATTTAGGGCAGTGTTTTAAAACTCAGACTCAGAATTGGAACCGGTCGAGGGTCAAATCGGCTTCGACTTAGTGTTGACAATGACTCGGTTCACTTTGATTTCAATGACTCAATTTAAAAACAAAAAAACAAAAAAAAATCAAGGGAATTTTTTTTTAAGATTCCAAACCATTAGAGACAAAATATGCAAAGTCTACTCATGTATATACCATGTAAGGGTGAATATATCAAAATGGAACAAAGTGAAATACATATATGATTTAAAATACATAATCAATGAGACTTTAAGTGGCTTATAGAGTCCAAAAAACAACATGATATTCCTACAAGGCTACAAGATCAACATGATAAATCATCAAAATCATTTCCTATATTGGGATCCTATTCATCAATAACACCTCGTGACACCCTCCTCTTTCTCTAGCCCTTGCCTATATCCTGAATCTTGAATTTGATTCTCCAAGGACATTAATCAACACCCTACAATTTTAATGAAACTTCCTAATCCAAGCATTCAAATAAGGTAGAAAAATATTCCCAAACTTAATAAGTGATTTTGCTTGATTGAAGGGTACATTTTATTAAGATCGCGACGGAGGAGTTCAAAAATCAACACTACCAACATCAAGGTACACATAGAGGTTTATGTTCTTGATTAAATTCCAATCCCTTAAGCTATATACACAACACTAACTCACTGTTTGTGACTTTTTTAGTTAATGAGAAAGAGCAAAAACTATAATTTCATTGGTTGTGTAGAAAAAAAATTGCTAATTCGCTTTTTATACACAAGCACAGTTTTATATTATGCTTTTTCACTACCAAAGAAACTTTACGCATGGGGTGGGTGCTTCACTAATGCTCCACACTTACCACTATATATAATAGATCATCCATAAGACTCATGCCTCCCTACCTTTTCCTCCCTGTTGATCGGGGGTGATGTTTTGGTTACTCATAAAAATGTAACAAGTTTATTTTATAAATAAAATCTATGTTTTTACCCACTAATTGAGTGGTCCCAGATACTTTACTAGCATATATTCGACAGTTACTAATTTTTGCACCTTTGTATAGTTGCTTCCAGGATCAATTTGTTGTTTGCAAGAATATGATGGCCAAGATATCCCTTTACTCTTGATTGACATTCTATCTTCTTTTCTCCATAGATAAATATGTCTATTCGATATTTCAAGGATAAATCAAAATATACATGCCATTGTGAATTGGCACTCTAGAGGATCTAATCACTTTATTGTTGTTTTAAACAAAAAACTTAAACCTATAAAGAGATTGTTATGACAGTCTTCCAGTAAAACCTTGGTCTGTTGTCAGGCACAAAAATACCTGTAACAGCCTTTAACAGTTCATCCTGGTATGAAAATCTAGTCCACTTCAAAGGTCTAGGTTTACTAACCCAACATTACAAAATGTCCTAGCAGAAAAACAAGTTCTTGTACAGACCTATTTGAACCCGTTCCTTACCTCCTCAATTTTTTCATGATTGGTGCAATGGTAAGTGGTCCAGCTTGTTGAAATCAAAATATGCTTTTTTGGTCTTTTTGCTTTATATAGAATACATAAATATTTTTTCTCCCTTAACTTCTTAACACATTCTTCCAAAAATTAGAAGGCTTACATGTGACTTTTTGTCTTTATCTCTAAGTACCCCTTAGAAAACAAAAGAAAACGAATTCCTAAAAAAGTAAATATCATGTTGGCTCCTCTTACATTTGAAACAAAAAACACCAAGAAAGAATCAAAATATAGACATGTATGATTACGAGGAAAGGATTCACTCCTTGTATTCTTGAATTGATAAGAAGCTTTACTACACAATAAGAATTGCTTTAGAAAGTGAATCTACCTTTGTGTTGAACCACTTGTACATATGAGCAAATGAGATTGAATAGAAATAAGCTCTAGAACCCTATCCATGATATGTCTTAGAGTCAATTTTGTGAATTTCCATTTTCCCAATCCATAGAGCATAAAACGCTGCTATCTTGTTGGTTCCTAGGCCATCTCCATATTTCAAATTGAAATAATGATGATTACTTAAATGCAAGATGGCTTCAACACCACACTTACTTGGGATTCCATGACAAGAGCCATAAAAGTAGCCCCAAGGAAAGGACAAGTTAATAATAGGTTCATGTGTGAATCTTATTTCATTTTGATTTCGCTTTTTCCAACTTTCTTTATAACACAATTTGATTGTATTAGTTACCTTACCAATTGTCAATTATTTGTATTCAAATATCATCTCATTGATAACTAGATACATCCCTCAAAGAGAAAAGCAGGGAAAAGCTCCATGACCTGTGGCATAGTTGTCTTTGATCGAGGTTTCAAAACACTCCAAACATTATTGTTTCCCATGTTGCTGACCTAATGATTGATTGAAGTACTATTTCCACACATATTTTGAAAACGGACAAGTGGCAAATAAATGATCTACATTTTCATTTTTTTCCTTGCATAAAACACATCTGCTAGCACCACACCAGTTCCTCATTTGACCATTTTCCCAAGTTAGAATCTTATTGTTGAGTGCTAGACAAAGAAATATTTGTGTTTCTACATGACAATATGGCTTTAGTCTATGCTCTAGCACTACTCCCATTCCTCTCCAATATCATCTTCAATTAAGTCTTTATACCCAAGCTTTTTTATTAGGACACTATTAGATTTGTTCTTGGACAATTTTAACTCATCATCACAATATTGTAATGCAACAATATTATGTTGAGAATATTAGTGTAGAGGGACCATTTTGCTCCCGTTTCTACCTACAATTTTAGGTCTTTGGTTGATATGTACGTCATTGGGCATGTAGGTCTTCAATTTATATGTACTACCATATTTACCTACATATCTCTTGTATAGCATATATATGTACATCCTTGAGCATATAGTTCCTCAACAATACAAGAGACAAGCTATAGTTTCAACTATATCCAGTTTAGGGATCTTCACCCAATCTTAGTTTGTCTTCTTACCAATTTTCCAAGGTCCCAAATTGCCTATGATTGGGACGATCTTGACTAAACCTTTCCTAATTGTTGAAGATCATTTGAATGGTTTTCTTTGTATTTTGATCCATTCTTCAATAATCATTTTCATTATATTACATGTTTTCTCTAACCCTTTTTAGATGGATTCCATAAATCTTGTTGTACAAGAGGATCATCTTTTCTTTGCTTTTTCATTAGTAGTAGTGATATTCATACTCAATCCTTTTCGGGGCCATATATATATATATATACTTTATTTGATATTTTGATCTTGAGATTGAACCTGCAATATATGACAATCTGATATCATTGAATACTCTCTTTCCTCATCTTTCCTTTAGACTGTAAACTATAAATGGTAGCTATGTTCCCTTACTAGAGAAGAATCATGCATGAAGAATAAAGGCATGTTACAAAAGGGATGATCATGGATTTATTATGAGAGCAATGTTATGGCCTTGAAATATGTGTAAAACTCTTCTACCTTATATATCTACCCCGTGATGTAGAATATTATTATGATTTGTTGGAAAAACACTAGTGTTCTAAGAGAAATTAGTTATCACTAGCGTTCACAAGCCTTTAAATACATTTCTTGCAATCCTTTTTAAATCTTCTCCTTTCTTGACAAATTTTTCTTTTACATTGTTTTTTGTATATAAGAACTTCAACTCTTGAAGATGCTCTCAATTACCATTGCTTCAATTAAGTCAATGAAACCTCTTTTGTCTTTATACCTGTCAAATTTACAATGGAGAAGATTGAACCTGAAGTTGTTTTTTTAATACTTTGGGAACACAATGTTCCCTTCTCCTTCTCATATTGTCCTACTATTTCTTCACTTCTCTCATCCTCTCCTACATGAAACAAAAGTACCTACATACTTACCCTCGGTTTCTCTATGCTTTTCACTTAATACCAATTGTTTCCCTTGTTTTTGCAGCTCATATTTGTAGTCCATCAAGCTGCCCACCACTACCTTATGGACACTTTGTTGACCAAAAACATTGTTTCACTTTTACTACATGGTGTTGTTGACCTCTTCCCATTGCTATAGGTTGTTTCCCTCAACCCAGTAAGCTCTCTTAACTCAACAACCACTTGATTCTGGATTTGTATCTCTGATGGGATTCATAAGCACCAAACGTTGCTTCCAACTATCTGCAATAGCATTGTGGAGGATGGCCAACTACAAGAAAGGTCTATCATCAAAGTCACCAAATGTGCATGCAACATTCTACACAATGCAACATATGCTTCATTTTTTCCTTCATTATTTTCACTCAATGTCTTTTACACCTCCACTCCTTCTGACATATTTTTTCTTTTACTTTTCCAACTTCATTATTATTACCAGGACTATCACATTGCTCACGGTTGAAGTTGTCACATTGGAAGCACCAATTATCATGGAACCATCGCCTTTCCACTTTACTTATAAATGCTCCTCCCAAAGCAATTCCTCTATTTCAGAAAACATCCTGCTTGACCCCACACCCCTTCACTTTGCATACCTTCCTCACCAAATCCAACCCCAACCCTTGTTGCATCTACTATTCCATTCACATCACTTAACCCTTTCAACAAAACTTGGCCCATTCAAGGTCGAGTCATTGCCAAGACAAATATCCACGCATACAATAATAAAAAAGGGCTAGGTAAACTCTTTGGATTTGACGTTGTTAATGCTTCAAGAGATGAGGTACATATCTCTGCATTCAATGAATTAGAAAACATCATTGCACCGAGTGAAACGAGGTGCTCTACAACCCAAATCTATTATGTGATTATTTTTCAAGTTTGGAATTATCTATAGTAAAGCTTTTTATATAGTTACAATGATTACTTCATACAAAAATTAGGTTGTTTTTGAAGTTTGGAATTATCTATCATAAAGATATTTATACAATTACAATGGTTGCTTCATCGATAAAGCAGGGTAACATTAGATCTCATTTGGTTAATGTTTGGAATTATCTATCGTAAAGTTTTTTATATAATTATAATAGTGGTTGTTCAAAGGGGTTAGGGATTGGATATATTGGTAAAAGTGATGGATTATTGCCACTTTAAAGTAGTATTTAAATGTATGGTTGCACTCAATCTCATAACCTATGCATGCATAAATTAATCAAAACCCATTCTTCTTTGAATTTAATAATCATATAATTCTAAACTCGATGAGGGTTTATAGTAACAACTAATTCTTAGGTATTTTTTCCACTAATTGAATTGTTAATAGTTCACATGATTTCATTTTTATTTGTACAATGACTTTCAACGCTCCTAAGAAAACCAATGCATATACTTTTGAAGTGGTTGGGGGTAGGAAAAACTCACATGAGTATCGCAAGTGTATATCTACCTCGTAGTCGTTCATTCAACAAAAAACCTTCCTACGCACTGTAGCAGATTCCTCACTTATTAAGTGGATGGGATTATGCAACGTTGATTTCCGGTCGCTTCATGTTGGAGGTCACTTGATGCTGCAAGTTGATTCACACTCCATGCTCCATGTATACGCGTGGAAAATCAGGTCACTTCATGCTGCAGGTCGCTTCACGCTCCATGAAACATGGTGGTCCGCATTTGAACATGGTACCTATTGACTGCATCACAATCCATGACATATGGTGCACAGAATGATCGAGGACAGCAACGGGTATCCTGAGCCTCGCTAAATTTGGCACATTTTTGGGTTTAGAGGTTAGAGATAGGGTTTTTGTTGTTTTGGCTGAGAACACATCGTTAAATATGACATGTTTATGGAGTTATCCGATGGGGATGGGCATTCTGTTGTTTTTGATGGTGAATATAGAGGTAACTCAAATGGGTAAGACATGTGGGTTTGATCTAGCATCAACTATGTTAATATTTTTCGGCTTGAGTGGGTGAGTTATAGGATAGGAAGGCACTCACATTTGTGGGATGTGTGGGAATTGAATGCAGCTTAAGTCGATCCCCATAAGGTTATCAATCTGCCTCAGTCGGGCCTCATTGATCTCCTACACAATTATCTAAGTTGAACCTGCCTCAGTCACATCAACTATTGAATATTGCGGAGATCGGGGAAGAAGATTTAAATGGTTGGATGGTTCAATGTACTTCAAACTCTGTCACATGCCAATATCTTGTCAGGGAATGAATGCTCTTCAATGCACCTCCTTTATTGTTAATCGTGGATAAAATTTATGGGGTAAGCAGTCTTTGCTACCATTTTGCATCTTACGTGATTATGAGCATATCACCATCATCAAATACTCTCAATTGGTGACATTGTTCTGAATATATGTCTTGAAAAGAAATTCAACAAAAAAATTATTAGTAGAAAATCCATTTGGTGGAATAAGCCTAAAAGCTACATTTGATAATAAATCAACTATTTTTTTTTCGAGGAATGGAATTAATATTAAAAGCATCAAAATAGTTCAACAAATCCCATACTTCATGTTGGTAGTTTTTCAAGTAACTTAAAATGCAAAAAATGGAATTATGTACATGCTTGACAATGATTTCAAAATCACTGAAAACTTTTAATAGCTTTACCTACATGTCCACTTCCTTTTTTAATCATTGGATCAATGCTTCATATTTAACAATGTTATTTGTGCATTTGAACTCTAATATACAAGATATTAGGGTTGTATTTCCTTATGGGTCTTTGAGAATACATCCAGCACCTACACCCTCCTTGGACTTGGAGCCATCGCAATATAATGTCCAAAAATTCATACCTAAATATATGTTAGTGTCTATATTTACATTAGTATATATGTTAGTATCTCCTTAAACTAATAGATTATAGTTGTCTCAACAACGTGAGTGCAATAAAGGATTTTAGTTACTTGTTATAAATTAGATGAGGTGATATATCAACAACGAAGTTCCTGATGGGTCCACTTTTCAGGTATTTTGATAACCCTTTTTCCACATTCCAGCTCAAGCAATGGTAACGAAACGCACTCAATTGTGGGAAAAGTGTTTCACTTTAATGATTTAATGAAATTGTTTTTATGATTAATCTTGTATGTTAGAATGCGTATCAATTAAAATGATTATATGGAAACCAAGCATGATTGAGTAGGTTCAGGTTTATTAAAGGAAGGACATGTAGAAGACTAAAGGATCACCAAGCTCGGCGCCCTATTTCCTGATTTATAGGGGACACACTCCCACTTTCAAGATGAATCGGCACTTTGACAATCAGTTAGGATTAGAGTTAAATCGTATAAATATGGACCTCTCGGGTAGTGAGAGGCCGTGCTGTTATTTTTGTGAAAGACATTATTGTCAACGTTTTCTGCACTATTGAGATACTGAAGTACAGACTTCTATTTTGACATGGATTTTACATCTTAATGAAAGATTGATGATTAATTCCAGCAAGCGTTTCTGAGTTTTTATTCTCTCCTGAGTACGGGTTGGGGAGGTCCCCTCCAACACGTAGGTCAGGAGATTCCTATTTGCAGGTATTTTTCCAAGTATGTGTTTTACATTGATGAACAGTTCTATGATATATGGTAGCGTTGAATGAGTCATTGTTTTCTGTAGTAGTTTAGAATGCATTCCGTAGTACAATAAAACGATTTCAGTAGTCCTGTAGGTTCCTTCTTGCATTGCATATTTTTATCCATGATTACATGTGTAATGGCTTAGCTTTCAATGTCATGGTTAGATCTGGAGTTCACTCCAGTTTCTCATCGTGATTAGTTTCTTTTAACTTCTTAGTAGAAGATGGGTAAGCATAGAATGATCGTATTTCAATTCTAGATTGGTAGAATAAGATAGATCAAGACTCAAATTGTGTGCGCAGACAATAGTTACAGACTTCGCTTCCCCAATAGTAAAATAGCTCTATTATGGTATTTTCATTCTCAGCATTTAGCTATTTCAGCAGTTTAATTATTTCAAATAAATTTACTGTCTTTATATCTTTATTTCTTAGAACAGATCAGCATCTAATTACTTCAGCATTTTAATTACGTAGAATAGATTCCTTGCTTTACTTCTGAGAACATATTTACTGCTTTCAGCACTTTAATTCTTTTAATCAGATTCATTGCTTTCCAGTATTCAATTTCGTAGCATAATCAGTTTTCACATTAAGTAGACAACCTTCACATTTAGTAGACAATCTTTAGAACATCAATACCGCCCTTTAACTATGACAAGAGATTATCCTATAAAGAGCACAGACAGTGCATGCATCTCTCAAGTTTGTACATTCCCCAGGTTGACATTTAAAGTAGGCTCTTGGTATAAGCTGCCCTCATTAGGCATCCATATTAGGAGCTCACCACTTTTTGGCGTCGTTGTCGAGGAGGTGCTAAATCTTTTAGGAGACATCACCTAAAAACCACAAAAAGGAAACAAAAATTACATAAAACAAAAACATAAATATCTTCTACCAATGAATGCCTCGTCGGCAAAGGGATAGGTTTGGCCGCTTTCTGCCCAAGCATTCCATGAGCAACAATGGTAATAACAGTTCTAACCATTCTCAGTTTGAATTTCTACACTCTGAAAACGAGACTGACTCCACATACGATCCAAACAGAAGCAACTTCACTACCAGTTCCAGCTCAAACACCTCAATGGAAAATGAAGAGGAAGAACCTAGGGATATTTTCACTTTTCCCAATAGCATACCTCTCAGAGATGCCAGAATGAAGAACATCAATCCTAATAATCTGCCAAACTTTCATGGGTTGACTTCAGAGGATCCTGACACATTCCTGTTTGAATTTGAGGTAGTTTGCAGATCATTTGATTACACTACTGATGCACAAAAGCTTAGGCTTTTTCCTTTCACACTAAAAGACCTATCACTTCGGTGGTTCGTGAGCCTTGAAGGAAATAGTATCTTTAGCTGGGATCAAATGAAACAGTCATTCTTAGAAAAATATAGGGATTACTGCAAGGCCAAAGATACTAGGGATGAAATCTTTAGGATGCAACAAGGAGATAGAGAGTCATTAGAAGATTATGCCCAAAGATTTAAACTCAGCTACAAACGAGCCAGCCATTGCACATTGGATCCTGAATCACTAAAGCTTGTCCTTCTCAAGGGTGTAAAAGAGGAGAATTTTGAAGTCTTAAGTCTCCTTGGAGATGGAGACATATTCCAAAAATCTTTTGACCAGATCCTGCAAATCTTCAAAAACTACTCAAGATCTAGGAAAACTAAGAATGGGACGAGGGATACACATACAACTACCAGTGGATCATCATCCTCACTTACAAAATTTGATTTAGGAAACCTGTTGGATGAAATGAAAACTGACATACCGCAATCCATAGCCATGCAACTTGATGCTCTTCAAATAAAAAAGAAACAGGATGAAATTAACCAAGCCTTGGCAGTATTTTGTCCTCGTTGTAGGAAGAAGCATGACAAGGGGCAATGCACCTTAAACACAATAGAAGTATGTGGTCTCTGCACCGATGACCATTCCACTGATAAATGTCCCCTCTTACCCTCATGTAAGGCAGCCATTCAAGACCCAGCAGCTGAAGGAACTATAGAACAGCTCTGTTTTATAAATCAGAGGAGGAATAATTTTGCTAGGCCATATCAGCAGAGCAATCAAACTTACTATAATCAAGGACAGCCAAATTGGAGCTCTGCACCGACTCCATGGCAAGCACATCCAAATCAAAACCAATGGCAACAAAACCAGCAAGCATATCAACCATCCTATCAACAACCATATTATCCACCGTCTTATCCTCAATACCCCCCATCGTTTCCATCCACCACAAACTATGCAAACCAGTACCCACATCCATCAAATTGGCGGGCGCCATTACAACAGCCACTCATTATGCCACCCCCACAACCTCAACCACCCCCCAGACCTCCACCTATTCCAGCCCAACCAATTCCAAATCCTAATAATAACAGGCCCCCACAACAGCAGCAAGCTTACAACACTTATATCACACAATTCCCAACTTATGTTGTAGACACCATAGAAATAAATGAAATAAACCTACGATCTGGAAAAACGTTGCAGAATACACCCCCACGCAACATCCAACAACCTGTACCTGAAGCTCAGGACCACACATCAGAACCCTATGTTCAGCATCCTGATGAACCAGAACCTCCTGAGGAAGAAATTATACCACTAACACGAAATAGAAATCCTCCATTTCCAGAAAAACTTGTCCGGAATACAAAAGAAGAGGAAGAGAATATAATCTTAAACGAATTCAAACACTTAAACATCCAAATCCCAATCTTACAAGCCATAATGGATGTGCCCATCTGCAACAAATTCATTAGAGAGAATTACCTAAAGAAGCCAGGAAGAAGGAAGCGTGACCCACCAACTATTAATGTAGTGGGACAATTGGCCGATTTGATGCTAGGTGTCATAATAAATCCTAAATATCTTGATCCTGGTAGTCCTGTAGTAAGTGTCACCATAAATAACAAGCAAATAAATAAAAGCTTAATCGATCTAGGAGCTGCGATCAATGTCATGACTAAAGAAACCATGTTATACCTAGGACTCCAATCAATGGTAAGACCAACTACAACAGTACTCCAACTAGCAGACACGTCCACTGTGAATCCCAAAGGAATGCTAGAAGACATCATGATAAATATCAAGTCCTGGGAATACCCAGCTGATTTTATAATAATCGAAATAAAAAGCAAACTTGGTGGCTATCCAATTATCCTGGGTAGACCTTGGTTAGCAACTGCGGACGCTTACATAGGTTGTCAATCAGGAAATATGACAATCACCAGTGGACATACCAGGAAGAAGATAACAATCTACCCACCAGCAATGAATTCCTCAGAGTTAGAATATCAAAATTGGACTGATGATTACCACAACACACCAAATAAAAACCTCCGACCTATCCTAACAATTGATGCTGCAATATCTTTAAAGGCAATAGATGAAGATGGCCATATAGATAGATTTATACAAAATATATCTCCTAACAATCATGTTATTCAAGATTTTTTTTCTACAGAAACAAGTGAAAGTTCAAAATAGAACATGGATGACTTATGGACAGAAGTGTTGCCAGAACAGATTGAGAAGGTAAAGGTCGTGGAAATTAACCCTGGCAAGACAATCAACATAAATTCCAATTTAAAACCAGAGCAAGAAGAGAAATTGATGAAGATACTAGCACAACAAAGTAAAGCATTTGCCTGGACATATACAGATATGAAAGGAATACATCTTGATATCTCCAAACACTACATTTACATCAAAGAAGGTTCTACTCCCATCAGGCAACCACAAAGAAGGTTGAACCCTGCACTAAAAGACATAGTCAAAATGGAATTACAAAAGTTATTAGACGCAGGGTTCATCTATCCAATATCTGATAGTGAGTGGGTCTCACCACTAGTCATAGTGCCCAAAAAAGGAGGCAAATGGAGAATTTGTGTGGACTACAGGGAGCTGAATAAAGCAACAAAGAAGGATCATTTTCCACTTCCATTTATAGACCAGGTGCTGGATACATTATCTGGAAACAAGTACTTTTCATTCCTAGACGGTTTCAGTGGTTACAACCAAATTTTAATACACCCAGCTGATCAAGATAAGACGACCTTCACATGCCCATGGTCTTACCCTTTGGTCTATGTAATGCCCCAGCAACATTTCAAAGAGCCATACTGAGTATTTTCTCTGATTTTCTTAATAACAAAATGGAAGTATTCATGGATGATTTCACACCTTATGGACAGAGCTTTGACCAGGCATTGGAAAATCTTGAATTAATATTGAACAAATGTATTGAGATGAGCTTGTTCCTAAGCAATGACAAATGCAGGATGTTAATGGAAGAAGGAATTGTTCTAGGACATCATATATCACAGAGAGGTATAGAGGTGGATCAAGCCAAAGTATCAGTAATCAAGACACTGCCCCCACCTGTCAAACAAAGAGATGTGAGAAGCTTCCTTGGACAGACAGCGTACTACAGGAGGTTTATTGAGAATTATAGCAGAATTGCTGCCCCCATGTTTGCACTTCTCACAAAAGACAATGAGTTCATATGGACAAGCAACTGCATGTCAACCTTTGAAAGTCTTAAACAGAAAACCATCACAACACCAATACTTCAAGGACCAAACTGGGAAATTCCATTTCACATTCACACCGATGCATCAGATAAAGCAATCGGATCGGTGCTTGGGCAAGAACAAGACAAGAAACCCTATGCCATATACGATATAAGCAAAAATTTGGCAGGGGCAGAACTCAACTACACACTCACGGAGAAGGAATTTCTGGTAGTCATACATGCAATCAACAAATTCAGGCATTACATTACAGGATACCAAAGTTTTATCCATACTGACCACTCAGCGATCAGAAATCTTATGAACAAGCCTAATACAAGTGCAAGAATTATTCGATGGATGCTACTTCTACAGGAATTCGACATCACTATAATAGATCAACCAGGAAAGCATAATGTCGTAGCAGACTTTTTGTCAAGAGTAACACATGGGACAGATAATGAATTGGTCCAAGATAACTTCCCTGATGAGCACCTTTTTTCCATATCAATAAAAAGTCCATGGTTTGCTGACATAGCAAACTATTTGGTTTCCGGGAAGTTTCCAGAACATTACAGTTATAAAGAAAGGACAAAAGTAATAAGACAAAGTGCCACATATACATGGATAGAGGGAATGCTTTTTAAACAGGGACCAGATCAAGTACTTAGAAGGTGCATTAGGGAAGATGAGGTACATGACATAATGCATGCCACCCACAATGAACCCTATGGAGGACACTACGCTGCAAAAAGGATAGCCTACAAGATCTTGCAAACAGGGTATTATTGGCCAGCACTCCACAGAGATGCTTATGGGTATGTGTCCCATTGTGACGATTGCCAGAGAATGGGAAAGCCAACACAAAAACAAGAAATGCCACTACACCCACAAATATCTTTAGAAGCATTCGATAAGTGGGGATTCGATTTTGTTGGCCCATTCAACCCACAGTCTAATCAGAATAGCTACATCCTTGTATGCACTGATTACCTTACAAAATGGACCGAGGTAGCAGCACTGGCTGCTGCAAATGAAACCAGTGTGGCCAAATTCTTTACTAAGCAGATCTTTCACAGATTTGGGGTGCCAAGAGAAGTAGTTTCGGATCAAGGACCACAATTCACATCTAATTTAATTGAAGACTTGATGAAAAGAAACAATGTAAAGCACAGACAGTCATCCTCCTACCACCCTCAAGGAAATGGTCAAGCTGAGGTAACCAACAGGGAATTAGAAAGAATCTTGACAAAAACTATCCAAATTCACAAAAGAGATTGGACTGACAGACTTAGTGAAGCAGTCTGGGCTTACAATACTACATGGAAAACAACAACAAGATTCACGCCTTATGAGCTGGTCTATGGGAAAAAGGTCATGCTACCAATCGAATTTGAAGTAAAAACATTAAGAATTGCAGCCGATCTAAATATGAACCTATCAGACATTCAAAAAGAACGCATGCTACAGCTAAATCAACTGGATGAACACCGCCAACAAGCACTTACACATACTGAAATCATCCAACAGCAAAGAATGAAATGGCATGACCAACATTTGAAGGATAAGAAATTCAAAGAGGGTGATTGGACACTACTCTACGACTCCAGATTTCACACATTCAAAGGGAAGCTAACCACTAGATGGCTTGGACCTTACAGTATAAAGAAAATTTATGACAATGGGGCTGTGAGAATTATTGCAATTGATGATGATGAGTTCCCCATGATCGTGAATAGGCACCGCCTAAAACTCTACAAACAACCAAAGTCCAAAGAGGAATTTACATAAGTACTCTACCAGCAACAATTGATGATGATAGAGCATGCTCCAAAACAGTAAGCTTCAGCACATTTCATGAAAAAAAAAACACAAAAACAAAAGAGAAAAACAAAACAAAACAAAAAAGAGAACAAATAAATAATAGAAAGTACAGGACATCAACCTATTCAAGCGAGCCTGCACAATAATTCAAGCGAGGCTGCCAGCAATTCAGGAGAGCCTGCAAAATACATCAAGCGAGGCTGCCAATAATTCAGGCGAGGCTGCCATCAATTCATCCAAGAAACAATTTATATCAAGCGAGGCTGCCATCAATTCAAGCGAGCCTGAAAAATAAATCAAATGAGGCTGCCATATATTCAAGTGAGGCTGAAAGCAATTCACGCGAGCCAGCGATGTCTACATGCAAAATAAGTCTTCATCTACTACGGAATTCATCAAAGACACACCACGCCAACCTTTTTCAAACATATTCAAGAGAGCCTGCAAAGTTATTCAAGGGAGCAAATCAGATCCAACCATGCAATCATCCAAATATAAAGCACAATTGCCTGAGTCGAATCAACAACTAGCACAATTTTCAAAAGCACATACTCAGCAAATTCAAAACGCGCATAACGAAAAAAGCACCCTACGCACGTAACTGCTGACATGCAGAAATCAACTACAGACACCACCAAGATTACTATAGAATCCACCGCGCATGAAAAACGGACCAGCTCATCAATGCAGGTACGCATACATACCAAGGTAATCTCTAAACGATTTTATTTGATTTTTACGGTAAAACACTTTCCCACAATAGAGTTGTTTCTAGTCAGCTGAGGACAGCTTCAATTTCAAATCGGCGGCATGGTGGAATGACCTTCATAACTCATGATTGCTACCAAAGCCCCATCACCCTCAGCAAATCATGATCGCAACCTTCACCACATGAAGTACAGAGGTCGGTCATAAGAAGGCAGAGATCAATCATGAAAGATAGGGGATTAGAAGTGGCAAGTACAGGTATGATGAAAAGAATAGGTGCAGAAAGGCAGTGAATTCGGGTGCAGCATATTCCACGATTTTGCATATAAGTAACCACCCAGAATTCCCAAGAAGCAACCACCATTGCATTCCTTGAGCCCGTAGGCAGAGCCCGACCAAGTTAAAAGTATAAAACTACATCCCAAAGCCCTGGTCTGTCTGGTTATAGTTAAGATTCGAAAAATGACAAAGGGTTTTAAAAAGAGTGAACCGGAAGATCACAGTGCCATTTATCAAAGCCCGAGAGTCCTGCAAATTGTTGAGCTAAATATATAACATGTAAATCAACATCTAATTGTCAACCCGGGAAGGTAGACTTAGAGGAACCAGCACAGGAAATACAGGGTTGAAGAGGGAGTTTAAAGAATGTCAAACTAATCTCTGAACTGCTAAAAGAATTTGCTGAAAAGAAGCTACTGTAATCTACTCTGTTCTGCACTCTGTTCTGTACTCTATCTGTTCTGCACTCTGTTCTGTACTCTATCTGTTCTGCACCAATTTCATAAAAGTGTTCTGCACTAATTAAAAATTACCATATGCATATAAAAGATCCACTGAACATTGATGACTGCAAATGATTATGTTTCTGCTACTTATCACTCCACATAACTCAGCAAACTCTACTTTATAATGAAATGAAAAACCCTCTATTGCAGTCGAATGAAACTAGTTCCGAACTATTACTTCTGCAGTATGAAATAGATAAACTAAAAACTGGAATCGATGGCTGAAAGATAACATTTGCACTTGAATCTAAATCCTCTGTTGCAAACGAATGAAACTGCTACTATTCCTGTTCTGAGATTAAATGAAATGCTACTAATGAAATGTTGCTTCTGTAAACGAAATGAAATGCTGATAATAAATCTTTGCTAGAGGATAGCGTTCAAATCTAAAGTAAATGCAATTCATATGGGTCTGTTTCCATCGAAGGGGGCCCTGCCTTCGTTGTCAACAGATTGATTCTTTTAATCAACGCATTCTGAAGAAATCACTAACTTACAACAAACTCATAATACTAGAAATAAAATGAATGAACAGCTTTTTAATTAATAAGAAACAGGAGCATTACAACTGATTACGATTACCCCCATTCGGCTCTATTCATCTCTGATGCAGAGCTTGTATTAATTACAAATCTCCTCTACATAACTCCACTACAGGGCGTTACTACATTCCTCCACTACAGGGCGTTAATCTATTACCAATCTCTGTCCAGCTCTTATGCAGAGCGCCCCTCTATTATTAATCTCAAGCTTTATTTATGCATGAACAGATGGACAAGATCCATCCCAAAATTCAGAAATTCGAGCAACTACCCAGAAAACGGCCAACACCAAATCTGGCAAAACCACGTCTGTTCCGGAAGGGATTTCTCCACATTCGTTCAGAAATTCTGAAAACTGCCCGCGGTTAGGGGTAAATGGGGCCATTTGTGAAGTGGGTTTCGAACCGTTTTGAAAAATTCCCAACCGTTTGTTCATAAATTGAGCCCGAAATCAGGGTCCTGATCAAGGACGGAAATGCCATTTTGAGCAAATGACATCCTCAGAATAGCACTGGATAATTGCACCTGCGTCCTGGAAGCGATTGGAAATCAAACAAGATGTTATCCTGAGCAATAAAATCCCCCAAATCTCTGGTTCAGCCAACATAGATCTTCTTTGAAGCGCCGGGACAAGCGTTGGGCCAAATAACCAAAAGACTCCTGCATAAAAGAAACAAAGACTCATTAATTGACCCATGAAAACTAAAGGTTCCATTATATACATAAAACAAAGCAAAATAATAAATAAACAATTAAAAAGTCACTTACCAAAGCTCCTAGCAATGTTGCTCTTCAAAAGGCATAACCATTCATAAAACAACACTAAATAAAGCTGATGATTACTTGGTTTCATGAGACTTAAACTAGAAAATATTGTGCTGAACAGTCAAAATAGGAGGCCAACATCTCCCCCAGACTGAAGATCTTGCATGACCCTATGCAAGAAAGTTTCAGACAAATAAAATTTGAAACTCATAATAGATGATCAAGCCTTGGCTCAAACTCTAGAAACTGAGGCTGAAGTGCCTAACATACTCCTGTAATTTCTTTGTCAACTTAAAATTTCTCTGCCTGAAGTAATCAATTCCTTGAGCTGAAGCATCCGACCTATGATATTTAGCAGACTTTGGACCTGATTTGGAAGGTGATGCTTTAGCAGATTTTAAACTAGATTTTGAAGGTGATGCTGCCAGCAAAGGTTCACTGACAGGACTAGGCATTGAAGAATGATGATGAGAGCTATGAGAATCAGAGTTATCATGGGCAGAAGAAGAAGTGGATGAGGACAATTCAACATGGACAGGCTCTTACCTTTGGATTCCCTTTTTTTTTTCTTTAACAGTCATGCTACGGGCAAAACTTCGATTGGGTGAATCAAACAAATTTTTACGACCCTTTTCTCCCCCAGACTGAGAGTTGACACGCTGCCCCTTAGATACTGGAGACTTCTTAGTATGGGATGGGCCAACCTTCTTATAACTCTTAACAGCTGGTTCCCGAGGATGGTTGACTTGATGTTCAAAAATATTTACAAAGGAGGCTTTATCCACTAAATCAGGAATACAAGGCTCACATGGTTCATTCCCCAGGGATGATTTAAGATGAGAATTGGACAGCTCATATACAAATTGCTCCCATACCCAATCCTTTTTCTTTAACTCAGCTAGAATAAGCATTGTGAAAAACATGAAAAGAAATGACAACAAACTAACAGAGATCAAACAGTCAATTCGAAGACAAGGGAGAACTGCATCAATCTTTCTCTCGCTGGCACATGCTGTAGTACATGCTACCCACGTTGCAATGAATTATTCCCATTTATCACACGTTTAATTCACCTTCACCGCATGGCGAGTTACGAACCCAAATTGAAATATATCAATGGCATAAGTTTTATTAAAAATGTCAAATTAATAATAAGGAAATAAAATATTACCAAATGCCATAAAATAATTTATGAAGAAATGGTGGAATCTCAACTAAATAAACCCCAACGATCCTTGTATTAAAGGAAAAAGCAATTGGTAATAATAATAATCCTTAATATATAACAATTAGGACTTACCCAATCATGCAACGTTCATTACGTTCATTACCCTTACCATTGAACATGCCAATTTTTCAATTTTTATTCCGACACCCCATCCGGCACTCAATCCGACACTTCAGCAATTTAAAATACAGAGGTACTTCCAGGCTGATACGGACAAACAATAATTACCAGCATATGTTGAAGGAGTGATAATCACCAGCATAGCAGTAATATTATCAGTAAGGACAAATAACTGTCTTTCCAACTTTCATGAGTTGAAAAGACAATTAAAACTGCCTAAAAAAAAATGAAATAACTGCTTGGAAAATTAAATAACAGCCTGAAATTTTGGTTTTATCAGCAGGCTCCTTGCACAGTTACCATTATTCAGTGGTTGTGTTGTCAGCTTTAAAGTGTTTGAATTGTGAGTCAAACAACAGAGCCTATCACCTTCTTCAAAAATTTTCTTCTTCAACAATTTGTCATGGCATTTAGTCCTCTGATTCTGTATTAAATCAGTTCATGGACAGCATCTTGTTTAATTTCATCAAGCCCATTAATTGCATCAACCCCTGCTCCTGAGCTTCATCTAAATTCAGGCTCAATTGTGCAGCAGTATGAAAGGTCTTCAACTGAAATTCTATAGGGAGCAATTCATTGCCAGCATGATAGTGATATTAAAGCAAATAAATGTCTTTGAAAATATACCACTTGTGTGAGTTGCAAAAGGAAGTAAAACTGGTTGAAAATTTGTTTTACCCCAACAAGCTTGTGGCACAATTACCTCAGTTCAAGGTTGCTGCTTCACCTATTCACACAGGAAACTGAGCTGAGTTATGAAATCAATTTTATTAACAGCACAAGAAACAAAAATAACTGCAATTCACAAGCAACCAATCTTACTTCTATATTCCACACTTCAATCATGAACACAGACTTCATTCTCGTCATTCATATAGAACTTTTTCCACCAGGACATGTGCCTTAAAACACAAGACAAGTGGAGTACTAAAAGAAGCTAATGGGGTATTGGTCCACTTTGACTCAGCTTCACACAGGACAGTTTGAGTAGTGCAAAAAAAACAGTACTGAATTTCACAGCTATGTTCAGGACTCAGAAAATATCAGGCATAAACCCCCTTTTTTTCATAGGAATCAGGTAACCAAAATTCAGAGCAGCTGGAGATGATTATCAACTGGCTATCAGCTGATTTTTTTAAACAGTTTATTTAAATTTTATTTAACCACCCTTATGACCTCTCTTTTACCTTTACATAGGTACAATGTTCATACAGACAAGTATAGATGAGGCTTTTAAAGGAGATATTAGAGTCAGAACCCACTGCCAGCGAGCCCGTTCAGTACTCCGGTGGGGTAACTATAACATCCAAGAAGTTTCTTCCCCAGGCAGATGCCCCATTGCCAACAGGCCTGTTCAGCACCCTGATGGGTTTGCCTGTTTATACCACAGGTCGGTACCCGCTGCCAGCGGACCTGTTCAGTATCCCGGCGGGTTAACCTCTTGCACCCATTTTCTATCAGAGGCCCTTGTCCCAATTTCATCATAAAGATAAAGTTTATGATTTGCTCAAGCATAGATGAGTGGGGGAGCAGCTCTGAAAACCATCTAGGAGTGGGATGGTATCAAAATTGGAAGAGTGTTCTTTGTACATGCCTGTAAAGATTTGCCCAAATGAACAACTAACCTTTGCAACTGTATAAAGTGAAAGGCATAAAGTGGCTGCACAAAAATGTATATATAAGTATATGTATTTGATATTATAGAAGCCAATAGATAATAACCAACAGACTGCTCAGTCCTGGAGACCTTTTTCCAAAATGGTTCCTGACAGAAGAATAACTCAATGCCATAGCTGTCATTATTAAAAACAATTTCCTCATTCCATCTAGTGTGAAACCAAGTCAAATGGTCCTAGTAACCCATAAGTTCATAAGTAAAAACCACTTTTGGAAGCTTAAATCACTGATGGGGACAATGCCAAGTGGAAAAGTACTCATCTGAATAAAGAGGACAAGTCTGAAAAACCTAGCAGCACACATCTTATTTACTTGATACAGGCATTCCAATCAACCAGTGAAACTCATAAATTAATCCAAATTAACACAGTCTTAAAAATGCTTTGCAAAAATAATCAAAGGCTGAAATAGGGGTAGTAACGGAAAGACTTCCCTTATGCTTTCAAAACATCTTGAGCCTTACTGACAAGAATATCTGCATCCTTCCCCCATGCCAAGCCTTTTGCATGTCCTCATGCAAATGAATTCACCTCTGTAACACTGACATGGTAATAGAATGTTAACAGTCCCAAAAATTGTCCATCTTGATTAATAGGAACTGCTGAGAAGAGCCCCTGTACTCTGAGCATAGTCTAGCAACTCATCCATTCATCACTTAGATAGAAAATCTTCAATCATTTCTTATTCGAGTTGATGCTCTTTTTATTTGCAGAAAACATAAACTATCTAAAGGTGCTATCTTTTATTCACTACCCTACCTACCTACTTAAAGAAATGAAACATTTCTTTAAGTATAGGCAAATAACCAATGTAGCCACCGTCTTAGCAGAATCATCAATAAATTCATGCCCTTTGATAGGATATATAGATGCATAATTACCAAGGCATGCTGAGCAAGCAACACCGGTTGCTTGATGTCCAAGAATTGCTGAAGAAGAAGATTATCTGAAGGCTGTAAAACAGATTGAAACCAATGGTCAATATGATTATGCATACCATGTTCTTTCTCAGCTGGATTGTCTAACTGTTCATTGTTCTCTGCAGGTTGGCAAAGGTGTTCCATCAGAACCACTGAATCAACTGATTCCTCCTCCATCTCTTGAGCTGCAGAGATCTCTTCAAGTTCCTGCAAGATGCACGAAAGCTCCTGCAACAGTCTCTTCTTTCGTTCATTCAATCTTGGATCCATTAGTCAATTTTTTTGTGTGATTTTTTTCTTTTCTTGTAGGGGGTTTTCTAAAAACTTTGAAAGTCACACCAACTGATAATAATTCTGAAACCCACACTAGCTTGAAATAAAATGAAATGCACCCTTGCTGAAAGGAAAACTGCTTCTACTGAATCAAATACACACCCTCTCATACTGATGAAATCAACTGCTGAATCAAATCTAACACTACTGAAATGAAGACTCTGCTGTTGTTGAATAAAATCTATTGAAATGAAAAATTCTCTGCTACTGAATGTAATCTTGAAAGAAACCACTTGCACACTAATAAAATCAAATCTGATCTGGCTAAAAATAAAAGCACACCTACATCCACTCTCCAATCCTTTTTAGTACCTCCCCGGCAACGGCGCCAAAATGTTGGGTAAATATATAACATATTAATCAACATCTAATTGTCAACCCGGGAAGGTAGACTTAGAGGAACCAGCACAGGAAATGCAGGGTTGAAGAGGGAGTTAAAAGAATGCGAAAATACTTTCTGAACATGAAAGGAATTTGCTGAAAAGAAGCTACCATAATCTACTCTGTTCTTGAATCAACGAAACACAATCTTGGTCTTCGATTAACAGTTTATCTTATTCGACTTTGAATTAACTCTATCCTATCTAGATTCTTCCAAATAAAATAACTTCTTCGGATCAATTTATATCTATATTTATCTAAACACGACAAGATTCATTCTATTCTACTTCACACCTAAATACTCAGCTATTCAAATAGTCTATTATCAAACTGTTGAAAAGAAACTATCTAGCTGCGTTAATAAAGAAACTAACTCTTAAAAGAATCAAAATCTATGAATCCATTCTACTGTTCTTAACCAAATATGACCAGCGCTGTTCCTATCTATATAAATCTATCTAAAATCTAACTACTATCTTTGATCAGATCTACAATCTCAAAGCTTCAAGTAAATAAACTCAAAACCTAAGTTAAAACAAACATCTACAGCGTGCTTGCTAATCTTAATTACCCTACCAATCTATTAAAACATTTAATAATTTGCTCTATGCTTTTTATTTATTTAACAATTCGATTTAAGCTCTGTGCACAGAGTATTCTACTAATCTAAAATTCAGATTGAATAACTTTTAATCTAATATTTAGAAAATAGATTCAACCTTACAGTAATCTAGAAAGCAATGATCTATGAAAGAAAACAACTCTAACATCTATTGTAAATAAATGAGGAGATCATCTACCTCTGGTGGTGGGCCCTCCCACAGAGATAGAGACCTCTGTTACGCCTCAGGAAAGATGGATTATCATGCTACAGCTGTTCAAACAAAGCTACTTCATTCAAAGGCAAACCTTGCTAAACACAGTAAACTAGCTTCATATATTCCAAATGCTTTCAAAAAATACTCATTTCAAGAGTTGTATACATCCATAGCTCTCTTCGACTTCCATCTCAAGCTTTATTTATACATGAACAGATGGACAAGATCCATCCCAAAATTCAGAAATTCGAGCAACTACCCAGAAAACGGCCAACACCAAATCTGGCAAAACCACGTCTGTTCCGGAAGGGATTTCTCCACATTCGTTCAGAAATTCTGAAAAATGCCCTCGGTTAGGGGTAAATGGGGCCATTTGTGAAGTGGGTTTCGAACCGTTTTGAAAAATTCCCAACCGTTTGTTCAGAAATTGAGCCCGAAATCAGGGTCCTGATCAAGGACGGAAATGCCATTTTGAGCAAATGACATCCTCAGAACAGCACTGGATAACTGCACCTGCATCCTGGAAGCGATTGGAGATCAAACAAGATGTTATCCTGAGCAATAAAATCCCCCAAATCTCTGGTTCAGCCAACATAGATCTTCTTTGGAGCACCGGGACAAGCGTTGGGCCAAATAACCAAAAGACTCCTGCATAAAAGAAATAAAGACTCATTAATTGACCCATTATTAAATGAAAACTAAAGGTTCCATTATATACATAAAACAAAGCAAAATAATAAATAAACAATTAAAAAGTCACTTACCAAAGCTCCTAGCAATGTTGCTCTTCAAAAGGCATAACCATGCACAAAACAACACTAAATAAAACTGATGATTACTTGGTTTCATGAGACTTAAACTAGAAAATATTGTGCTGAACAGTCAAAATAGGAGGCCAACACAAATCATTCGCAACTCAAGTTGGATGCCATTTATCCTTGGACTGAGAGGATACCACACAGGGGTAGCCCAGGAGTTCACAAGAAACTTCAAGCATATAAAAGATGAACAGTACGTCACCCGGGTGAAGGGGTTATGCATAAAAGTGGATGAGGACATGATAGCCAAACACACTGGTCTTCCAATGGGCCTGCATTGGAGCAGCAACGATTGGGAGGCAAACCACACAACAAAAGCAGCATTCTTTGAGCGTGGAGAATTTTATGATGAGGAAAAAAATGGAGTCAAGAGACCCTCCATGCCAGCACCATGGGATGAAATGGCCGCAATTGTCCTAAGGTATATTACATGCACTGGAAGATTAAGCTATGTTCCCATTTTCCATTTTCGTATTTTAGAGCTTCTCAGGCACAGAAGTCACATTTCATCAAACAACAATATTAGCATTCCATTTTTCCTGCTCCAATCCCTAACAGAGATGAGCAGGAAGGTGGCTAAGGAGATAAAAGCTCAGATTCCAGAGCTCTCCTGGGAGGAGTTCATTGTGGTATCTGCTAAGGACATTCAGAGAATGAGGACTACGCCCTTGCCACCTGAATCAAAAAGTAAGACCACCTCTGTATCAGGGGCAAAAAGAAAAATCGACTTGGACAGTGTGGTCGACACCTTGGTCAAAATAAAACACTCCAAAGAGGACTCCCCCAAATCAGAACCAAATATTCCTACCAGTAGTCAGGGGTCGAAGAGGCGCAGCAAGAGATTCACACAGGTATCTAAAATCTGAGTCTCCAAGGAGAAAGAAAGGGAACCCAGCCCCCTTATTACCAATGTGTCTGATGATGACATTGATCCTTTTATAGATCAAAAGGATCCCACTACGGATGAAGAAGAGGACGAAGAAGAAAAAGAAGAAGAGGATGAAGAAGAGAAAGGGAATGAAGAGGAAAAACAGGATACGGAAGAAGAGATGGATAAAGGAGAAGGGCAGAGCTTACAGGAGCAAGGTAACTTTCAGGACAACCCTCTTGAACGTAATGAAGACCCCGAGGTTGTTTCCCAGCTCGCTGAAGCACGAGCAGAATTGGAAAGGCTCAGAAATGAGTTGGCAACATTAAGAATTCGTCCAGGAAGCCAGGCCACGCCTCCCCTATTCTCAGCCGAGAAGACACAAATCCTAAAGATGCACCATGCAGAAAAGCTCTGGTTGGCCGAACAGAAGAATTTAGAGCTGCAAGAAAATTTGGCCGAAGCACAGAGAAAATTGGCAAGGAAGGACTAGGAAATTATCAAAATTAAGGATGTTCTTGCCACTACTATCAGCATATATGAGAGAATGCGTGACCTCAGACCACCATCGGCGGTCTATGCAATTTATTTACAAGAAAAATGGGGCGAATTCCAGCTTCAAAGATTGAAGAAAGATCTCCCTATAGAGGTAAGCACTCCTAAGGAATTTATTGATGCATCATTGAACTCCACAGAGCTAGATAAAGACCGATTGAGTGAGTTCTTCTTGCACAATTTCGTAGTTTCTGGCTCGCCCAACTGGTCACCAAACCCATATGTGGGTGATTTCCAGTTAAGGGCATTGTGCTCGTGGATGAACCACAAAATTGAGCGAGCCCAGGACTATCATCTCTATGTGGCATCCAAATGGAAAACTCCATTAATGATCAGACCTGAGCCGACTCACCTTGAGGGAATAATTTATAATCACGGGATCCTCACTCCGGACGAGGAGCTAATACCCATTCTCCTCACAAAACAACAGGAGGCGATGAGTCACTTCGACATTACACTCCGCAGCACGCAAAAGGAAGTTGATGAGTCCATCAGGGAAAGGTGGAGCAGGGTGGCAAATGATCTAAAACGAAGAGAACTCTACTCTCCCCTCAGGCTTAAGGATGCTCTCTTCAAAACCATACTCTATAAAGAATCCCTGGAAAGAAACCAACTAAGGTGGATTGGGATGAGATTGAATCCTCCATTCTTTCTTTCCCCAGTCCTCAAAGAATAGATTAATGAAGAGGAGGAGAGGAAGGCATGGGCCAGGGAGGATCAAAATTTTGGGTATCTCAGACAGGCAGGGGAACCTAAGGTGGCAACATGGGATATCAGGGAGGTCATCGATGAAAGGAACAGGTCACCCAAGGATGGGTGAATCCTTCAAGTAAGGGAGAGAATGATGGGTCCATTTTTCAGGTATTTTGATAACCCTTTTTCCACAGTCCAGCTCAAGCAATGGTAACGAAACACACTCAATTGTGGGAAAAATGTTTCACTTTAATGATTTAATGAAATTGTTTTTATGATTAATCTTGTATGTTAGAATGCGTATCAATTAAACTGATTATATGGAAACCAAGCACGATTGAGCAGGTTCAGGTTTATTAAAGGAAGGACATGTAGAAGACTAAAGGATCACCAAGCTCGGCGCCCTGTTTCCTGATTTATAGGGGACACACTCCCACTTTCAATATGAATCGGCACTTTGACAATCAGTTAGGATTAGAGTTAAATCGTATAAATATGGACCTCTCGGGTAGCGAGAGGCCCTACTATTATTTTTGTGAAAGACATTATTGTTAACTTTTTCTGCACTATTGAGATACTAAAGTACAGACTTCTATTTTGACATGGATTTTACATATTAATGAAAGATTGATGATTAATTCCAACAAGCGTTTCTGAGTTTTTATTCTCTCTTGAGTACGGGTTGGGGAGGGCCCCTCCAACACGTAGGTCAGGAGATTCCTATTTGCAGGTATTTTTTCAAGTATGCGTTTTACATTGATGAAAAGTTCTATGATATATGGTAGCGTTGAATGAGTCATTGTTTTCTGTAGTAGTTTAGAATGCATTCTATAGTACAGTAAAATGATTTCAGTAGTCCTGTAGGTTCCTTCTTGCAACGCATATTTTTATCCATGATTACATGTGTAATAGCTTAGCTTTCAATGTCATGGTTAGATCTGGAGTTCACTGCATTTTCTCATCGTGATTAGTTTCTTTTAACTTCTTATTAGAAGATGGGTAAGCATAGAATGGTCGTATTTCAATTCTAGATTGGTAGAATAAGATAGATCAAGACTCAAATTGTGTGCACAGACAATAGTTACAGACTTCGTTTCCCCAATAGTAAAATAGCTCTGTGATGGTATTTTCATTCTCAGCATTTAGTTATTTCAGCAGTTTAATTATTTCAAATAGATTTACTGTCTTTATATATTTATTTCTTAGACCAGATCAGCATCTAATTACTTCAGCATTTTAATTACTTAGAATATATTCCCTGCTTTACTTCTCAGAACATATTTATTGCTTTCAGCACTTTAATTCTTTTAATCAGATTCATTGCTTTCCAGTATTCAATTTCGTAGCATAATCAGTTTTCACATTAAGTAGACAACCTTCATATTTAGTAGACAATCTTTAGAACATCGATACCGCCCTTTAACTGTGACAAGAGATTATCCTATAAAGAGCACAGACAGTGCATTCATCTCTCAAGTTTGTACGTTCCCCGGGTTGACATTTAAAGTAGGCTCTTGGTATAAGTTGCCCTCATTAGGAATCCATATTAGGAGGTCACCAATTCCCAACGTATGTGTTGTTGATGTATATGTAACTTTGGAATGTATTTCACATATATGTATATTGTATTCCTATAGAGATGTTATTATTCCTCTATACGGAAGTGTCGTCATTTATATTGTAAGTGTCGTAACTTATACTTGAAGGGTTATTAGACCACCCTATTGGGGGTCGGCCATGTGGGTCAAAGGGTTATTAGACCACCCTATTGGGGGTCGGCCATGCGGGTCAAAGGGTTATTAGACCACCCTAGTGGGGGTCGGCCCAGTCAGCATTATGTTAAGTGGTTAAGTTGAGGCCGACCTAGTTGAGTAAAGGTCAAGTCAAGTTAGTGTATAAATAGAGAGTGTGTCTCTCTCATTTTACACATTCTATTCTCTCACTCACACTTGGGAGAGTGGCGCACTTGTGGAGGATGAGGATCTGCTGCTAGGAGAAAACTATCTCTTGTATTCTGGTTGTATCATTGCTCTATCTATCTCTAAGGAAGTTATTGGGGGTTTTCACCTTTATGGTTTTCCCCAAGTAAACTCTATGTCTCTTGTGTGCTTGCATTATTGTGTCCATGATTGATATGCTGTAGATTTGTTGTACATGTTGTTCTCTCAGTTAAGATCCTAGATCAGATTGAAGTAAATTCTGAAAATTTAACATGGTATCAGTGCTAGCCTGAAAGAAGGCATGATATGGCATGTATGACACTTGTTGCACTTACGGTGCTAGGGTTTGATATAGCAAAAACCAGTCATCGTAGTACTTTCTCTATAAATCCATTTTGGAAATGTTTTCGGATATGAAACGTTTACAGGTCGAAGATCAGATCCCCATGTACCTTGTGTCCAAAGGAAAACCTCTAATTTGTTGTACTTTGTGATTTATGATCTGTACAATATAGGGTTTCTGCCTCTTCCATATCTGAGTCAAAATCAGGTGACCCTGGGAAAAAGGTCATAACTTGGGCTCGGAAGCTTCAAATGAAATTTCGTAAAAAGTGACAAGTAGTGCACAGACCGTAATATCTCAGAACATTTTTTCAGAGGCCGAAGTTGAACGAGTGACACGTGGCACGCCGTACAAGTTCGATCTCTTGTATTATCCCATAAACAGGTCACATTACGACACTTGGCATAACTCTCTCTCAGAGAATCCAATTAAGGTCAGACCTATCGGGATGGAAATATAACAGGTCGAGCTATCTTAGGAAACATTTTCAGACCCTGTGGATCGAAAAGTTCGGAGTTACACCAGAAACAATCAAGTACATATTTTTGTCAAAACAGAATTATTTTTTAGCATCTTCATTCATGGCTTCCGGAATTTAGGGCTTCGGAGAAAGTTGGTTTGTTTTGTAATCGGAGACCACGGCTGGATGCTACTCATCAAAATTGAAATTTAGAGACCAAGATCAGATTTTTTGGTTGGGCAGAAGGCCGGGCTTGATCAAACCCCAGTTCGGGACTTTGATCAGAAAGATGGAAAATTAGGGCTTCTGCAAAAATTGGAATTTTGGAAATCTGTGACCACGACTGGAAGCTCCTTAGAAAAATCGAAGCTTAGAGATTTGAATCAAATATTTTGGTTGGGTGAAGCTCCGGGAAACTCAAACCCTAATTTAGGGTCCTCCCTAGTGAATCCGAAAATCTAAAAGGCAATTTCGAGGGGTGAAACTTTGCAGTTTTCAAATTCTGAATATACCAACTTGATCAGCTCATCAAGGCACATATTTCTATCCTTTCGGAAGTTTGAAATTCAAAGTTTGAATTTTTGGGGTTTCTCTGACAAACCCTAATACAACTCCAGATCCAGTTCTTGCAAATCAAGTGGATTGGGTTAATCCTAGAAGAAGATGGATTGGTCACCTGCATAAATGAAGAAGTTCCTGTCTCGTAGGGAGATGAGGCTAAGGCCTTCCATAAGAAGATTACAAGCAATATTGACAGGTATGGCTTACAGGTATGTCTCGATATTTGTTCATGATTACGTTTATGATATGTTTGTCTTCATGTTACTACGGTTAGAACAATCTTGATTTTAGACTTGTTGTATCACCTTAATAAAATTATGAATGCACGATAGAAGATATTCATTGATTAGGGTGTTGACACTTATGATTGTACTAATGCATTATGGTGTTGTATGAGGTTTATGTTGTCTGCTAACATGAAAGGTACACCAAGAAAGACAAATCATGTTCTGGTTCAAGAACATATGATCATGATGACATGAGGACAAAGATTCATCCATTGGCATGGATCGCTTAGAAGATCTACTTACGAGGTATGTATAACTTGGTCCTACAATGGATAACTTATGAGACATGCAGGTTACTAGCACAAGTCATTGAAGAGAACCAGAAGACATTATGCGGGTATATTAGACATAACTAGCTAGCATGCTAATCCAGGTATGTTTTTCCTATATCAAGCTAGAATCCTACCTTGTGTTAGGATCTTATACTGTTGTGTTGTTGATAATGATTATTCATGAAGTCATAGGTTTGAATAGTCATGGTTGTATGCATATTATGTTTCTTACCATAATTGATGATATGACTAACCAGAAGAATCATGAAGGTATAGGTTTGAGTATTCACAGGTTTAGGCATATTATGTTTCTTACTTTAATTTATGATATGACTAACCATAAGAGTCCTATATAAACCTTGAAATACTAATGCTTATTATTTATGTTTGAAATGATCAAGACTATACATGCTTAAGATTATTGTGTTTTGATAGTATTAAGAATATACTAATGAATGTATGATTATGTATGAGACCTCAACGATAACACAGTGATGATACTAATAAGCATGCATAGGGATCTAGAATGAATATAAGTTCAGAACAGGTAATCCAGGAAGCAAAAATCAAGAGGGAGCACACTCCAGTGGTTTCTGCAAGGATGCAGATATTCAGAGGGAGTTGACCACTTCTCACAATCCACATCAGAATGGAATTGCAAAGATTCAGAGGGAGTCCACCCAACAACCAAACAAAGATAAGTATTTGAATTGTCATTTCTTACATAATGTTATTCAATGATGTATATGCTTATGTTCCTAGAATTAGGTTGTGTATTATGCATATTAGAATAGTTGCATTGATGAACATTATACTACCAATATACATGGGTAAGTGGCCTATGGCACTGTACAACATTCCATTGCTACTTATCTAGAATGAAACCTCTTTGCTGACATGTTAGGAGTTGTGCACACTCTTAACAATGTTCTGGTAGAGATTGGAAGGCATCTAGAAAGTTACGGAATATGGATAAATGTTGTATTGAAGCATTGGCTAAGATAATTGCATGACTGTATGACATATTTCTTTGTGTGTAAGAATTTGTTCTGAGAACTATGAGATGTTTTATAATCATGCAATTTAACTTGTTGTGTAGGAAAGATCGTATACCATCGCCTACAAAAGAAGGACTACAACATTTGTTCAGCAACAAAGTTATCTATTGAAGATAGATTGATTGCCGACACGCAGCGGAAGCTTGTAGCTAAGTTCGAGATGAAGGACTTGGGGATGATGCACTATTTTCTTGGTATGGAGGTGTGGCAGAGTACATATGGAATCTTCCTTGGACAGAGGGAAGTATGCAGTAGAGATTCTGAAGAGGTTCGGGATGATGGACTGCAAGCCTATGGCCACACCTATGGCATCAAACCTGAAGCTTCTGTGTGATGCTTCATCTGATCCGGTCGATGTCACGATGTATCATCAGATGATTGGGTCCTCTATGTACCTGACGACCACGAGACCAGATATTTGCTTTGCGGTGAACACATTGAGCCAATTCCTGACGGATCCGAGAGATGTTCACCTGGTTGCTGTAAAGCATATTCTGAGATTGGGCAGGTAGTGCTGCAGATAGGAAGAGAACTTCTAGGTGCTGCTTCAGTACGGGATCAGGTGTGATCTCTTGGTTTAGCAGGAAGCAGTCCTACGTAGCACAGAGTACAGCCAAAGCAGAGTATGTTGTGACAGATGAGCAGGTTGTAGATGTATTGACCAAGCCATTGGCTAGAGTGTAGTTTGAGTACTTCAGAGAGAGGCTTGGTGCACTTCAGATCGAGGTTCCTTCCAAAGGGAAGTGATGAGTCCGGAAGATGCAGATGCACATGAGCTTTTCTGTCATGGTTGATGTGTTCTCCCATGGTCGTGATGTAATTGCTGAGCCATTCTCACATGGTGGTAGATGTGTTCTCCCATGGTGTAGATGTAAGGGCTGAAGCCATTTTTCACATGGTGGTAGATGTGCTCTCCCATGGTGAAAAAGTAAGGGCTGGAGCCTTCCCCGAATGGTGGTAGATGTGTTCTCCCATGTCGATGGTGTAAGTGCTGGATGATGTGCATCTAGGCTGTGCTTCGTGGATGATGAGATGATCTGAAGAGGACGATGCTATGATGATCAGGAGGATCATGGATGATGAGCATCAGGACGATGCTCCAGTTACTACTCTGTATATGCATCAGGATGATGCTGGATATGATCAGTTGGATCATTTATATGTATATGTATGTACGCATCATGTTGGATGCTGGATATGATCAGTTGGATCATTTGTATGTATTTTGTATATGCATCATGTTGGATGCTTGGACCATGTATCTGTATATGTATCAGGTGGATACATTGTATGATCAGGTAGATCATGTATGTTGATATGTATCAGATATGATCAGGTGGATCATGTATTTGTATTTGTATCAGGTGGATACACTATATGATCAGGTGGATCATGTATGATGATATGTATCAGGTAGATACTTGGTATGCATCAGGTGGATGCATTGTATGATCAGGATGATCATGATGACGAGCTTCAGGATATTGCTCTAGATGATATGTATCAGGATGGTACAGTGATGATGATCAGTGTGATCATGAGCATCAGGATGATGCTTTGTGCGATGATGATTCGTGGGATCATGAGTATCAGGTTGATACTTGGAGGTCAAAGATGATATGTGGCAGGTTGTGCAAATAGCATGTAATCAGTCCTGGGAGATCTTGCCGGTCGTGCTGCGGCACATAAATGTTCTTGGGGTACTCTTTCTGGTATTGCTATGTAGTATGTAATCAGTCCTCAGATATCCGATAGGTTGAGCTGTGTGCTCGTAATCAGTCCTGGGATGAGGTATTACTACGGAGACATGTAATCAATCCTGGAGATCTGATAGGTTGAACTGTGTGCTCATAATTAGTCCTGGGATGCTCTTTAGAGATCTTGTCGGTCGTGCCGCGGCACATAAATGTTCCTGGGATGCTCTTTAAAGGTTTTGTCTATCCACATGTAATCAGTCCTGGAGATCCGAGAGGTTGAGCTGTATGCTCGTAATAAGTCCTAGGATTCTCTTTAGAGATATTGCCGGTCGTGCTGCGGCACATAAATGTTCCTGGGATGCTCTTTAAAGGTATTGTGGAGGAGATGCATGTAATCAGTCCTAGGAGATCTTTTCGGTCATGCTTAGGCACATAAATGTTCCTGGGATACTCTTTCCGGTATTGCATCCGCACATAAAATTAGTCCTAAGAGGCCACCTCTATCAGACCGTTCGCACAGATGATGAAGACCTGCAGGTGGTGGGCCTACATCCGGTATAAAAAAGGACTGGCTCTGTAGAACTTCGTATGATGAGTAGATTCAGAGATTGATTGAGATAGCAGCAGCAGTGACGATGACGATGATTCGAGGATGATGATTCACTGATGATGATCCAAAGAAGATTACTTGTGCTAGAAGACCTGTGTCGAGAAATACCTTCCTAGTTAAGAGGGAGTGTTGATGTATATGTAACTTTGCAATGTATTTCACATATATGTATATTGTATTCCTATAGAGATGTTATTATTCCTCTATACGGAAGTGTCGTCATTTATATTGTAAGTGTCGTAACTTATACTTGAAGGGTTATTAGACCACCCTATTGGGGGTCGGCCAAGTGGGTCAAAGGATTATTAGACCACCCTATTGGGGGTCGGCCATGTGGGTCAAAGGGTTATTAGACCACCCTAGTGGGGGTCGACCCAGTCAGCATTATGTTAAGTGGTTAAGTTGAGGCCGACCTAGTTGAGTAAAGGTCAAGTCAAGTTAGTGTATAAATCGAGAGTGTGTCTCTCTCATTTTACACATTCTATTCTCTCACTCACACTTGGGAGAGTGGCGCACTTGTGGAGGAGGAGGCTCTGCTCCTAGGAGAAGACTATCTCTTGTATTCTGGTTGTATCATTGCTCTATCTATCTCTAAGGAAGTTATTGGGGGTTTTCACCTTTATGGTTTTCCCCAAGTAAACTCCGTGTCTCTTATGTGCTTTCATTATTGTGTCCATGATTGATATGTTATAGATTTGTTGTACATGTTGTTCTCTCAGTTAAGATCTTAGATCAGATTGAAGTAAATTCTGAAAATTTAACATGTGTCCAAGCAATAAATACCCAAAATGGAGTTGGTGATTACTACTAGTTCATTCGATTAATTTAGGTCGATGACCTTGTTTTTCATATACTACTCTCGATGAACCCAAGTTTTTTCTTCTTTCCATTGTACCACAATCGCATGTGGGACTAATCGGTAGCAAAGTGTCCATCTAATTTCTCAGACCGATCCCTAGAAAGTAACAACCAATATTCCTTTGGAATATTTACCACAACGATGTCAAATGTTTGATGTACCTTAGGGTTAGTAGGCTAATTGAATCAAAACATTCTTTATTTCTGTGAGGACTCTAACATTGTATCTATCCAAATGAATAATTTATGCGTCAAATTTCTTTGGCTAAGTGTTCAATTTATTACATATAGAGTATGACATAAATTTTTATGATGCCCCTGAGTTGGACATGCATTTATCCACATTTCTATTGAAAATTTTGAAGGTTAGAAGAAAACTAGGAGTGTTTGAGTTAGATATTTTACCGATCAAAGATGCATTAATAGAAAATTGTTTTTTTTCTTGGTTTAGAATCTATGTTTTGTGTGGTTTTAGTAGTGCTTTGATTGTCCCAAAGGTTGTTGTTTTTAAGATGTTTAGAAGAAGATTCTTCTAGATTCTTGATTAAATTTTCCCAAATTTGAGAAAGTTTAAGCAACTTATATAGATAGATGCTTGCTCATATAGTCTTTATGTCTTCAATGAAATCATATTCAAGCTCGAGGTACGAAGATGAGGCATGGGTAGACCCAGTGACAATTGAATTTTTTTTTGTAGCTTCAGTAGGGGAAGGAGAATCAGGTGTTGAGGGTGAGTTTTTACTCCTAGTGTTGTAAGGGTGTTTATCCATGAGAATTTTTAATTGATCTCCATCCTTTTCTTCCTCTTCTAAATGGCAATATTCATCCCAAAAATTATTGATGGTTTTTTCAAGTGTTTAATCAGCTTCATCTACCTCTTCTTCAACCTCTTCCCTTTCTTCTTCCTTCTCGTCATCCACTCTTCGTAAGGAATGTTCAAATTGTCGAGATGACAGTTTTGAAAAGATTAAGGAAGTATTCCATATTGATCCACTTGGTAGGTGGCATTGTTTAGTTATTCAAGGGATTTTTTCATAAATGGTGGTATGAAGTAATTTTAGTTGGAAGGTCCTTCACCCGATCATTTTTAGAGGTCAATTATTTTGTTTTATGGTTTCTTTAATACATTCCTTTGAAAATTTTCGATATCTATGGAATGCCGTTTTTCTTCTCGAGGTGAGGCTTGAGTATGAGATGTTTCTTCTTATTTTTTGAGGTCGAATTGTCTTCCTCACTATTAGGGTTTCGTTTTAAACTGACCGTGTATTTTTCAATTTTTATGGCTTCTCACAAGTTCTCTTCAAGTGTGACCTTCTATTCTCTCTTAATAAATATAACGACAAAGGTAGGGTGGACTGTAAAATTCAATGGTAATGTCCTCTACTAGTTTATAAGATTGTAGGATTTTATTTCTTAGGATAAAAACCATTGACTAAAGTCCTAAAATTATTTCCTTGGCATCCATTTTGATCCTAGACAACTCTAACACCACAACCATCAGGGTTTCTTCATCACCAATTTTTTTTGTGAAAGCAAAGTCCAATCTGACTAATTACTTATTCATCCTTGTCTAACTGAGTGGTACAATGTAGAGGCCATTCCTTCAAATGTCTAAGGAAATAATCAATAGATGACATTCTCATGTTCCACGTTTATAAGCCTGACAACCAACATGAACTTCTTAATATGGTATTTGAAAGAATATTTCCTATTTGGTTACAACTTGGGAAGGAATTTCTTGGTGTGCTTAGGCAAAGGGTGAACCTCACCAGGAACAAGAAAAACATCTTGGGCTAGATAAGGTCTATTTGCATTGGCATTCAGATTAGTTTTAACATTGGCCATGGATCCTGGTGGAGTACATGATGAATTTTGCATAGAATGTTCATAATATTCTTCCAAATAATTCCCTTTGGAAGATTTGTTTGTTGAAGAGAATATTTGGAAAGAACCTTGAGGACTATGGGGAGGATAATCAGAGGATGGTGGAGGTTCACTGGAACTGTTTGTAACAAAACTTCTAGTGTGGTTTGCAAATATTTTTGAACTTCCCTTGAAGGATGGTTACCAAGGGATCTGACATTTGTAGCACTCTTGTCAATGATATGATCAATCCGAGAAATTATATGTCTCTTAGTTGGTAATGGATGTACAATCGGTGAAATTATGATTTCTCTACACATGGATCAAGTTGCAAACCATGAGGTATGAAATATTTGAGGGAATCCATGGGATCCCAACCAAGGTGAAGTAGGTGCAGTTGTGTTGCTCTAGAATGTACTCCGATTATTCAAAATTTGAATAGGAGTTTGAATAGAGGTTGTTAGAGGATTGAATATTATCTTAGGTTGAGAGGCCTAGAGGTTAGTTTGTTGAGTGGGGGTTATTTCCAAGATATTATTTGAATGAATGTTTTCTTAGGGTTAAATTTTTTATCATCGGCCATTCATCTTTCCCTCCTTCTAGTGACAATTTTGTTGATGAGTTGAAATGACCCATGGAAATAGTAAGAGCGAATGTTTGATTGCAAGTCCAATTAGAATCAGTCACATTTGGTGTGGCACTCTCCGACCAATATGTAGGCTTGATTTCCACTAAGGTTGGTTATTATTGTTTAATCTTTTCCTAATTTAAAACTAACAGATTCTAAATCCTATCCCATGCTTTAATGACTAATTTCCTTTAAAGAAACCACTTATTAATACTAACTAATTTAAATATTATTCTAATCTACACCTATCTTGATTAGGAACATAAACACTTAAATGTTTTTAGATGTGTGTGTGTGTGTGTGTCTGTATATATATATATATATATATATATATATATATATATATATATATATATATGAAAATATGAAAACACAAGAAATAATTCTAGATTTTTCATAACATGTTAAATAATTATGGCACAATCATAAATGGATAATTATGATCGATACTATAATATAGCTTTGTATCTAATTGCAGTAACGAAACTATCAATTAAACTTAAAAAAATTCATAGAAATAATTCAAGTGCATATCGTTTCCAATCAATCAACAATCATACATAGAAAATGTAAGAACAATCTCACACAACAATGTAATATTCGGCAACTTCCAGCCTCTTTATCTTTCATTACTTCTAAATAAAAACATTACAAAAGTCTTGTTTTAGATGAAGGAGACCCCTTTTGCTTCCAACAGATTTCATTTCAAACAAACACAAAAGAATTTTTGGTAACTGACATAACTAAATCGATTGCAATAGCTTTCAATTCGATTTTACATGAGAACACTTAAATTAATTCATTTCTATATGTTGACCATACATCATGAGAATTACTAATATGAGAAACACTCTTAGATCCCAACCTTTCATCCTAGAATTCTCCATCATAAATAACTCGAGAGACTTCCTATTTCAAATCCTTGTGTAACCTCTAAACATAGGCATCGGATGATGTTGCAAACATTACTTGCACTATTAGGAACTTGTTCAGGATTTCTTCATTAACAATGGACAATCTATGAATGTGTTTTGTCTTTAATCCCAAGTTTGGTCTGTTTTTTTTTGCATTTCATCCCAAGTTTGGTCAACTTGTGCTATTCGTAGTTGTTTAGGCACTACACAACTTAGCTCACCCATTATAACCATATAAAACTTGTGTAAGACATTATAAATCGAGTCCCACAATCTAAAACATGCCCTGTTTGAGATTGAATATTTTCCTAAATATATTGACAAATTGACTTCCAAACACCTAACATAACTTGTGATTTTCCTTTATCTCTTTGAGTAAGGCTTGTAAGTGTATCGAGATTTGTAGAGTATTGTTGCTTCCAATCCACTATCTCACCAAGCATATTCTATACCTTGTTTATTTTACAAATTGCTCCTCAACTTTGTTCAGGAAGTCTGGTTGGACTATTATAACATTGTTGTACTTCCCCCAATTGATTGAAAAACTTCTTTTGATCCCCTTTGAGGATATTGTTGGCACATAAAACTTCACCTTTTAATATGCTTATCTCACCCATTCTTTCATCTAGTTCTAGTTGTAGGGAACATACTCTCTCGTCCAGTTCTTCTACATGGTTGTCCTATTGTACACATGAATCAATTGTTTCCTCATATCCTACTTCCATTTTTTGGACCGCGTGTTGGTTTTCTCTTATTTTCTCTATGATTTTAATTTCATGTTGTCCTTTGACATCAACTATTTGTTGTGCATGCATGGATTCAATCTAGCTTCTCTAATTATCCACATGAGAGTATAATAGAGTGATTTTTGCTTCATAATTATCTATAGAAGAATTCAATTCTCACACTGTAATCTTATTAGTGCTCACAAAATTTCTCAAAGTAGAGGTTGTGTCAATCACAACCTTTAAAGGATCCAAATTGGTGATATTCTAGATAATCTCCTGGTTCTAACTTTCCACATTGGAAGTTACTTCAATTTCCTTGTTTCTTCAAACCTCTTCTAACAATTCTTTTTCGATACTTGCTAAAAACGAATTCTCCAAGGGATACCACAGCATCATCGGCAATGGTCACAAAAATAAAAGAATCCCTTGGAATCATGGATAAAGGAGTACTATGATTTATCAAAATAGTCGTTGTAGAAAATTATTGATTGGAAGCATCAACAATGGATTGTTCAGACTCCTTCCTTTTGAGTTTCTCTTGTTCTTGTTGTTTTAACCTCTTAGCTTCAACTTCAACATCTCTTTTTCCTTTCTTTTCTCTTTTTCTTCTCTTTTCCCATTCTTGGAAACTTCTCTTTTTTCCTCTTCCACTTTACTTTTCTTGTTCTCGACTTCTATTTTTATCTATTTGTCTTCTTTCCATTTCTTTTCATTTTTTAGTTTAACTCTTTTCTTGGATTCTATGGCATTCTTTCCAATATCTTCCATCTGAATGACATTTTCTGATACGAAAATGGGTAACTTACTTCCCTTTTTTAGTTCATGGTCAATAGTGTTGATCATCCCATCAAGACCTCCTTCCTTAAACTCTCCAATGCAAAGGAAACATTACAAAGAATGCTCTCCAATCAAGCTTACTTCCTTCTCCATATGAGAGGTTTTTATAGCTTTTTCATGGATGATTAGTCATCACTCATGTTTAGGATAAAATCTCTCCCATGATCCCCAAAAGTAGGATCAGGAGACACCTTAAGGGGGTATGTGGAGTAAAGGTCTCAACACCCCTTAGGACTAGGAAACCAAATGATGAGGTGGATTCTCACACCTTTTTAATTTCCAAACTTGATCCAAAAATGGGTAACTTACTTCCCTTCCATTAACAAATGCTTAATCAACTCTCAATTTCTCATTAAGACATAAATAAATTGGCATAAATCATGCGTAACTTGAAACGACATTTTTGCTTAACAAGTGAGAACATAATCAAAAGTCTCTGGGTTCGTCAAAGCTCTGAACCATTCTTATTAATCCTCCTTCTCAACATACATGTATTATACATTGACAGATCATGTGGCATTCTCTCCCATCTTGGAAAGCCTTCTCCTAAATCTCTCACATGAAATTTCATAAGTAATACCTCCTTGCTTAAACTCTCTAATGCAAAGGAAAGATTACAAAGAATTATCTCCAACCAAGCTTACTTCCTTCTCCATATGAGAGGTTTTTATAGCTTTTTCATGGATGATTAGTCATCACTCATTTTTAGGAGAAAAATCTCCCATGATCCCCTAAAGTAGGATCAAAAGACACCTTAAGGGGGTATGTGGAGGAAAGGTCTCATCTTCCTCCATGAATATCTCAACACCCCTTAGGACTAGGAAACCAAATGATGAGGTGGATTCTCACACCTTTTTAATTTCCTTTTTACAAATTAAATGAGAATTTTGAATGAGCATATTCATCTAATTCTCTTTTACATATTTCTTCATTGAATTTCAAATGAAACTCTTTATGAACTTTTGGTTGAAGAAAACCTCCTTTCTGGTCATAACTTCAACCTAGAATTTCTCCCACATAGAAAGTCAACCTGGAATTTCTCCCAAATACAAAGTCAACCTAGAATTTCTCCCACATACAAAGTCAACCTGGAATTTCTCCCACATACAAAGTCCATTTGAGCCCGTTCAAGTTGTGTTAGAAATCTTTATGTGAGCTCTTCGTTGATTGACCACCTGTGAAGAAAATGAAGACTCTGCATTCTTCAACTGAGACGATCCACCTGGATCATTTTCCTCCCTCTTAGATTCTATTTTCTCAATATCATAAGAAGAAAAAAAATTCTCTCACACTAACCACTATCTTCATGTTGGCTTCTTGTACCATATGCAACAATTCCCTCTTAATGTTGTTTTCCATATCATTCAATACCTCTTCGTATGACATAGCCCCTTGGAAAATAATATTTTGAGGGTTGGGATTTCGTTTGTATGTAGGAGAAAGCCTCTTGAAATTGAGATGTTCTTCAATGATTTTCTTAGGGTCATGCTACCTAAAGGTTGCTTCACTAAGATTCAATTATCTTAAAAAGGAGACATCTTTCATGGCATGTGGGGCATTGGTCAAAGTAAACATTCCTGCTTGAATTGGAAATTTGGGATAATCATATAGTTTGGTATGCAATTTCCCTCAAGATAATCGTATTAGGAAGATATATAGGTAATATATGTGGGGCTACAAAAATACCAATAACCCTAATGTAAGTGAAGAATTCCTAGATATACTAGTCACTAGTGTTTTTTAGGGTTGACATGGATGCTTGAGATAATATAGGGGCTAGTTGATTAAAAATGATAGTAAACAACATGGCCATAAAATGATCACATATATCATAAAAGTACATTTTGTAATTAGAACACCACAACTCACAACAATACATATGGATGGGTGGACAAATGGGGTTCCACTCCCAACCAATTTGAGGAAATGGGTTTGAAGAACAAATGTTGTCTAACAAATAAGAAGACGTGCAAAAATTGAGGATTTTCGTAATGTATAACCCTTTTATATATTTGGTAATACCAAGTAGGTTGGTAGACAAGATGCTTTCTCAATTTAAAATTCATCATGTTTCAACAACGTGATGAACCAAATAAGTCCATTCTAACTAAAATGAGAGGAGTCTTATTCTGGATATAGTATACAAAGCATGGCAGTCAACAACCAATATAGATACCTCAAATATTGTGTGGAATATAATTGAATGGCCTTTTCTAAAAAGGTATTGTCTTTTATCAACCAATATTTTAATAGCTCAACCAAACTCAAATTCTTGTCCTTATATTCACTTAAAAAAACAACATTAAAGAGCACCTATGGTTCTTTAATCTTAAACATTACATGTCGAAGTAATCTATCTATAATGATGCTAGTGTGATCCCTTCTCTATTCACAACTGATCCATTTGATAGATTGATGTGTTCAAACACCCATCTAATGTCGTCATTGTAAGGAAGAACTTCGGGCTTGGTGGCAATGACGTAAAGTCCACTCTTTTTAATGTTTGAAATGCTTCCATATATTCATGGTCTTATAGGAATTCCTCATTTACAAACATCTGATAAATCCCATCCCAAATAGGGCCATCTTGAAAACTAGTAAGTTGAGCTCCTGGACAAATATCTGAGTTGAACCTGCCTCAGTCACATCATCTATTGAAGATTGCAGATATCGATGCAGAAGATTTAAATGGCTGGATGGTTCAATGTACTTCAAACTCTGTCACATGCCAATATCATGTCAGGGCATGAATGCTCTTCAATGCACCACCAATGCACTGCCTTTATTGTTAATCGTGGATAAAATTCAAGGGGTAAGCACTAGCAGTCTTTGCTCCCATTTTTCATCTCATGTGATTATCTAGTTGTTTAATGGTATTTTTGTTGACATTTTCTCAGTTTTACTCAGGGTTCGAATCACCATCCGGAGAATAATTTCTTACTGTTTTACCAGAGGGAGGATCCTCTTTAGAAGCCAGAGGTTCTTGTTTAATATTCGCAATCAAGGTTCTTGTCTCAAACCCAAGTCATATTTCTATTTATTGTTACTAATTGTTATAGTTAGCATGTTTCTTGTTGTGCTCCAATGATGAAATTGATATTAGATGGAGCATCTCTTCTGATGTTGTTTCTTCTCTAGGCCTTCCTTTCTGTAATTTAAATTTCATTTCCTGTAATGAATATTGATGTGGGAAGAATATTGTTGGAATGCAATACCTCAATGATAGCTTCGATGATTGCCATCATGTGTTTTTTTATAATGCAATTTTCTTGTGTTGGATACCACTAAGATGTACAAACACAGTTCCAAATGCTGGTTGGGAAAAAACAATCCACCTTAGGTTTTAAAGGCGTCTCAATATGCACTTTTACATAGCGATCTTCCCAGGAATCATGCTCAGAACCACTCAAAGTATGCCTAGAATTCCCATCAAGTGTTTTCACTACTAAGATGCTAATGTATAATCCTGTTAATGGTCATTTAAGGTCTTTTCATTGCCCAAAAGAGATTCTTTATTGCTGTTGAAATGCCCATAAATTCATTTGAATGCTTTATAATAGGAAAAAGGAATGTCGAGCATGCCTTTTTCATGAGTGGACACCCATAGACTAAGAACATAAACTTATCCATGCATGTATTATTTTCTATATTAGAAGAATCTACATACATAAAAAGTAATATGTACCTCGATATTTTCCTCCAATAACATTTTCTTGGATATTAATCTCGGTCTCAATGCATTGAAGGAAAGCGTTTTGAACTGTGGACGAGGAAAAATAATTTTAAATTCCCTACAATTCGTCTTTCCTTAACTATGGAGTAGGAAAGAATCCATCATGAATCAAGTTGAGATATTCAACCTCAATTCCTCATGTTTCATATTAGATTATAGTTATCCCCCAATGCCCTTGTTAGTTGAGAGGGTTCCTTCTTTAAATTATCTCAAAACCATCAATGGTTCAAAACTATAACAATGGTAATTGGCAACTCATATGTCCTTAACTATGTAGTAGGAAAGAATCCATCCCGAATCAAGTTCAGATCTTCAACCTCAAGTCCTCATCCTACATATTAACTAGATTTATAGTTATCCCTCCCTGTCCTTGTTGTTTTACAGGGTTCCTTCTTCAAATTATCTAGAAAGCAACATAATGCTTCAAAATTGTAGCAGTGGAAATTGGCTAAAGTGGTGGCGGTGTTGGATGACTGTTTGTGCCTCTATTATTCTCTTTCACCCGCACCTATCTTTCTCTTTCAGTAGCACCATATCCATTGAAAAATTCAGGCTACATTCCACTCTTCCAACTTTTGTGGAGACATGCTCTTTCTCGTTACTACTATTGTGTACATAACACTGGGCCTTTTGCACTCTCAGTATCACCTGAATTTTTGTAATGATTCTATTGGTTAGAATGTCATTCTTTCTACCTCGATGAAAGGAGTAGTCTCAGACTCTTAGGTCTGCATTCTCATGCCCTCAACTTAACTGTAATTATCATCCCTTATTCTAACCTTAGCCTAAAATACTTTCCCTCCTTTGTGTGACTACAATTACTTCTTCCACTGTCCCAATTTCACTCCATTTCCGTTATTTGGTAGTCAAGATTATGTGTATTTTGAGAAATGATCTAATTTTGTTGGTTACAAGTACAGTTTTCTTCAATGGTTCCATTTGTGAATTTGAGTCTTTGAAACCCTAGAGTCTTCTTGTTCTTCTGCCATGTAATTTAATACTTCCATTTTGATAAGGAATTCAAGGGATTCAAGCCTATAGCATGAGTTTTTGGCTTCTTGTACCTTTACTCCCCTAACTATACATCATGTCTATACAGGTCTATAAGTCACATCAACGCCATGCTCTTTGCACTATTTTCATGCTTCTAAATCTACATCAATGACATTGACTGACACTATGAAATTTGTTTAAAGCAAGATTTGTAATATTTATATTGATTCATCAAATAGTTTGAGGTACAATCAGCTGATGAGGTCAAATTTTTTTGCTAGATTGACCTTTTCTATGAAGTCGTTCTTGTGCCCTTTCTTTACTGATTGCAAGACTTTCTAAAGTTATCTATCATTAATCTAGAAGGCATCCTTGCAACTAAAATTTTATGAGACCTACCAACTTGTTACTGACCACTAAGCTCGAGCAAAGATTTTATTTTTAAGTGTCATAGTGTAATGCTCCTCAGCCTCGCTATGACTATTTATATTGACGACACTTATTTGTAAGTGACCCAGTTAAAGAAACCAAGTAAATGACTGCTTATATGTTGATTTAGAATAAATTGTTGACTGATTAGCGATATATGTGATAAATGAATATGTTTCTAATGAATGATTGATTTAATGATGATTATGGATACTTGTAATTTTAATATGAAATATCGTTGATTGGTTAGCACATGTGAAATCTTATGATGAATGTCGTATTTATGTTGAAATATGGAAATGGAATTATGTGGGTGATTGTGATGTGAATCCAATGGACAATTATCTATGTTTTGCTTAACTATTAGCAAATGAATGAAATGAATTATGATATGACGATTTTTTTTAGCAGTACTATTGATGTGTGATCTGAGTATGTGTACAGTGTGAGGTAAGATGGTTTAATGACTGACTCACGATAGAACAAAAAAGGGGGATGTAGAGGACGTGAAAAACACACATAGGGGTACGACGACGGTGTCGACTCCCGATAACATCCATGCACGAGTTGAAATCCCATTCAACTTTACTCGAGTGGGCATGAAGTCGTATGGGTGACACCATAACGGTTTGGTCACATACGAGGTTGAGGGGCGCACAGTAAGATCTAACTTACTCCTCGGCGCCATTAGTCTCATATAGAGTGTAGCCGGATGATTTATGGTAATAGTTCTTAAAATCACTACACAGAATCCCAGCACGACAGTAAAATGAGAAATTATTGTTGGAAGGACCCAACGATGTGGTACCTTGACAATTGAGGAAAGAAAGTGTTGTCAGAAGGACTCGACTATGTGGTACCTAGACGAATAAAGGAAATTGATAAATGAACACCTCTGTATTGGGAATATAGTATGACATTAGATTATTTGTGCATGAAATGACTATTTATAATTATGTATTTGGCATATAGTATTGCATTAAATTATTTGTAATTATATATTTGACGAATAGTTTTGTATTATATTATTTGTGCATGGAATTATTATTTGTAATTAAATAATTGGGAATAATTAAATATGGAGCAAATGATAGACTAGGAGTCATTAACTAGTCAACTCCACCTGCACCCACTAAAATAGAGTTTGGAATCCTAGCATGAAGGGACATCTAGAAATAAAATGTGAGAAGTATGTGCACTCTCATGAGAGAGTGACACATGGTTGGGTGAATATTTGTATTAAATAATTTTGCATAAAAGAGTATTTTTGCATGAGGTGACATGTGTCGCAAAGGATTTTGCTATTTAAGAAAGAGGTAAGGAAGGGAAAGGGGATGGCTCCGTAATGCTCGATGACTGCCGGAATGGTGATTGAGTTCTGATTGTGCTTTCTATTGTGATTTTGGCTACAGATTTTGGTGAGGGGGAGCTCACTCCTGAATCCTTACTGGTGTGTATCCTCTACGACCCCAAAGGCTCAGGGGTGGCTATGCAACTAATTGCATAAGCATATGGTTGGTTGGCGAAGCTAACAATTGCTTCACCTATGGTTAAATGAGACTTTACTTGTGTATGTCAATTGAAGACCTAGTCGGCACTTCGACACGCTCGATTGGATTGAAGACGGTGACCTCTCCTTCAACAATGGATTCGACCTACGGTAACAAGTTTTGTGTTGCGTGTTTACTTGCTAGTTCAATTCTCGAATTTATTTAATTTTATTATTGATCATGCATTGTAAATGGTTGATATTATGTTCGTCATCCTTGGAAAATAGTTTTAAGTAGGACCCCTAAAGTGGGGTCGCTACATCTGGTATGAGAGCTGGTCGAGCCTTGACGGTACCAGACTCATAAATTATCCAAATTTTACATTTGATTATAAAATATGAATTCATAAATTCTCCAAATTTTACATTTGATTATAAAATATGAATTCATAAATTATCCAAATTTTATGTTTGATTATAAAATATGAATTGATTAAAGTCTTTGTTTTAATGGAAAACAGATTCATGTCATGTTTTTTTATAGTTGAAATTTATATAATCCAAAATGAAAGTATTGGTTTGATTTTGAAGTTTTTAGTGAGGAATAAGTCGATAATGTTCGTATATATGACACCTACCTCCAATCATTCATGAATAATATTTTCAATTTCAATATTTTGTGCAAAATAGTGTCAATAAGGACACACATTTGGAGGTGGACCACCTATAATCAGTGAAATAAAATGATCATGCTTTCCTCTTGATGGGGGTAAACCAGTCATTGTCTCAAGTACCTGATGATGTTTGTTAAAAAATTATTGCAAATCAGGGTGAATTTTTTATACAATAATATCCATAACCTATATGGCATTGAATTGGGAAACAGTGCCAAAGTGACCTTTCTATAATAACTTATACATATAGTGAGAATCGATTATTTGTAAGGATCTTGATTGAATCACTTTGAGGGTGTGTGTATGATCTGTTGTAGTAAAGATCATGCATAATTCCTTGAAATCCATGGTGACTAGCCACAAGGTGTGTAACCATTATGCCCTGAAACTATATCACAACCACCAACGTTTGTCACAAACCATATACATTTTGAGATTATATTCCCTTAGTTGGAGTTTCACATTTTCGCATCTTTCTCCACATTTCATCATACTTCCATTAGCTCTCATAATCTAAATTTTGTGTACATAGTGGACATAGCAATGGGATTCTTCATCCATATGCCTATGAATAAAATTGTGGTTGTTTCCACTTTCAACCAAAACAATCACTTATCAATGCTTGATTTCACTAAGAATTTTTGTGTTTTGAGGAGTGAAGAATCCAAATAATGCATGAAGGGAGATTCATAAGAAACAACCACCCCCTAAATGTATCCTAAATAAGAATTTTTTTAGAAGTTAATTATAACATAATTAATGTTGTTAATCACTTAACTGGTCAAACTCGAAATTCTATTGGAAAACTTTTTCAATTACACGCGAAACAATGTGAGGTAAATTGGTTTGGTTAACTATTTTGCATGTATAATGGTGTACGATTAGCTAACAACTTTGAACTTTTCATGCATGTGAGTAACAATAAAAAAAAACTCCCCCTTTTTTACCCTTTTTTTATTTTACCCAACACATATGATCAAAGTAGGTCGTCTACCCTGCTTGACCTCACTCTCAAACCCTGGAAATTTTTCATGCGCACGAGTATCAATTAGAAAATTCCCCTCTTTTTGACCCATTTTGATTTTACCCAAATTCTCTGATCAAACTAGGTTGTTTTCCCTGATTGACCTCACTCACAAACCCTATAAGATAGCCATGTTAACATACCATGTCCTTTCTTGAGAAAAAACTAGCAAGAGGACCATGTGAACCCTAGGTTGGATCCCGTACATAAAAAAATGTCACTGATCAAATCATATGGTCATGATTCCAAATCAAACCAATTTCGATTGCATGGAATTTTTTTGAAAAAAGATAATGGATGATGGCGGTCGACTGGTAAGATAAGTTTTATATTTTTTGCTCAAGGGTATAATGTTTTTTTAAGATTTGGTTGTATTTCTGTTTGAGATTCTGAGGACCTTTACCTAGGTTTCATGAAGTTTAGTGAATATAATTGTTGAAAATCCCTTTTTTGTTTCATTTATATATTTTTATAAGGCTTGTATCATTTTGTTTCTAATTTTTGTTGTACAATTTCAGATCATATTGGATGTGATTCCAAAATTCAGATCATGTAGGACTTAGAAGATTTGATTTTGTTTTGTATGCATCGCCATAACCTTGGTTGCAAGGACAAAAGAAATCAAAGATCGATGTTGCAGAATGGAATCCTGTGAGAGCATTTTGAGTCTCAACGCACGTTTCGAACACCACACTTGTATCCCTCTTCAGGAGAGAAAAATCAAAGTTTCTTCCTAAAATTTAATGTAGCATTTATATTATGCCTATAGAGCTAGATTTATTTTTTCATTGTTGATTTCAAATTCAGAGATCCTCTATGTAACCTATGTAGCTTGTTTTGGCATCTTATCATGATTTGGTTGTATTTATGTTTGAGATTATGAGGACCTTTACCCAAGTTTCATGAATTTCAATGAATGTAATTGCTGAAAATCCCTTTTTGTTTCATTTATATATGTTTATAAGGCTTATTTAATTTATTTTATGATTTTTGTTGTACAATTTTAGATCATATCGAACGTGATTATAGATTTCATATCATATAGGACTTAGAAGATTTAATTTGGTTGTGTATGCAACGCCATGACCCTAGTTTCAAGGAGAAAATAAATCAAAGATTCTTACTAAAGGTTAGTGTAGCATTTATATTATGCCTATAGAGCTAGATTGCTTTTTTCATTGTTGATTTCCAATTCATAGATCCCCTGTGTAACCCGTGTATCTCGTCTGGGCATCTTGTCATCATTGCAGATTATAAATTTTTATAAATTTAATTATTTCCAATATAGACCCTAATCCATTTCCACATAAAGAACAGAAGTCATTTCCTCTAGAAGTTGTGGAAGAAGCATTCCAAATACTTGCAAAAGAGGATACTAGATGAGAAAAACAACGACAAATGAAGCAACAGTTATCGATACAACAAAGAAAATAATGGCAATTATGTAAAATTGCTAAAAATAATTATTGGAGTGATGATGCAATAGATTCTAGTGGTAATGATGATCATGTCCAACTTAACAATACACAAATACCTTATCAACTTCATTGTCGCTCATCTATGTAGCGTGTTAGGGGAAAAGCTACAAACTTTGATATTGTTGCCCTTCTTAAAGAAGAAAATGGTTTATAAGAGATCATTTTATACAAATTTATTGAGTCTCATACATGAAATATATAGTTGACATGCTTGGATCCTTGTGGGAATGATCCAATTCTTTACAGTATTGGTGTCAGTGGCACATGGACACCTGAGTATAGATGATGTTTTTCATGTTCTAATGGTGTATGAAGATGATAGTGGAAAACTTATGTTGCACCATCCTTCATTATCTAAAATAAAATCACTAATATATTAAAGGTCATATGAATATCACAAAAACCATTCCACTGCAGTCATCAAGCGAGGGTTTTACATGGGATCTAGGTCAGATGTGACTCCCTTATTGGAAGGTGATCATTTTATCAAGATTGGAAGAAAGGAATTCATTCAGATGGATGGGATTCTGGTGCACGACACACATCCATTTTATTTTACCATAAAAGCAAGCCTGTATGTCCATATTTATTATGAAAATTTGCTTGGTATGTTTGAAAAAGAGTCATTGAAAATTCCATATCCCGTGGAAGTTTTGAATTGTTTAGTAGATGTTTCCACTAGTGGAACATTTTGTTGGGTAATAATTTTTGAAAATCTTGTGGATTTTATTGGTAGAGGCCACCATATTCCTGAAGGAGTGGATTTACATCCACATGAGGTGTTCTATACAAAACAAGGTCTATTGATATCAACTGAAATCATTGATAGTGAGTATACATGTGTATCTTTTAATTCATATTTTTCAGTTCATACCACAAAAAATTCTTTATAGTAACTAATTTTATCTTTGTTTTCATTGTAGGCATCGTTGATTTTTTCTTTACTGTGAGCTCTATCAAAAGGTGGGGCAAGTGTAATTGAAAGGGAGAATATTTTTCTGTCGTTTTATTACTATGAAATATGATACGCATACCACTTTCCAAATTCTTGCAACAAAAGGTGATGATGAAGTTGTGACTGTCAAATTAGTTGCCTCTACAAAATATGGAACGCACAATGCATTACCATCATATCTTGGAGTATTGCATATACATCGAATCCATCGCCACAACATCCATCTTCTAATTTCCTACAATTTTTTCAATCACATAAGGTCTCATAACATCATATGTAGTGAATATTTTGTGGAAATTCCTTGTTCCGATAAAGATTCATGGTTAATTTTGAACTTATTGCAATGCATTCTGTAGCTCATGGGATTGTGAAGAAAAACAATTCACTAGAGTTCACCTTAGAATCCTAAGGAGGTTGTTTTCTATACATGGCCAACCTTTCCTGATAGATATCAGCTATCTTCAGGCTCAAGTGATGATAGTCAACCTCTTGATAAATGGAGAGTGGGACCATCATTTAGATTTCGATATTTGTATAATAGCCTGCTTCCTCGTGTGCAGGTGTACTTTTCATGGTATGCCTACCTCCATTGTGTCAGATCGTGATCCTACATTCATGAGCAAATTTAGGAAAGAACTATTTAAAATATAGGGCACCTAGTTGCAAATGAGCACATCTTATCATCCACAAATAGATGATCAATCAACAGAAGTAGTCAACAAGTGCCTTGAAACATATTTGCAATGTTTTGCATATGAAAAGCAACACCAATGGGCATAGTGGTTACCATTAGCAGAATGGTGGTATAACACCACTTATCACAAGGCTACAAAAATGACACCATATGAAGCAGTCTATGGCCAACAACCACCCTCAATGGTTTCTTATCTACCAGGTATTTCCAAAGTACATGCAATTGATGATTTGTTTCATAACTGTGATGTCACTCTTTGCACACTCACGGAAAATTTGGTAATGACCCAAAATCGCATGAAGCAAAAAGCAGACCATCACCACTTAGAGCGTTCATTTGTAGAAGGTGACCAGGTGTTCCTTCACCTCCAACCTTATAAGCAAACATCTCTCAAATTTAAAGGCCATCAAAAGCTCGCACCAAAATTTTACGACCCATATCAGATTGTTCAACGCATTGGTCAGGTGGCCTACAAATTAGCACTCCCATCACACTCCAAGATTTACCTAGTATTTCATGTCTCTTGTTTGAAGAAAGTAGTGGGTTAGAATTGTCGAGTTCAAATTACCTTACTTAAACTAGATGAAGAAGTATCCATTTGGATCCAACCATAAGCGTTTTTGGACACTAGGGAGCGTCAACTATGTCAGCACACTATCTGTGAAGTTTTGATTCAATGGAAGGATACAAGGGGTGGACTTGGAAAGTCTACAAAATATTTAAATCAAATGATTCTATGGTTTTATTAAATGATTTTTGAAATCATCGATGGATTAGGTTGAAGGCAATGCCAATGAATGTTGATGTATATGTAACTTCGGAATGTATTTCACATATATGTATATTGTATTCCTATAGAGATGTTATTATTCCTCTATACGGAAGTGGTTGTATCCCTATAGAGATGTTATTATTCCTCTATACGGAAGTGTCGTCATTTATATTGTAAGTGTCGTAACTTATACTTGATGGATTATTAGACCACCTTGTTGGGATCGGCCCTGTATAAGTCATGTGGGTCAAAGGGTTATTAGACCACCCTATTGGGGGTCGGCCATGTGGGTCGAAGGGTTATTAGACCACCCTATTGGGGGTCGGCCCAGTCAGCATTATGTTATGTGGTTAAGTTCGAGCCTACATGAGTTAGGTAAACGGCAAGTCAAGTCAAGTATAAATAGAGTGCGGGAGGCACTCTATTTGATCACTCACTTCTCACTCATGCACTCAAGGAGGAGTGGCGCACTTATGGAGGAGGAGGATCTGCTGCTAGGTTATGTCTATCTCTCATGTTTGGGTTGTATCATTGCTCTATCTATCTCTGAGGAAGTTATTGGGGTTTTTCACCTTTATGGTTTTCCCCAAGTAAATCTTTGTGTCTCTTGTGTGCTTGCATTATTGTCTCCATGATTGATATGCTGTACATGTTGTTCTCTCAGTTAAGATCCTAGATCAGATTGAAGTAAATTCTGAAAATTTAACATGGTATCAGAGCTAGCCTGAAAGAAGGCATGATATGGCATGTATGACACTTGTTGCACTTATGATGCTAGGGCTTGATATAGCAAAAACCAGCCGTCGTAGAACTTTCACTATAAATCCGTTTTGGCAAAGGTTTAGGATCTGAAATCTTTACAGGTCGAAGATTAAATCTCCAGGTACCTTGTGTCCAAAGGACAACCTCTAATTCGTTGTACTTTGTGATTTATGATCTGTACAATATAGGGTTTTTGCCTCTTCCAGATCTGAGTTAAAATCAGGTGACCTTGGGAAAAAGGTCATAACATGGGCTAGGAAGATCCAAATGAAATTTCGTAAAAAGTCTCAGGTAGTACACAGACTCTACTATCTCAGAACAATTTTGAAGAGGCCGAAGTTGAACCAGTGACACGTGGCACGCCGTACAAGTTCGCTCTCCTGTATTATCCCATAAACAGGTCACGTTGCGACACTTGGAATAAATCTCTCTCAGAGAGTCCAATGGAGGTCAGACCTATCAAGATGGAAAGACAACAGGGCGAGCTATCTCAGGAAAAATTTTCAGAGGCCGAAGTTCAAACAGTGACACGTGGCACGCCGTACAAGTTCGCTCTCCTATATTATCCCAAAACAGGTCACGTTGCGACATTTGGAATAACTCTCTCTCAAAGAATCCAATTGAGGTCAGACCTGTCAGGATGGAAAGATAACAGGTCAGGCTATCTCAGGAAACTTTTTCAGATCCTGTGGATTGAAAAGTTCGGAGTTACACCAGAAACAATCAGGTACATATTTCTGTCAAAACATAATTATTTTTTAGTACCTTCATTCATGGCTTCCGGAATTTAGGGCTTTGGAGAAAGTTGGAATTTTTGTAATCGGAGACCACGGCTGAATTCTACTCATAAAAATAAAAATTTAGAGACCAAGATCAGAATTTTTGGTTGGGCAGAAGGCCAGGCTTGATCAGACCCTAGTTCGGGACCTTGATCAGAAAAGTGGAAAATTAGGGCTTTTGTAAAAATGGGAATTTTTGAAATCTGTGACCACGGCTGGAAGCTCCTCAGAAAAATAGAAGCTTAGAGCTTTGGATCAAACCTTTTGATTGGGCAGAAGAGTGGGCTTCATCAAACCCCAATTCAGGGGCACGTCCAGTGAATCCAAAAGTTTCAAAGGCAAAATTGAGGAGTGAAACTTTGCAGTTTTTAAATTCTGAATATACCAGTTTGATCAGCTCATCAAGGCACATATTTCTATCCTTTCGGAAGTTTGAAATTCAAATTTTGAATTTTTGGGGTTTCTCTAACAAACCCATATCCAGCTCCAGGTCCAGTTCTTGCAAATCAAGTGGATTGGGTTAATCCTAGAAGAAGATGGATTGGTCACCTGCATAAGTGAAGAAGTTCCTGTTTCAGAGGGAGATGAGGCTAAGGCCTTACATAAGAAGATTACAAGCAATCTCGACAGGTATGACTCATCGAGGTATGTTTTGAGATTTGTTCATGATTAAGTTTATGGTATGTTTGTCTTCATGTTATTACGGTTAGTACAATCTTGATTTTAGACTTGTCACATCACCTTAATAAAATTATGAATGCACGATAGAAAATATTCATTGATTAGGGTGTTGACACTTATGATTGTACTAATGCATTATGGTGTTGTATGAGGTTTATGTTGTCTACTAACATGAAAGGTACACCAAGAAAGACAAATCATGTTCTGGTTCAAGAACATATGATCATGATGACATGAGGACAAAGATTCATCCATTGTCATGGATCTCATAGAAGATCCATTTACGAGGTATGTATAACTTGGTTTTATAATGGTTAACCTATGAGATATACAGGTTACTAGCACAAGTCATTGAAGAAGAACAAGAATACATCATGTGAGTATGTTAGACATAACTAGCTAGCATGCTAATCCAGGTATGTTTTTCCTATATCAAGATAGAATCCTACCTTGTGTTAGGATCTTATACTGTTGTGTTGTTGATAATGATTATTCATGAAGTCATAGGTTTGAATAGTCATGGTTGTATGCATATTGTAATTAATGATATGACTAACCAGAAGAATCATGAAGGTATAGGTTTGAGTAATCACGGATTTTATGCATATTATATCTCTTATCTTGATTGATGATTTAACTAACCAAAAGAGTCCTATGATCAAATAAGAATATGCATGAGTAAAAGAAGACTTCCCTGAAACCTTGAACACTAATGTTTATTATCTGTGTTTGTGTTGGCTCGGTTTTGCAACCAAGCTTAGTGCTATGGGCACCTACTAACTAGTAGTAGCAGTTTCAATAGAAATAAAAACAATAAACTAAATAAACAATACTTTTCATGGATCTAAGCAAGAATCTAAGCAAATAATTTAAATATTTCAAAAATCAAGAACAAGAAACATAAGAAATAATTTTTGTATTGAAAAGTGGGGGGCAAGCAAGTGCTTGCGATATTACCTTCAATGGTGAAGGTTGATGTTGAGCAACTCCCAAGATGAGTAGCTCCAAACTCCAATAGGTCTCTTTCTCCAAGGTTGCTTCAATGGCTAAAAGTGCTCAGGGGAGATTTCAGCAGCATAAGGATGAGATAATGGAAGGATGTGAAATGAGGAGCCCCTACCACCTTTTTATAGGTTTTGGTGGTGAGGAATACCATTTGTGGTTTTGTGGAAACCAATGGTATTGACCAACATGGTTTAGGTAATTTTCCCTCCTTTTTCCTTTTTTGAATAAAAATAATATTTTAATTCCCTTTTTAATATTTTTGGGAATTTGGACCCTTTTTGAGGGTTTTTTATGATTTTCTTGGAAAAATAATCTTTTTTAATGGAAAAATGGGTGTACTAAGGTCTTTTGGTGACCTTTTGTTGGTTTCAGAGGCTCAGATGGTGGAAAAGTGGACAAATGGGTCATGTGAGTAAGGGAATGAGCTAGTGAGCACTTTTTAGGTGTTAACAGTTTGAAATGATCCTGACCATACATGCTTGAGATTATACTAATGAATGTTTGATTACGTATGAGACCTAGAGGATAACACAATGGTGATACTAACAAGCATGCATAGGGATCGAGAATGAATATAAGAGGACAAGTAATCTAGGAAGCAAAGATCAAGAGGGAGTACACTCCAGTGGTTTCTGCAAGGATGCAGATATTCAGAGGGAGTTGACCATCTCTCTACATTCCACAACAGAAAGGTGTAGAAGAAGCTACTTCAGATTAGGACTCCAGTAGCTCCTGCAAGGAAGCGAAGACTCAGAGGGAGTCCACCCAACGAACAAACAAAGATAAGTATTTGAATTGTCATTTCTTAAATAATATTGTTCAATAATGTATATACTGATGTTCCTAGACTTAGGTTGTGTATTATGCATATTAGAATAATTGCATTGATGAGCAGTATTCTACTAATGGGTAAGTGGCCTATGGAACTGTACAACATTCCATTGCTACTTATCTAGAATGAAACCTCTTTGCTGACATGTTGCGAGTTGTGCACACTCTTAACAATGTTCTAGTAGAGATTGGAAGGCATCTAGAAAGTTACGGGATATGGATAAATGTTGTATTGAAGCATTGGCTAAGATAATTGCATGACTGTATGACATATTTCTTTATGTGTAAGAATTTGTTCTGAAAACTATGAGATGTTTTCTAATCATGCAATTTAACTTGTTGTGTAGGAAAGATCGTATGCCATCACCTACAAAAGAAGAACTACAACATTTGTTCAGCAACAAAATTATCTATTGAAGATATTGAAGTTCCCAGGATATGGGAAGAATGCCATGATTCGTTGATCATGAAGAATGATGTTTGGGATGTAGTCCCAAGACCTGAAGGGAAGTTTGTTATGACTTCCATATGGATCTATCAAGATCAAGCATGCTGCAGACGGCATCATAGAGAAATATAAAAATAATGAAATAGAAGATACACCAGATGGATTTCAAGACAGCTTTCTTGAATGGTGTAGTTGAAGAAGAAGTGTATGTGGAGCAGCCACTTGGTTCTGAGACACATGACAGGAAATCATATATGTGCAGAACTTGGTATGGTAGGATAGGCAGCTTTCTATCCAGTTTGGTCTTTACCAAGAGTAAAGCGGGTTCCAACCTTTACTACAAGGTTGAGGAAGGCAATCCAGTGATACTACTATGTGGATGACCTGTTTGTATCAGGTGAAGATAGATTGATTGCCGACATGCAGCGGAAGCTTGATGCCGAGTTCGAGATGAAGAACTTGGGGATGATGCACTATTTGTTTTTGGCATGAAGGTGTGGCAGAGTGCAGATGGAATCTTCCTTGGACGAGGGAAGTTTGCAGTAGAGACTTGAAGAGGTTTGGGATGATGGATTGCAAGGCCATGGCCACACCTATGGCATCGAATCTGAAGCTTCTATGTGATGCTTCATCTGATCCGGTTGATGTCTCTATGTATCGTCAGATGATTGGGTCCTTGATGTACCTGACGAACACAAGACCAGATATTTGCTTTGCGATGAACACATTGAGCCAGTTCCTGACAGATCCGAGGAGTGATCACCTGATTCCTGTAAAGCATGTTCTGAGGTACCTGAAGGGTACAGTGGATTATGGGCTCAAGTATGAAGCGAATCAAAAGTTTAACCTGCAGGGTTATGTTGATTCAGATTGGGCTGGCAGTGCTGCAGATAGGAAGAGCACATCTGGGTGCTACTTCAGTATGGGATCAGGTGTGATCTCTTGGTTCAGCAGGAAGCAGTCTTGCGTAGCACTGAGTACAGCTGAGGCAGAGTATGTTGCAGCATGTTCAGCTAGTTGTGAGGCAGTATGGATACGGAAGCTACTGTCTGAGTTATTTGATCTCCCGTTGGATGCTACTGGTATCTTCTGTGATAACCAGAGTTGTGTGAAGCTGTCCGAGAACCCAGTGTTTCATGACAGTTCAAAACACATAGAGATCAAATATCACTATATCAAGGATATGGTGTAGAGAGGAGATGTGAAACTCCTGTACATTGTGACGGACGAGCAGATTGTAGATGTGCTGACGGAGCCACTAGCCAGGGTGAAGTTCGAGTACTTCAGAGAGAGGCTTGGCGTTCTTCAGATCGAGGACACTTCGAGGAAGAAGTGATGGACACATTTGTTGAAGCCATTCCAAGCATGTTGGAAGGAGGATCCTTCACATGGCTGTGGATGTAAGCGCTGGATGATGAGCATCAGGATGATGTTATGGTTTCTGTTGTATATGATCAGTTGGATCATTTTTGTATATGTATGTATGCATAATGTTGGATGCTGGATATGATCGGTTGGATCATTTTTATGTATGTATGTATGCATCATGTTGGATGCTGGATATGATCAGTTGGATCATTTGTATGTATGTACGCATCATGTTGGATGTTGGATATGATCGGATGGATCATTTGTATGTATTGTGTATATGCATCATGTTGGATGCTTGGACCATGTATCTGTATATGTATCAGGTGGATACATTGTATGATCAGGTAGATCATGTATATTGATATGTATCAGGTATGATCAGGTAGATCATGTATGTTGATGGATACATTGTGTGGATCATGTATCTATGTATCAGGTGGATACACTGTGTATGATGATATGTATCAGGTAGATACTTGGTATGCATCAGATGGATGCATTGTATGATCAGGATGATCGTGGATGACGAGCTTCTCTAGATGATATGCAACAGGATGTTGCAGTGATGATGATCAGGGTGATCATGTGTACATCAGGATGATGTATGGTGAGTATCAAGTTGATACTCTGTGGTCGTGGAACAGGTTGTGTAGATAAGCATGTAATTTGTGCCCTGGGAGATTTGCAGATGGTCTTTCGAGGTTTTGCCTATGGCATGTAATTCGGTGCCCTGGGACATCTGGCAAATGCTCTTTCGAGGTTTTGCTTGGGAGGACATATAATTTGTGCCCTAGGAGATCTGCAGATAGTCTTTCAAGGTTTTGCCTATGGCATGTAATTTGTGCCCTGGGATATCTGGCAGATGCTCTTTCGAGGTTTTGTCCTATGGCATGTAATTTGTGCCCTGGGAGATCCGATAGGTTGAGCTGTGTGCTCGTAATCAGTCCTGGGATGCTCTTTCGAGGTTTTGCCATGACCACATGTAATTTGTGCCCTGGGAGATCCGATAGGTTGAGCTTTGTGCTCGTAATCAGTCCTGGGATGCTCTTTCGAGGTTTTGTGGTGACCACATGTAATTTGTGCCCTGGGAGATCCGATAGGTTGAGCCTTGTGCTCGTAATTAGTCCTGGGATGCTCTTGCGAGGTTTTGTGGTGAGGTCACATGTAATTTGTGCCCTAGGAGATCCTATAGGTAGAGCCGTGTGCTCGTAACAGCCTGGGATGCTCTTTCTAGGTTTTGTGACGCACGTAATAAGTCCTGAGATTTCCACAGTATGGCCAGTGATGATGAAGACCTGCAGGTGGTGGGCCTACATCCAGTATGAAAAAGGACTGGCTCTGTAGAACTTCCCATGACGAGTAGATTCAGAGATTGATTGAGATAGCAGCAGCAGTGACGATGATGATGACTCGATGACGATGATCCAGAGAAGATGACTTGTGCTAGAAGAACTGTGGTGAGAAATACCTTCCTAGTTAAGAGGGAGTGTTGATGTATATGTAACTTCGGAATGTATTTCACATATATGTATATTGTATTCCTATAGAGATGTTATTATTCCTTTATACGGAAGTGGTTGTATCCCTATAGAGATGTTATTATTCCTCTATATGGAAGTGTCGTCATTTATATTGTAAGTGTCGTAACTTATACTTGATGGGTTATTAGACCACCTTGTTGGGGTCGGCCCTGTATAAGTCATGTGGGTCGAAGGGTTATTAGACCACCCTATTGGGGGTCGACCATGTGGGTCGAAGGGTTATTAGACCACCCTATTGGGGGTCGGCCCAGTCAGCATTATGTTATGTGGTTAAGTTCGAGCCTACATGAGTTAGGTAAAAGGCAAGTCAAGTCAAGAATAAATAGAGTGTGGGAGGCACTCTATTTGATCACTCACTTCTCACTCATGCACTCAAGGAGGAGTGGCGCTGTAACGTCCCCAGCTTGACCCTATTGCATTAATATTGTAAATGATGTAAATATTGTCAATTAGTCATGGCGAGGAGCTCAAGGCCAAGGCCCCGCCACTGACTTATCGTTTTATGTATCGGCAATTTTAATGCAAAACCCACAACCAGCTACGCAATGCAACAAAAGAGATGGGGGCATGATCTTTACAAGGAAAAGGGAGGGAAATTATTCAAACCCTTGAGCCAATGGAATTAATCCATGTGTCAATGGGGAAACCCATAAAACCACCAACTACCCATTTTGTCTCATGCACCCAATCATTTAATTCTTCCATAAATTGGTTGGGGTAGTTAATGCCTTGGGAAGGGAAGAGTATGGCAGCCAATTTCGTGCATGGGCAAGCCATCCACTTGGAAAATCGTGTTTTTGCTTGTGGGGCAAGAAAACACCCACGAAATGGTGCCCAAAGCCATTCGGAAGGGGGGGTCTTCACTCACTCACGCAGTTGGAGTTAGCTGGGCCTTTCCCTACACGTTTTGGATCCAAATCCTGCATTTTTCCATGCCTGGGAGCTCGTTTTTGCATAGACATTAGCTTGGGAGAAAAGGGCCACGATTTGGGGACTGTATGGAGGTCGTTTTTGCCCCCGAATGTCCAAGGACGTTTTTCTGAAAACGGATTGGCTTCCCAGGGTTGTTTCCCATCTTCCCATTTCGTTTTTGTGTGTTCCCACGTTTTTCTGAGTGAGTTGAAAACCCCATCTCATGCATCCCACTGTGGAAAGCGTTTTCCTCATACCCAGTAATTGTGGTTTTGTTGTTCAGTGCATCCAGTTTTGGATTTGAACCTGTGAGCAGGAGCTTCGAGAGTGGAAGAGGGCAGATTTGGCTTGATGAGCCCAATGGTGTATCCATAGCTCCATGGTTGAGCCACTAGCCTAGAAATTCTCCCCTGCCCACCTCTTAACAGCCTGAGAAACCCAACTGCTAGTTGGCTTGGCTGATTCTGGCGTATCCTTGGCTATGTGAGAGCCTGTTTTCCCCTGTTCCTTGTGGAGATCGTGCCCAGCTCGGGGGTGGCAGTGGTGCTGAGAGATTAAGGAGCACACTGGCCTACGGTTGGGTGGAACGTTGCAGAAGCGTAGCTGGTTGTTCAGGGACTACTTCATTAAGATAAGTATTCTCTTGTATATTCTTGAAATGACCATTTGATGAATATTATGAACGTATGAGGATGGGTTAAATGAATTTACTTCCGCTGTGATTTTATTAAAATCATACATTCCCATATGTCTCTGTTATATTCTGTGAATGCTTATGGTTGAAAGTTTCATGGGGCTATACGCCCAGTTCAGCATCACGTCTGTTATGCACTTGTATATGTATATTTTCATTTTAAATTGAATGCTTGTTCAATAATGTATGGGGCTGGATGCCCGGTTTAACCTCACGATCCTCTCCATCTAGCTGGTGGAATGGGAGGGGACGTGATAGAATGGTATCAGAACTGCGTTGCAGCATTGGGCCTCTATGGGCCAAACCTGATAGCAGTTAGAAGGCAAGATTTTAAACTTTTCCTTAACAGTTTTGAAAAATTTTGGTTTAAGCCTATTTCTGGAAATTTTGATTTTTGTCTGTTTCGGGGAGTCCTCCCGAAACTGCGGAAAGGTTCCGCGAACCTTCCCGCAATTGCGGAAGAGTTCCGCGAACCTTCCCGCAATTGCGGAAGCGTTCGGCGAACCTTCCCGCAACTGCGGAAGAATTCAGCCAACTGCTCCGAAACAGCGGAGAAAAATGTTTTTAAGTGAAAATTTTTCTAAGTATCGGAAATTTCGGAAAGAATTCTCTTCCGAAATTGCGGAAGGAATTCTCTTCCGAAATTTCGGAGGGATTCCGCGAATCGTTCCGCAACGCGGAAGAGTTCGGTGAGTCGTTCCGAAATTGCGGAACGATTCGCCGAAGTCTTCCGCAATTTCGGAACGACTCACCGAACTCTTCCGCGTTGCGGAACGATTCGCGGAATCCCTCCGAAATTTCGGAAGAGAATTCCTTCCGCAATTTCGGAAGAGAAATTCTTTCCGAAATTTCCGATACTTAGAAAAATTTTCACTTAAAAAACATTTTTCTCCGCTGTTTTGGAGCAGTTGGCTGAATTCTTCCGCAGTTGCGGGAAGGTTCGCCGAACGCTTCCGCAATTGCGGGAAGGTTCGCGGAACTCTTCCGCAATTGCGGGAAGGTTCGCGGAACCTTTCCGCAGTTTCGGGAGGACTCCCCGAAACAGACAAAAAATCAAAATTTCCAGAAATAGGCTTAAACCAAAAATTTTCAAAACTGTTAAGGAAAAGTTTAAAATCTTGCCTTCTAACTGCTATCAGGTTTGGCCCATAGAGGCCCAATGCTGCAACGCAGCTCTGATACCATTCTGTCACGTCCCCTCCCATTCCACCAGCTAGATGGAGAGGATCGTGAGGTTAAACCGGGCATCCAGCCCCATACATTATTGAACAAGCATTCAATTTAAAATGAAAATATACATATACAAGTGCATAACAGACGTGATGCTGAACTGGGCGTATAGCCCCATGAAACTTTCAACCATAAGCATTCACAGAATATAACAGAGACATATGGGAATGTATGATTTTAATAAAATCACAGCGGAAGTAAATTCATTTAACCCATCCTCATACGTTCATAATATTCTTGAAATGACCATTTGATGAATATTATGAACGTATGAGGATGGGTTAAATGAATTTACTTCCGCTGTGATTTTATTAAAATCATACATTCCCATATGTCTCTGTTATATTCTGTGAATGCTTATGGTTGAAAGTTTCATGGGGCTATACGCCCAGTTCAGCATCACGTCTGTTATGCACTTGTATATGTATATTTTCATTTTAAATTGAATGCTTGTTCAATAATGTATGGGGCTGGATGCCGGTTTAACCTCACGATCCTCTCCATCTAGCTGGTGGAATGGGAGGGGACGTGATAGAATGGTATCAGAACTGCGTTGCAGCATTGGGCCTCTATGGGCCAAACCTGATAGCAGTTAGAAGGCAAGATTTTAAACTTTTCCTTAACAGTTTTGAAAAATTTTGGTTTAAGCCTATTTCTGGAAATTTTGATTTTTGTCTGTTTCGGGGAGTCCTCCCGAAACTGCGGAAAGGTTCCGCGAACCTTCCCGCAATTGCGGAAGAGTTCCGCGAACCTTCCCGCAATTGCGGAAGCGTTCGGCGAACCTTCCCGCAACTGCGGAAGAATTCAGCCAACTGCTCCGAAACAGCGGAGAAAAATGTTTTTAAGTGAAAATTTTTCTAAGTATCGGAAATTTCGGAAAGAATTCTCTTCCGAAATTGCGGAAGGAATTCTCTTCCGAAATTTCGGAGGGATTCCGCGAATCGTTCCGCAACGCGGAAGAGTTCGGTGAGTCGTTCCGAAATTGCGGAACGATTCGCCGAAGTCTTCCGCAATTTCGGAACGACTCACCGAACTCTTCCGCGTTGCGGAACGATTCGCGGAATCCCTCTGAAATTTCGGAAGAGAATTCCTTCCGCAATTTCGGAAGAGAATTCTTTCCGAAATTTCCGATACTTAGAAAAATTTTCACTTAAAAACATTTTTCTCCGCTGTTTCGGAGCAGTTGGCTGAATTCTTCCGCAGTTGCGGGAAGGTTCGCCGAACGCTTCCGCAATTGCGGGAAGGTTCGCGGAACTCTTCCGCAATTGCGGGAAGGTTCGCGGAACCTTTCCGCAGTTTCGGGAGGACTCCCCGAAACAGACAAAAATCAAAATTTCCAGAAATAGGCTTAAACCAAAAATTTTCAAAACTGTTAAGGAAAAGTTTAAAATCTTGCCTTCTAACTGCTATCAGGTTTGGCCCATAGAGGCCCAATGCTGCAACGCAGCTCTGATACCATTCTGTCACGTCCCCTCCCATTCCACCAGCTAGATGGAGAGGATCGTGAGGTTAAACCGGGCATCCAGCCCCATACATTATTGAACAAGCATTCAATATAAAATGAAAATATACATATACAAGTGCATAACAGACGTGATGCTGAACTGGGCGTATAGCCCCATGAAACTTTCAACCATAAGCATTCACAGAATATAACAGAGACATATGGGAATGTATGATTTTAATAAAATCACAGCGGAAGTAAATTCATTTAACCCATCCTCATACGTTCATAATATTCTTGAAATGACCATTTGATGAATATTATGAACGTATGAGGATGGGTTAAATGAATTTACTTCCGCTGTGATTTTATTAAAATCATACATTCCCATATGTCTCTGTTATATTCTGTGAATGCTTATGGTTGAAAGTTTCATGGGGCTATACGCCCAGTTCAGCATCACGTCTGTTATGCACTTGTATATGTATATTTTCATTTTAAATTGAATGCTTGTTCAATAATGTATGGGGCTGGATGCCCGGTTTAACCTCACGATCCTCTCCATCTAGCTGGTGGAATGGGAGGGGACGTGACAGAATGGTATCAGAGCTGCGTTGCAGCATTGGGCCTCTATGGGCCAAACCTGATAGCAGTTAGAAGGCAAGATTTCAAACTTTTCCTTAACAGTTTTGAAAAATTTTGGTTTAAGCCTATTTCTGGAAATTTTGATTTTTGTCTGTTTCGGGGAGTCCTCCCGAAACTGCGGAAAGGTTCCGCGAACCTTCCCGCAATTGCGGAAGAGTTCCGTGAACCTTCCCACAATTGCGGAAGCGTTCGGCGAACCTTCCCGCAACTGCGGAAGAATTCAGCCAACTGCTCCGAAACAGCGGAGAAAAATGTTTTTAAGTGAAAATTTTTCTAAGTTTCGGAAATTTCGGAAAGAATTCTCTTCCGAAATTGCGGAAGGAATTCTCTTCCGAAATTTCGGAGGGATTCCGCGAATCGTTCCGCAACGCGGAAGAGTTCGGTGAGTCGTTCCGAAATTGCGGAAGACTTCGGCGAATCGTTCCGCAATTTCGGAACGACTCACCGAACTCTTCCGCGTTGCGGAACGATTCACGGAATCCCTCCGAAATTTCGGAAGAGAATTCCTTCCGCAATTTCGGAAGAGAATTCTTTCCGAAATTTCCGATACTTAGAAAAATTTTCACTTAAAAACATTTTTCTCCGCTGTTTCGGAGCAGTTGGCTGAATTCTTCCGCAGTTGCGGGAAGGTTCGCCGAACGCTTCCGCAATTGCGGGAAGGTTCGCGGAACTCTTCCGCAATTGCGGGAAGGTTCGCGGAACCTTTCCGCAGTTTCGGGAGGACTCCCCGAAACAGACAAAAATCAAAATTTCCAGAAATAGGCTTAAACCAAAAATTTTCAAAACTGTTAAGGAAAAGTTTAAAATCTTGCCTTCTAACTGCTATCAGGTTTGGCCCATAGAGGCCCAATGCTGCAACGCAGCTCTGATACCATTCTGTCACGTCCCCTCCCATTCCACCAGCTAGATGGAGAGGATCGTGAGGTTAAACCGGGCATCCAGCCCCATACATTATTGAACAAGCATTCAATTTAAAATGAAAATATACATATACAAGTGCATAACAGACGTGATGCTGAACTGGGCGTATAGCCCCATGAAACTTTCAACCATAAGCATTCACAGAATATAACAGAGACATATGGGAATGTATGATTTTAATAAAATCACAGCGGAAGTAAATTCATTTAACCCATCCTCATACGTTCATAATATTCTTGAAATGACCATTTGATGAATATTATGAACGTATGAGGATGGGTTAAATGAATTTACTTCCGCTGTGATTTTATTAAAATCATACATTCCCATATGTCTCTGTTATATTCTGTGAATGCTTATGGTTGAAAGTTTCATGGGGCTATACGCCCAGTTCAGCATCACGTCTGTTATGCACTTGTATATGTATATTTTCATTTTAAATTGAATGCTTGTTCAATAATGTATGGGGCTGGATGCCCGGTTTAACCTCACGATCCTCTCCATCTAGCTGGTGGAATGGGAGGGGACGTGATAGAATGGTATCAGAACTGCGTTGCAGCATTGGGCCTCTATGGGCCAAACCTGATAGCAGTTAGAAGGCAAGATTTTAAACTTTTCCTTAACAGTTTTGAAAAATTTTGGTTTAAGCCTATTTCTGGAAATTTTGATTTTTGTCTGTTTCGGGGAGTCCTCCCGAAACTGCGGAAAGGTTCCGCGAACCTTCCCGCAATTGCGGAAGAGTTCCGCGAACCTTCCCGCAATTGCGGAAGCGTTCGGCGAACCTTCCCGCAACTGCGGAAGAATTCAGCCAACTGCTCCGAAACAGCGGAGAAAAATGTTTTTAAGTGAAAATTTTTCTAAGTATCGGAAATTTCGGAAAGAATTCTCTTCCGAAATTGCGGAAGGAATTCTCTTCCGAAATTTCGGAGGGATTCCGTGAATCGTTCCGCAACGCGGAAGAGTTCGGTGAGTCGTTCCGAAATTGCGGAACGATTCGCCGAAGTCTTCCGCAATTTCGGAACGACTCACCGAACTCTTCCACGTTGCGGAACGATTCGCGGAATCCCTCCGAAATTTCGGAAGAGAATTCCTTCCGCAATTTCGGAAGAGAATTCTTTCCGAAATTTCCGATACTTAGAAAAATTTTCACTTAAAAACATTTTTCTCCGCTGTTTCGGAGCAGTTGGCTGAATTCTTCCGCAGTTGCGGGAAGGTTCGCCGAACGCTTCCGCAATTGCGGGAAGGTTCGCGGAACTCTTCCGCAATTGCGGGAAGGTTCGCGGAACCTTTCCGCAGTTTCGGGAGGACTCCCCGAAACAGACAAAAATCAAAATTTCCAGAAATAGGCTTAAACCAAAAATTTTCAAAACTGTTAAGGAAAAGTTTAAAATCTTGCCTTCTAACTGCTATCAGGTTTGGCCCATAGAGGCCCAATGCTGCAACGCAGCTCTGATACCATTCTGTCACGTCCCCTCCCATTCCACCAGCTAGATGGAGAGGATCGTGAGGTTAAACCGGGCATCCAGCCCCATACATTATTGAACAAGCATTCAATTTAAAATGAAAATATACATATACAAGTGCATAACAGACGTGATGCTGAACTGGGCGTATAGCCCCATGAAACTTTCAACCATAAGCATTCACAGAATATAACAGAGACATATGGGAATGTATGATTTTAATAAAATCACAGCGGAAGTAAATTCATTTAACCCATCCTCATACGTTCATAATATTCTTGAAATGACCATTTGATGAATATTATGAACGTATGAGGATGGGTTAAATGAATTTACTTCCGCTGTGATTTTATTAAAATCATACATTCCCATATGTCTCTGTTATATTCTGTGAATGCTTATGGTTGAAAGTTTCATGGGGCTATACGCCCAGTTCAGCATCACGTCTGTTATGCACTTGTATATGTATATTTTCATTTTAAATTGAATGCTTGTTCAATAATGTATGGGGCTGGATGCCCGGTTTAACCTCACGATCCTCTCCATCTAGCTGGTGGAATGGGAGGGGACGTGACAGAATGGTATCAGAGCTACGTTGCAGCATTGGGCCTCTATGGGCCAAACCTGATAGCAGTTAGAAGGCAAGATTTTAAACTTTTCCTTAACAGTTTTGAAAAATTTTGGTTTAAGCCTATTTCTGGAAATTTTGATTTTTGTCTGTTTCGGGGAGTCCTCCCGAAACTGCGGAAAGGTTCCGCGAACCTTCCCGCAATTGCGGAAGAGTTCCGCGAACCTTCCCGCAATTGCGGAAGCGTTCGGCGAACCTTCCCGCAACTGCGGAAGAATTCAGCCAACTGCTCCGAAACAGCGGAGAAAAATGTTTTTAAGTGAAAATTTTTCTAAGTATCGGAAATTTCGGAAAGAATTCTCTTCCGAAATTGCGGAAGGAATTCTCTTCCGAAATTTCGGAGGGATTCCGCGAATCGTTCCGCAACGCGGAAGAGTTCGGTGAGTCGTTCCGAAATTGCGGAACGATTCGCCGAAGTCTTCCGCAATTTCGGAACGACTCACCGAACTCTTCCGCGTTGCGGAACGATTCGCGGAATCCCTCCGAAATTTCGGAAGAGAATTCCTTCCGCAATTTCGGAAGAGAATTCTTTCCGAAATTTCCGATACTTAGAAAAATTTTCACTTAAAAACATTTTTCTCCGCTGTTTCGGAGCAGTTGGCTGAATTCTTCCGCAGTTGCGGGAAGGTTCGCCGAACGCTTCCGCAATTGCGGGAAGGTTCGCGGAACTCTTCCGCAATTGCGGGAAGGTTCGCGGAACCTTTCCGCAGTTTCGGGAGGACTCCCCGAAACAGACAAAAATCAAAATTTCCAGAAATAGGCTTAAACCAAAAATTTTCAAAACTGTTAAGGAAAAGTTTAAAATCTTGCCTTCTAACTGCTATCAGGTTTGGCCCATAGAGGCCCAATGCTGCAACGCAGCTCTGATACCATTCTGTCACGTCCCCTCCCATTCCACCAGCTAGATGGAGAGGATCGTGAGGTTAAACCGGGCATCCAGCCCCATACATTATTGAACAAGCATTCAATTTAAAATGAAAATATACATATACAAGTGCATAACAGACGTGATGCTGAACTGGGCGTATAGCCCCATGAAACTTTCAACCATAAGCATTCACAGAATATAACAGAGACATATGGGAATGTATGATTTTAATAAAATCACAGCGGAAGTAAATTCATTTAACCCATCCTCATACGTTCATAATATTCTTGAAATGACCATTTGATGAATATTATGAACGTATGAGGATGGGTTAAATGAATTTACTTCTGCTGTGATTTTATTAAAATCATACATTCCCATATGTCTCTGTTATATTCTGTGAATGCTTATGGTTGAAAGTTTCATGGGGCTATACGCCCAGTTCAGCATCACGTCTGTTATGCACTTGTATATGTATATTTTCATTTTAAATTGAATGCTTGTTCAATAATGTATGGGGCTGGATGCCCGGTTTAACCTCACGATCCTCTCCATCTAGCTGGTGGAATGGGAGGGGACGTGACAGAATGGTATCAGAGCTGCGTTGCAGCATTGGGCCTCTATGGGCCAAACCTGATAGCAGTTAGAAGGCAAGATTTCAAACTTTTCCTTAACAGTTTTGAAAAATTTTGGTTTAAGCCTATTTCTGGAAATTTTGATTTTTGTCTGTTTCGGGGAGTCCTCCCGAAACTGCGGAAAGGTTCCGCGAACCTTCCCGCAATTGCGGAAGAGTTCCGCGAACCTTCCCGCAATTGCGGAAGCGTTCGACGAACCTTCCCGCAACTGCGGAAGAATTCAGCCAACTGCTCCGAAACAGCGGAGAAAAATATTTTTACGTGAAAATTTTTCTAAGTATCGGAAATTTCGGAAAGAATTCTCTTCCGAAATTGCGAAAGGAATTCTCTTCCGAAATTTCGGAGGGATTCCGCGAATCGTTCCGCAACGCGGAAGAGTTCGGTGAGTCATTCCGAAATTGCGGAACGATTCGCCGAAGTCTTCCGCAATTTCGGAACGACTCACCGAACTCTTCCGCGTTGCGGAACGATTCGCGGAATCCCTCCGAAATTTCGGAAGAGAATTCCTTCCGCAATTTCGGAAGAGAATTCTTTCCGAAATTTCCGATACTTAGAAAAATTTTCACTTAAAAACATTTTTCTCCGCTGTTTCGGAGCAGTTGGCTGAATTCTTCCGCAGTTGCGGGAAGGTTCGCCGAACGCTTCCGCAATTGCGGGAAGGTTCGCGGAACTCTTCCGCAATTGCGGGAAGGTTCGCGGAACCTTTCCGCAGTTTCGGGAGGACTCCCCGAAACAGACAAAAATCAAAATTTCCAGAAATAGGCTTAAACCAAAAATTTTCAAAACTGTTAAGGAAAAGTTTAAAATCTTGCCTTCTAACTGCTATCAGGTTTGGCCCATAGAGGCCCAATGCTGCAACGCAGCTCTGATACCATTCTGTCACGTCCCCTCCCATTCCACCAGCTAGATGGAGAGGATCGTGAGGTTAAACCGGGCATCCAGCCCCATACATTATTGAACAAGCATTCAATTTAAAATGAAAATATACATATACAAGTGCATAACAGACGTGATGCTGAACTGGGCGTATAGCCCCATGAAACTTTCAACCATAAGCATTCACAGAATATAACAGAGACATATGGGAATGTATGATTTTAATAAAATCACAGCGGAAGTAAATTCATTTAACCCATCCTCATACGTTCATAATATTCTTGAAATGACCATTTGATGAATATTATGAACGTATGAGGATGGGTTAAATGAATTTACTTCCGCTGTGATTTTATTAAAATCATACATTCCCATATGTCTCTGTTATATTCTGTGAATGCTTATGGTTGAAAGTTTCATGGGGCTATACGCCCAGTTCAGCATCACGTCTGTTATGCACTTGTATATGTATATTTTCATTTTAAATTGAATGCTTGTTCAATAATGTATGGGGCTGGATGCCCGGTTTAACCTCACGATCCTCTCCATCTAGCTGGTGGAATGGGAGGGGACGTGATAGAATGGTATCAGAACTGCGTTGCAGCATTGGGCCTCTATGGGCCAAACCTGATAGCAGTTAGAAGGCAAGATTTTAAACTTTTCCTTAACAGTTTTGAAAAATTTTGGTTTAAGCCTATTTCTGGAAATTTTGATTTTTGTCTGTTTCGGGGAGTCCTCCCGAAACTGCGGAAAGGTTCCGCGAACCTTCCCGCAATTGCGGAAGAGTTCCGCGAACCTTCCCGCAATTGCGGAAGCGTTCGGCGAACCTTCCCGCAACTGCGGAAGAATTCAGCCAACTGCTCCGAAACAGCGGAGAAAAATGTTTTTAAGTGAAAATTTTTCTAAGTATCGGAAATTTCGGAAAGAATTCTCTTCCGAAATTGCGGAAGGAATTCTCTTCCGAAATTTCGGAGGGATTCCGCGAATCGTTCCGCAACGCGGAAGAGTTCGGTGAGTCGTTCCGAAATTGCGGAACGATTCGCCGAAGTCTTCCGCAATTTCGGAACGACTCACCGAACTCTTCCGCGTTGCGGAACGATTCGCGGAATCCCTCCGAAATTTCGGAAGAGAATTCCTTCCGCAATTTCGGAAGAGAATTCTTTCCGAAATTTCCGATACTTAGAAAAATTTTCACTTAAAAACATTTTTCTCCGCTGTTTTGGAGCAGTTGGCTGAATTCTTCCGCAGTTGCGGGAAGGTTCGCCGAACGCTTCCGCAATTGCGGGAAGGTTCGCGGAACTCTTCCGCAATTGCGGGAAGGTTCGCGGAACCTTTCCGCAGTTTCGGGAGGACTCCCCGAAACAGACAAAAATCAAAATTTCCAGAAATAGGCTTAAACCAAAAATTTTCAAAACTGTTAAGGAAAAGTTTAAAATCTTGCCTTCTAACTGCTATCAGGTTTGGCCCATAGAGGCCCAATGCTGCAACGCAGCTCTGATACCATTCTGTCACGTCCCCTCCCATTCCACCAGCTAGATGGAGAGGATCGTGAGGTTAAACCGGGCATCCAGCCCCATACATTATTGAACAAGCATTCAATTTAAAATGAAAATATACATATACAAGTGCATAACAGACGTGATGCTGAACTGGGCGTATAGCCCCATGAAACTTTCAACCATAAGCATTCACAGAATATAACAGAGACATATGGGAATGTATGATTTTAATAAAATCACAGCGGAAGTAAATTCATTTAACCCATCCTCATACGTTCATAATATTCTTGAAATGACCATTTGATGAATATTATGAACGTATGAGGATGGGTTAAATGAATTTACTTCCGCTGTGATTTTATTAAAATCATACATTCCCATATGTCTCTGTTATATTCTGTGAATGCTTATGGTTGAAAGTTTCATGGGGCTATACGCCCAGTTCAGCATCACGTCTGTTATGCACTTGTATATGTATATTTTCATTTTAAATTGAATGCTTGTTCAATAATGTATGGGGCTGGATGCCCGGTTTAACCTCACGATCCTCTCCATCTAGCTGGTGGAATGGGAGGGGACGTGATAGAATGGTATCAGAACTGCGTTGCAGCATTGGGCCTCTATGGGCCAAACCTGATAGCAGTTAGAAGGCAAGATTTTAAACTTTTCCTTAACAGTTTTGAAAAATTTTGGTTTAAGCCTATTTCTGGAAATTTTGATTTTTGTCTGTTTCGGGGAGTCCTCCCGAAACTGCGGAAAGGTTCCGCGAACCTTCCCGCAATTGCGGAAGAGTTCCGCGAACCTTCCCGCAATTGCGGAAGCGTTCGGCGAACCTTCCCGCAACTGCGGAAGAATTCAGCCAACTGCTCCGAAACAGCGGAGAAAAATGTTTTTAAGTGAAAATTTTTCTAAGTATCGGAAATTTCGGAAAGAATTCTCTTCCGAAATGTTATGCACCTTTGGTATATGTATATTTTCATTTTAAATTGAATGCTTGTTCAATAATGTATGGGGCTGGATGCCCGGTTTAACCTCACGATCCTCTCCATCTAGCTGGTGGAATGGAGGGGACGTGATAGAATGGTACTCAGAACCTGCGTTGCAGCATTGGGCCTCTATGGGCCAAACCCTGATAGCAGTTAGAAGGCAAGATTTTAAAACTTTTCCTTAAACAGTTTTGAAAAATTTTGGTTTAAGCCCTATTTCTGGAAAATCTTTGATTTTTTTCTGTTTCGGGGAGTCACTCCCCGAAACTGCGGAAAGGTTCCGCCGAACCTTCCCGCAATTGCGGAAGAGTTCCGCGAACCTTCCCGCAATTGCGGGAAGGTTCGCGGAACCTTTCCGCAGTTTCGGGAGGACTCCCCGAAACAGACAAAAATCAAAATTTCCAGAAATAGGCTTAAACCAAAAATTTTCAAAACTGTTAAGGAAAAGTTTAAAATCTTGCCTTCTAACTGCTATCAGGTTTGGCCCATAGAGGCCCAATGCTGCAACGCAGCTCTGATACCATTCTGTCACGTCCCCTCCCATTCCACCAGCTAGATGGAGAGGATCGTGAGGTTAAACCGGGCATCCAGCCCCATACATTATTGAACAAGCATTCAATATAAAATGAAAATATACATATACAAGTGCATAACAGACGTGATGCTGAACTGGGCGTATAGCCCCATGAAACTTTCAACCATAAGCATTCACAGAATATAACAGAGACATATGGGAATGTATGATTTTAATAAAATCACAGCGGAAGTAAATTCATTTAACCCATCCTCATACGTTCATAATATTCTTGAAATGACCATTTGATGAATATTATGAACGTATGAGGATGGGTTAAATGAATTTACTTCCGCTGTGATTTTATTAAAATCATACATTCCCATATGTCTCTGTTATATTCTGTGAATGCTTATGGTTGAAAGTTTCATGGGGCTATACGCCCAGTTCAGCATCACGTCTGTTATGCACTTGTATATGTATATTTTCATTTTAAATTGAATGCTTGTTCAATAATGTATGGGGCTGGATGCCCGGTTTAACCTCACGATCCTCTCCATCTAGCTGGTGGAATGGGAGGGGACGTGACAGAATGGTATCAGAGCTGCGTTGCAGCATTGGGCCTCTATGGGCCAAACCTGATAGCAGTTAGAAGGCAAGATTTCAAACTTTTCCTTAACAGTTTTGAAAAATTTTGGTTTAAGCCTATTTCTGGAAATTTTGATTTTTGTCTGTTTCGGGGAGTCCTCCCGAAACTGCGGAAAGGTTCCGCGAACCTTCCCGCAATTGCGGAAGAGTTCCGCGAACCTTCCCGCAATTGCGGAAGCGTTCGGCGAACCTTCCCGCAACTGCGGAAGAATTCAGCCAACTGCTCCGAAACAGCGGAGAAAAATGTTTTTAAGTGAAAATTTTTCTAAGTATCGGAAATTTCGGAAAGAATTCTCTTCCGAAATTGCGGAAGGAATTCTCTTCCAAAATTTCGGAGGGATTCCGCGAATCGTTCCGCAACGCGGAAGAGTTCGGTGAGTCGTTCCGAAATTGCGGAAGACTTCAGCGAATCGTTCCGCAACTGCGGAAGACTTCGCCGAATCGTTCCGCAACTGCGGAAGACTTCGCCGAATCGTTCCGCAACTGCGGAAGACTTCGCCGAATCGTTCCGCAACGCGGAAGAGTTCGGCGAGTCGTTCCGAAATTGCGGAAGACTTCGGCGAATCGTTCCGCAACTGCGGAAGACTTCGCCGAATCGTTCCGCAACTGCGGAAGACTTCGGCGAATCGTTCCGCAACGCGGGAGAGTTCGGCGAGTCGTTCCGAAATTGCGGAAGACTTCGGCGAATCGTTCCGCAACTGCGGAAGACTTCGCCGAATCGTTCCGCAACTGCGGAAGACTTCGCCGAATCGTTCCGCAACGCGGAAGAGTTCGGCGAGTCGTTCCGCAATTGCGGAAGACTTCGGCGAATCGTTCCGCAACTGCGGAAGACTTCGCCGAATCGTTCCGCAACTGCGGAAGACTTCGGCGAATCATTCCGCCATTGCGGAAGCACTCCGCAAGTCGCTCCGCAAATCTTTTCGCGAAAAATCGCCCGAAACCGTGGGAGCCTTCAGCCGAGCGCCCCGCAATTGCGGAAGGCTTCAGCCAACCGCCCCGCAGTTGCGGGAGCATGCTGTGAACCGCCAATTGCGGAAACCTCCCACCTATCGCTCCGCTAGTTGCGGAAGCTTTCAGGCTATCGCCCCGCCCATTGCGGCAGGATTCAATGAACCGCCCCGCGACAGGGGCATTATTTGTAAAAAAAAAAAAAAAAAAAAAACGAGGGCGCTGCCCTCGACCCGCCCTGCTGTGGCGGAAGCCACAAGGGGGCAAGCCCCCTTGACCCCCTTTTCTTTTTCCCCCTCATGTGTCTTTGTTTGTGGTTTGACAAATTGTCAGTATGGCATTCTTCCCACGTGCATGAAGAAATTTGTGAATTTTTGAGAATATAATGCAACTGTGTAAAATGTGCAGAATGGGAGTGAAAGTTGTCATTTTTGAAAGGATGCAGTTCCCGCACCTAATGTCAGAATGGAGCATGAAGATAGGCATTGGAAAGCTTGCCCAGCAGGGAACAATGATGCATGACCAGAGTTTGAAGGAGGTCTACATATATCATAGATATTTAGTGCAGAAGAGTGCCAGCGGCTGTTTTGACAAACAAATTTTGTTGTCAATATGGGCAATTTATACAATTGCAGGATATGGAAGAGGAATTCCATGTCACGATGAGGGATCGAAAAGGGAAGAATTTCTTAAACCTCTGTTTGTTATCATACTTATAATTATGAAATTGTCATATGGCATAAAAATGTTAAAAAGTAAAGGATTACATAGATGTATATGCACTAGATGGCATCTTAACAAATTGCATAGTGCATATAGAAACGCCTGTGCATAAATGGGATATTGCACATTGGTAGAATAATGAAGTAGGCATGTGCAATAAACCACTAATGTAGAATATTGTGGTTGATAATCGCTATTGATGTTGGTATTGGTTGTAGGACCAAAGCTAACAAAGAGCATGGCTAAATGTTCTGAGGATGTTATTGCATGAAGCCTATGACCTTATGCAGAAAGGATGATGCAACAAATCTATGATCAAAAGTTGGAAAAATGACTGAACAGCCTAGGTAAGAGGCCAACTGATCAGGTAACATCAGGCGATGTTAATGGTAACCATGCAGGTAATGATTATCAGTGCCCAATTGCATGAATGTTGAAAAGGGATTTGGTAAGATCTCTTCAACTATGTTTGAGCTATGTTGAGGTAGTTTGCATGTGATATTGGTTACCGATTGGGACTGTTAACCTACCAAGCTTGGTGAGGTGTGGGTAAGTGAAGGAAATGATCCTTACACCCTATGACTGTTTAGAAATCTCAATGCATTCATAGGAATTTATATCATGCCATGTGTATGTTGGTTATGTACCTAATAACCAAAGCAAGTGAGGACTGGTGGTCCTAATTATGATAATGCAAGTTATATGAGATAGTCATGTTTCGATCATAATATGCTTGAAGGCATAGTACTCATGAAACAATGCAAAGTAGCATTGAGTAGATGTGCATTAAGAGATTTTATAAACCTTGTGATGCATTGTATGAATGCATAGGGATGATACACATGTCATTGCGAAATAAATAATGAATGAAAGGATGAATTGATGATAATTCTAGGACCATTTTATGGGCTGTTATGAATGCAGAATAGTAAGTGCATGAAGATCCCAATCATGATCGATGGGATGCTAGAATGCTCTGTGGAAGGACAGAGTTTTATGAATGATATGACTGTGAAATTTGATCTAGAGCTTATGAGAAGGAATCTCATGGTTGAGAGCTCTAAGTTCTGTTAGTAAGAACAGTTGTAAACATCAGATTTGTAATTGTTTCGGATTTGAAATTTTGCTAATAAATGTTGCTGACTGTTTGGCTATTTAATAAAGTGTGCCAGGATGACACATTGCAGGAAGATCATGTGTAATGGCCTGCAGAAGCCAAACTAGATAGGAAGGATTCCATGCTTTGGAAATGGGTTTCGGGTGAAACGCCATTGTCTCAACCAAACAGCACGTCGGTGAACCATGAAAGTGAGATGGTAAAGCTATGCCCAGAAGGCATGAGAGACAAATCTGCAAACTGAATGAGTATTCCGTGACCCTAGACAAGAACATGCATGTCTAAATTATTAGGGTTAATATGCAGAGCATGCTCTATCTTATTTATATCATTGCAGATGGCTTGAGTATGATTAGGGCCTACATGACGCACATCGGAAAGGGGGTGCACACCTTTTCTGGTGCTGGGTCATGGTAGGGTTTTCAATATTGACTACACCCTAAGGAAATGGACGCATTCCTGGTGTTTCAATACTTGATAGTGAATGATATGAAATATGATTACAATTTTTGGGCAGTAATACTAATGAGCCTGCTTATCCTTCTTGTGCTAACAGCTTACACAAATGCAACTTGGTGTTGCACGTAAGGGGCAAAGTGAAGAAAGGGTGCTCAAGAGGACTGTATGGGCAGTGGTAACCTTTCTACACTCACACTAAAGGACACTAGAAGGGATGGATAGGCCCGGGGAGCTATGTTGCAGAAAAGGGGTATCATCCTTGTGTAGTGTGAGTGGGTATTGTGGGGCCATGCTAGCCTGCAGTCAAATGAGTCACCTATGGAGTTCCTGGAGGGAACCACTAGTTGCACAAGAGAAGGAGCCACGTAATCATATTATGTTGTTCATATTGCCTGATAAACCCAGTCGGCGTACTGGCTTGGCATTGGTTATTTGGAAGTTGTGACGGATGGTTGTTGTATGCCTGACAAACCCAGTCGGCGTACTGGCTTGGCATTGGTTATTTGGAAGTTGTGACGAATGGTTGTTGTATGCCTGACAAACCCAGTCGGCGTACTGGCTTGGCATTGGTTATTTGGAAGTTGTGACGAATGGTTGTTGTATGCCTGATAAACCCAGTCGACGTACTGTCTTGGCATTGGTTATTTGGGAGTTGTGGCGAAAGGTTGTTGGATGCCTGATAAACCCAGTCGGTGTACTGGCTTGGCATTGGTTACTTGTGTGATGTGGAGGTATTGGTGAAGGGTGTTATTTCCTGACAAACCCAGTCGGAGAACTGGCTTGGAAATGATTTTGAAGTGCTTGATAAACCCAGTCGGCGAACTGGCTTAGCATACTGATTTTGAAATGCTTGATAAACCCAGTCGGCGTACTGGCTTAGCATACTAATTTTGGGATGCCTGATAAACCCAGTCGGCGCACTGGCTTGGCATTGCCTATTCGGATGATGTTGTGGAGCAGCTTGTGTGCTGGCCAAACATCCACCCCACAGGTGATCCAAGGCTTGTAAAGCAGAGAAGGAAACCTGTGGAGTAGCGCAGAAACGCACAATACAGATAAGTATTCATTTTCATTTAATTCTTGTTTAGAATAATGAAGATTTCGGGTACGAATCTTATTGTAACCAAGCTAATACACTGTTGTTTCTTTGTTGGAAACCTTGGCCATTACAGAAAACAAGAACCTTGGAAAGAGCTATAAATGCTTGGTAAAGCCAGAGAGTAACTGGTTGGAACTATAAAATTCTCGGTAAATTCAGAGGGTAGTTGGTGGGAATATTAACCACTTGATGTTGTGGAGCAGCCGGAGTGCTGGCCAAACATTCCCTTAAACAATTGATAAAACCAGTCAGCGTATTGGCCTGGCATTGCCTATTCAGATGGTTGTGGAGTAGCCTGCGTGCTGACCCAACATTCATTGTTGTATCCACGGGAAATCCAATGCTTGGAAAGCAACGAAGGATCTTGTGGGATAAAGTGAGGACATCCGACACAGGTATTGTTGGAAGCAAGAACCTTGAAGCATCTTAAGAATGCAGGTGGACATGTAACCACCTTGAGGAGCTCAGCATGAGCAGTAATGAAAGATGGGGCTAGTGGAACTGTGTGAGTCCTAGCAGCCAAGAGTTAGACCAACCAAGTGGAGGAACTCCATGGTTGAGAGGTCTGGAATAGACCTTAGACACTAAGTGTCATAGCCAAAAAGGGCAAGTCGAGCATTCACGTGAAGTGAAAGAGGAAGGGAGCATGAAAACCACAGTGGTGGTGTGGGATTCCGGAACGGAACAAAACAAAAAGGAGAAACTCTTACGGCTCTCTCTCTTTCCTTTTATTGATGCATTTATAGAGTTAGGAAGTTGTTGAATGCATGCATGACTGAAAGTAAAAGTGTGTTATTTGATTAAAGTGAATTGTGAATGCTAATTAATGAATTTCTTGTGAATGGATGAACATGAAGGAATTCATGTGTAGGTTAGGCAAGCATGAAAGGTGTGGAAGTCTCACGAGTAAGGCATGGACTATCCATGTCAACCGGGGAAAAACCATTAAATGATTTTAATGTTTGGGTTATGCTTGGCCTAACGAGAATTGTAATGATGAATTTCACAGGTGGAAATTGAATCAATTGGTTGCAGCCGGTGCAGGAAAGTGTTGCTAGTAAGCAAAGTGTGGTCAATCGTTCCATTGACCATGGCGGCAGACCAAGGGCTATTAGAATTGGCTGAAAGTCTTCTTCAAACAATTGCCAGGACCCAAGAAAATATTGGGGAGATGCTCAAGCTACAGAGGCAACAGAATGAGATAAACCATGAGGCTTTGCAGGACTCTATTCGTCTGCAAAAAGAGGTAAAAAACATTCTGGGTGCTCTCAGCAAGGGAAAGGAAAGTGGATCAACGAAGAAGCATTCATCCAACTGTCCGAGTAAGAAACGTTCCAAGTGGGAGGACTCAAAGGAAATGGACCGGGAAAAGATAAAGCCGCCAATGAAATGTTGGGGATGTGGAGGAAATCATTGCATCCGTGACTGCCCCACAAGAGAATATCAAGAGGGAAGCAACCGTAAATTCTCCAAGTTCGTGGGCCAGTTGGAAGGAAAAGAAAAAAGAAGGAATTGTTTTGGAACGATGTCCTCATGCAGAGCTAGAGGGTCCTAGCCAACAAAAGCAGCTTGTAAAGACCAAAGGACTTAGTCCTGAAAGACCCAAGTAAAGGGTGAATTGCAGGACAAACCTACCACATTTTGTGAATCTTGGACATATGTAAAACGGGTATTTATTTCCGGAGTGTTGGAACACCGAGGACGGTGTTATTCCAAGGGGAGGGGAATGTAACGTCCCCAGCTTGACCCTATTGCATTAATATTGTAAATGATGTAAATATTGTCAATTAGTCATGGCGAGGAGCTCAAGGCCAAGGCCCCGCCACTGACTTATCGTTTTATGTATCGGCAATTTTAATGCAAAACCCACAACCAGCTACGCAATGCAACAAAAGAGATGGGGGCATGATCTTTACAAGGAAAAGGGAGGGAAATTATTCAAACCCTTGAGCCAATGGAATTAATCCATGTGTCAATGGGGAAACCCATAAAACCACCAACTACCCATTTTGTCTCATGCACCCAATCATTTAATTCTTCCATAAATTGGTTGGGGTAGTTAATGCCTTGGGAAGGGAAGAGTATGGCAGCCAATTTCGTGCATGGGCAAGCCATCCACTTGGAAAATCGTGTTTTTGCTTGTGGGGCAAGAAAACACCCACGAAATGGTGCCCAAAGCCATTCGGAAGGGGGGGTCTTCACTCACTCACGCAGTTGGAGTTAGCTGGGCCTTTCCCTACACGTTTTGGATCCAAATCCTGCATTTTTCCATGCCTGGGAGCTCGTTTTTGCATAGACAGTAGCTTGGGAGAAAAGGGCCACGATTTGGGGACTGTATGGAGGTCGTTTTTGCCCCCGAATGTCCAAGGACGTTTTTCTGAAAACGGATTGGCTTCCCAGGGTTGTTTCCCATCTTCCCATTTCATTTTTGTGTGTTCCCACGTTTTTCTGAGTGAGTTGAAAACCCCATCTCATGCATCCCACTGTGGAAAGCGTTTTCCTCATACCCAGTAATTGTGGTTTTGTTGTTCAGTGCATCCAGTTTTGGATTTGAACCTGTGAGCAGGAGCTTCGAGAGTGGAAGAGGGCAGATTTGGCTTGATGAGCCCAATGGTGTATCCATAGCTCCATGGTTGAGCCACTAGCCTAGAAATTCTCCCCTGCCCACCTCTTAACAGCCTGAGAAACCCAACTGCTAGTTGGCTTGGCTGATTCTGGCGTATCCTTGGCTATGTGAGAGCCTGTTTTCCCCTGTTCCTTGTGGAGATCGTGCCCAGCTCGGGGGGTGGCAGTGGTGCTGAGAGATTAAGGAGCACACTGGCCTACGGTTGGGTGGAACGTTGCAGAAGCGTAGCTGGTTGTTCAGGGACTACTTCATTAAGATAAGTATTCTCTTGTATATTCTTGAAATGACCATTTGATGAATATTATGAACGTATGAGGATGGGTTAAATGAATTTACTTCCGCTGTGATTTTATTAAAATCATACATTCCCATATGTCTCTGTTATATTCTGTGAATGCTTATGGTTGAAAGTTTCATGGGGCTATACGCCCAGTTCAGCATCACGTCTGTTATGCACTTGTATATGTATATTTTCATTTTAAATTGAATGCTTGTTCAATAATGTATGGGGCTGGATGCCCGGTTTAACCTCACGATCCTCTCCATCTAGCTGGTGGAATGGGAGGGGACGTGATAGAATGGTATCAGAACTGCGTTGCAGCATTGGGCCTCTATGGGCCAAACCTGATAGCAGTTAGAAGGCAAGATTTTAAACTTTTCCTTAACAGTTTTGAAAAATTTTGGTTTAAGCCTATTTCTGGAAATTTTGATTTTTGTCTGTTTCGGGGAGTCCTCCCGAAACTGCGGAAAGGTTCCGCGAACCTTCCCGCAATTGCGGAAGAGTTCCGCGAACCTTCCCGCAATTGCGGAAGCGTTCGGCGAACCTTCCCGCAACTGCGGAAGAATTCAGCCAACTGCTCCGAAACAGCGGAGAAAAATGTTTTTAAGTGAAAATTTTTCTAAGTATCGGAAATTTCGGAAAGAATTCTCTTCCGAAATTGCGGAAGGAATTCTCTTCCGAAATTTCGGAGGGATTCCGCGAATCGTTCCGCAACGCGGAAGAGTTCGGTGAGTCGTTCCGAAATTGCGGAACGATTCGCCGAAGTCTTCCGCAATTTCGGAACGACTCACCGAACTCTTCCGCGTTGCGGAACGATTCGCGGAATCCCTCCGAAATTTCGGAAGAGAATTCCTTCCGCAATTTCGGAAGAGAATTCTTTCCGAAATTTCCGATACTTAGAAAAATTTTCACTTAAAAACATTTTTCTCCGCTGTTTCGGAGCAGTTGGCTGAATTCTTCCGCAGTTGCGGGAAGGTTCGCCGAACGCTTCCGCAATTGCGGGAAGGTTCGCGGAACTCTTCCGCAATTGCGGGAAGGTTCGCGGAACCTTTCCGCAGTTTCGGGAGGACTCCCCGAAACAGACAAAAATCAAAATTTCCAGAAATAGGCTTAAACCAAAAATTTTCAAAACTGTTAAGGAAAAGTTTAAAATCTTGCCTTCTAACTGCTATCAGGTTTGGCCCATAGAGGCCCAATGCTGCAACGCAGCTCTGATACCATTCTGTCACGTCCCCTCCCATTCCACCAGCTAGATGGAGAGGATCGTGAGGTTAAACCGGGCATCCAGCCCCATACATTATTGAACAAGCATTCAATATAAAATGAAAATATACATATACAAGTGCATAACAGACGTGATGCTGAACTGGGCGTATAGCCCCATGAAACTTTCAACCATAAGCATTCACAGAATATAACAGAGACATATGGGAATGTATGATTTTAATAAAATCACAGCGGAAGTAAATTCATTTAACCCATCCTCATACGTTCATAATATTCTTGAAATGACCATTTGATGAATATTATGAACGTATGAGGATGGGTTAAATGAATTTACTTCCGCTGTGATTTTATTAAAATCATACATTCCCATATGTCTCTGTTATATTCTGTGAATGCTTATGGTTGAAAGTTTCATGGGGCTATACGCCCAGTTCAGCATCACGTCTGTTATGCACTTGTATATGTATATTTTCATTTTAAATTGAATGCTTGTTCAATAATGTATGGGGCTGGATGCCCGGTTTAACCTCACGATCCTCTCCATCTAGCTGGTGGAATGGGAGGGGACGTGACAGAATGGTATCAGAGCTGCGTTGCAGCATTGGGCCTCTATGGGCCAAACCTGATAGCAGTTAGAAGGCAAGATTTCAAACTTTTCCTTAACAGTTTTGAAAAATTTTGGTTTAAGCCTATTTCTGGAAATTTTGATTTTTGTCTGTTTCGGGGAGTCCTCCCGAAACTGCGGAAAGGTTCCGCGAACCTTCCCGCAATTGCGGAAGAGTTCCGCGAACCTTCCCGCAATTGCGGAAGCGTTCGGCGAACCTTCCCGCAACTGCGGAAGAATTCAGCCAACTGCTCCGAAACAGCGGAGAAAAATGTTTTTAAGTGAAAATTTTTCTAAGTATCGGAAATTTCGGAAAGAATTCTCTTCCGAAATTGCGGAAGGAATTCTCTTCCAAAATTTCGGAGGGATTCCGCGAATCGTTCCGCAACGCGGAAGAGTTCGGTGAGTCGTTCCGAAATTGCGGAAGACTTCAGCGAATCGTTCCGCAACTGCGGAAGACTTCGCCGAATCGTTCCGCAACTGCGGAAGACTTCGCCGAATCGTTCCGCAACTGCGGAAGACTTCGCCGAATCGTTCCGCAACGCGGAAGAGTTCGGCGAGTCGTTCCGAAATTGCGGAAGACTTCGGCGAATCGTTCCGCAACTGCGGAAGACTTCGCCGAATCGTTCCGCAACTGCGGAAGACTTCGGCGAATCGTTCCGCAACGCGGGAGAGTTCGGCGAGTCGTTCCGAAATTGCGGAAGACTTCGGCGAATCGTTCCGCAACTGCGGAAGACTTCGCCGAATCGTTCCGCAACTGCGGAAGACTTCGCCGAATCGTTCCGCAACGCGGAAGAGTTCGGCGAGTCGTTCCGCAATTGCGGAAGACTTCGGCGAATCGTTCCGCAACTGCGGAAGACTTCGCCGAATCGTTCCGCAACTGCGGAAGACTTCGGCGAATCATTCCGCCATTGCGGAAGCACTCCGCAAGTCGCTCCGCAAATCTTTTCGCGAAAAATCGCCCGAAACCGTGGGAGCCTTCAGCCGAGCGCCCCGCAATTGCGGAAGGCTTCAGCCAACCGCCCCGCAGTTGCGGGAGCATGCTGTGAACCGCCAATTGCGGAAACCTCCCACCTATCGCTCCGCTAGTTGCGGAAGCTTTCAGGCTATCGCCCCGCCCATTGCGGCAGGATTCAATGAACCGCCCCGCGACAGGGGCATTATTTGTAAAAAAAAAAAAAAAAAAAAACGAGGGCGCTGCCCTCGACCCGCCCTGCTGTGGCGGAAGCCACAAGGGGGCAAGCCCCCTTGACCCCCTTTTCTTTTTCCCCCTCATGTGTCTTTGTTTGTGGTTTGACAAATTGTCAGTATGGCATTCTTCCCACGTGCATGAAGAAATTTGTGAATTTTTGAGAATATAATGCAACTGTGTAAAATGTGCAGAATGGGAGTGAAAGTTGTCATTTTTGAAAGGATGCAGTTCCCGCACCTAATGTCAGAATGGAGCATGAAGATAGGCATTGGAAAGCTTGCCCAGCAGGGAACAATGATGCATGACCAGAGTTTGAAGGAGGTCTACATATATCATAGATATTTAGTGCAGAAGAGTGCCAGCGGCTGTTTTGACAAACAAATTTTGTTGTCAATATGGGCAATTTATACAATTGCAGGATATGGAAGAGGAATTCCATGTCACGATGAGGGATCGAAAAGGGAAGAATTTCTTAAACCTCTGTTTGTTATCATACTTATAATTATGAAATTGTCATATGGCATAAAAATGTTAAAAAGTAAAGGATTACATAGATGTATATGCACTAGATGGCATCTTAACAAATTGCATAGTGCATATAGAAACGCCTGTGCATAAATGGGATATTGCACATTGGTAGAATAATGAAGTAGGCATGTGCAATAAACCACTAATGTAGAATATTGTGGTTGATAATCGCTATTGATGTTGGTATTGGTTGTAGGACCAAAGCTAACAAAGAGCATGGCTAAATGTTCTGAGGATGTTATTGCATGAAGCCTATGACCTTATGCAGAAAGGATGATGCAACAAATCTATGATCAAAAGTTGGAAAAATGACTGAACAGCCTGGGTAAGAGGCCAACTGATCAGGTAACATCAGGCGATGTTAATGGTAACCATGCAGGTAATGATTATCAGTGCCCAATTGCATGAATGTTGAAAAGGGATTTGGTAAGATCTCTTCAACTATGTTTGAGCTATGTTGAGGTAGTTTGCATGTGATATTGGTTACCGATTGGGACTGTTAACCTACCAAGCTTGGTGAGGTGTGGGTAAGTGAAGGAAATGATCCTTACACCCTATGACTGTTTAGAAATCTCAATGCATTCATAGGAATTTATATCATGCCATGTGTATGTTGGTTATGTACCTAATAACCAAAGCAAGTGAGGACTGGTGGTCCTAATTATGATAATGCAAGTTATATGAGATAGTCATGTTTCGATCATAATATGCTTGAAGGCATAGTACTCATGAAACAATGCAAAGTAGCATTGAGTAGATGTGCATTAAGAGATTTTATAAACCTTGTGATGCATTGTATGAATGCATAGGGATGATACACATGTCATTGCGAAATAAATAATGAATGAAAGGATGAATTGATGATAATTCTAGGACCATTTTATGGGCTATTATGAATGCAGAATAGTAAGTGCATGAAGATCCCAATCATGATCGATGGGATGCTAGAATGCTCTGTGGAAGGACAGAGTTTTATGAATGATATGACTGTGAAATTTGATCTAGAGCTTATGAGAAGGAATCTCATGGTTGAGAGCTCTAAGTTCTGTTAGTAAGAACAGTTGTAAACATCAGATTTGTAATTGTTTCGGATTTGAAATTTTGCTAATAAATGTTGCTGACTGTTTGGCTATTTAATAAAGTGTGCCAGGATGACACATTGCAGGAAGATCATGTGTAATGGCCTGCAGAAGCCAAACTAGATAGGAAGGATTCCATGCTTTGGAAATGGGTTTCGGGTGAAACGCCATTGTCTCAACCAAACAGCACGTCGGTGAACCATGAAAGTGAGATGGTAAAGCTATGCCCAGAAGGCATGAGAGACAAATCTGCAAACTGAATGAGTATTCCGTGACCCTAGACAAGAACATGCATGTCTAAATTATTAGGGTTAATATGCAGAGCATGCTCTATCTTATTTATATCATTGCAGATGGCTTGAGTATGATTAGGGCCTACATGACGCACATCGGAAAGGGGGTGCACACCTTTTCTGGTGCTGGGTCATGGTAGGGTTTTCAATATTGACTACACCCTAAGGAAATGGACGCATTCCTGGTGTTTCAATACTTGATAGTGAATGATATGAAATATGATTACAATTTTTGGGCAGTAATACTAATGAGCCTGCTTATCCTTCTTGTGCTAACAGCTTACACAAATGCAACTTGGTGTTGCACGTAAGGGGCAAAGTGAAGAAAGGGTGCTCAAGAGGACTGTATGGGCAGTGGTAACCTTTCTACACTCACACTAAAGGACACTAGAAGGGATGGATAGGCCCGGGGAGCTATGTTGCAGAAAAGGGGTATCATCCTTGTGTAGTGTGAGTGGGTATTGTGGGGCCATGCTAGCCTGCAGTCAAATGAGTCACCTATGGAGTTCCTGGAGGGAACCACTAGTTGCACAAGAGAAGGAGCCACGTAATCATATTATGTTGTTCATATTGCCTGATAAACCCAGTCGGCGTACTGGCTTGGCATTGGTTATTTGGAAGTTGTGACGGATGGTTGTTGTATGCCTGACAAACCCAGTCGGCGTACTGGCTTGGCATTGGTTATTTGGAAGTTGTGACGAATGGTTGTTGTATGCCTGACAAACCCAGTCGGCGTACTGGCTTGGCATTGGTTATTTGGAAGTTGTGACGAATGGTTGTTGTATGCCTGATAAACCCAGTCGACGTACTGTCTTGGCATTGGTTATTTGGGAGTTGTGGCGAAAGGTTGTTGGATGCCTGATAAACCCAGTCGGTGTACTGGCTTGGCATTGGTTACTTGTGTGATGTGGAGGTATTGGTGAAGGGTGTTATTTCCTGACAAACCCAGTCGGAGAACTGGCTTGGAAATGATTTTGAAGTGCTTGATAAACCCAGTCGGCGAACTGGCTTAGCATACTGATTTTGAAATGCTTGATAAACCCAGTCGGCGTACTGGCTTAGCATACTAATTTTGGGATGCCTGATAAACCCAGTCGGCGCACTGGCTTGGCATTGCCTATTCGGATGATGTTGTGGAGCAGCTTGTGTGCTGGCCAAACATCCACCCCACAGGTGATCCAAGGCTTGTAAAGCAGAGAAGGAAACCTGTGGAGTAGCGCAGAAACGCACAATACAGATAAGTATTCATTTTCATTTAATTCTTGTTTAGAATAATGAAGATTTCGGGTACGAATCTTATTGTAACCAAGCTAATACACTGTTGTTTCTTTGTTGGAAACCTTGGCCATTACAGAAAACAAGAACCTTGGAAAGAGCTATAAATGCTTGGTAAAGCCAGAGAGTAACTGGTTGGAACTATAAAATTCTCGGTAAATTCAGAGGGTAGTTGGTGGGAATATTAACCACTTGATGTTGTGGAGCAGCCGGAGTGCTGGCCAAACATTCCCTTAAACAATTGATAAAACCAGTCAGCGTATTGGCCTGGCATTGCCTATTCAGATGGTTGTGGAGTAGCCTGCGTGCTGACCCAACATTCATTGTTGTATCCACGGGAAATCCAATGCTTGGAAAGCAACGAAGGATCTTGTGGGATAAAGTGAGGACATCCGACACAGGTATTGTTGGAAGCAAGAACCTTGAAGCATCTTAAGAATGCAGGTGGACATGTAACCACCTTGAGGAGCTCAGCATGAGCAGTAATGAAAGATGGGGCTAGTGGAACTGTGTGAGTCCTAGCAGCCAAGAGTTAGACCAACCAAGTGGAGGAACTCCATGGTTGAGAGGTCTGGAATAGACCTTAGACACTAAGTGTCATAGCCAAAAAGGGCAAGTCGAGCATTCACGTGAAGTGAAAGAGGAAGGGAGCATGAAAACCACAGTGGTGGTGTGGGATTCCGGAACGGAACAAAACAAAAAGGAGAAACTCTTACGGCTCTCTCTCTTTCCTTTTATTGATGCATTTATAGAGTTAGGAAGTTGTTGAATGCATGCATGACTGAAAGTAAAAGTGTGTTATTTGATTAAAGTGAATTGTGAATGCTAATTAATGAATTTCTTGTGAATGGATGAACATGAAGGAATTCATGTGTAGGTTAGGCAAGCATGAAAGGTGTGGAAGTCTCACGAGTAAGGCATGGACTATCCATGTCAACCGGGGAAAAACCATTAAATGATTTTAATGTTTGGGTTATGCTTGGCCTAACGAGAATTGTAATGATGAATTTCACAGGTGGAAATTGAATCAATTGGTTGCAGCCGGTGCAGGAAAGTGTTGCTAGTAAGCAAAGTGTGGTCAATCGTTCCATTGACCATGGCGGCAGACCAAGGGCTATTAGAATTGGCTGAAAGTCTTCTTCAAACAATTGCCAGGACCCAAGAAAATATTGGGGAGATGCTCAAGCTACAGAGGCAACAGAATGAGATAAACCATGAGGCTTTGCAGGACTCTATTCGTCTGCAAAAAGAGGTAAAAAACATTCTGGGTGCTCTCAGCAAGGGAAAGGAAAGTGGATCAACGAAGAAGCATTCATCCAACTGTCCGAGTAAGAAACGTTCCAAGTGGGAGGACTCAAAGGAAATGGACCGGGAAAAGATAAAGCCGCCAATGAAATGTTGGGGATGTGGAGGAAATCATTGCATCCGTGACTGCCCCACAAGAGAATATCAAGAGGGCAGCAACCGTAAATTCTCCAAGTTCGTGGGCCAGTTGGAAGGAAAAGAAAAAAGAAGGAATTGTTTTGGAACGATGTCCTCATGCAGAGCTAGAGGGTCCTAGCCAACAAAAGCAGCTTGTAAAGACCAAAGGACTTAGTCCTGAAAGACCCAAGTAAAGGGTGAATTGCAGGACAAACCTACCACATTTTGTGAATCTTGGACATATGTAAAACGGGTATTTATTTCCGGAGTGTTGGAACACCGAGGACGGTGTTATTCCAAGGGGAGGGGAATGTAACGTCCCCAGCTTGACCCTATTGCATTAATATTGTAAATGATGTAAATATTGTCAATTAGTCATGGCGAGGAGCTCAAGGCCAAGGCCCCGCCACTGACTTATCGTTTTATGTATCGGCAATTTTAATGCAAAACCCACAACCAGCTACGCAATGCAACAAAAGAGATGGGGGCATGATCTTTACAAGGAAAAGGGAGGGAAATTATTCAAACCCTTGAGCCAATGGAATTAATCCATGTGTCAATGGGGAAACCCATAAAACCACCAACTACCCATTTTGTCTCATGCACCCAATCATTTAATTCTTCCATAAATTGGTTGGGGTAGTTAATGCCTTGGGAAGGGAAGAGTATGGCAGCCAATTTCGTGCATGGGCAAGCCATCCACTTGGAAAATCGTGTTTTTGCTTGTGGGGCAAGAAAACACCCACGAAATGGTGCCCAAAGCCATTCGGAAGGGGGGGTCTTCACTCACTCACGCAGTTGGAGTTAGCTGGGCCTTTCCCTACACGTTTTGGATCCAAATCCTGCATTTTTCCATGCCTGGGAGCTCGTTTTTGCATAGACAGTAGCTTGGGAGAAAAGGGCCACGATTTGGGGACTGTATGGAGGTCGTTTTTGCCCCCGAATGTCCAAGGACGTTTTTCTGAAAACGGATTGGCTTCCCAGGGTTGTTTCCCATCTTCCCATTTCGTTTTTGTGTGTTCCCACGTTTTTCTGAGTGAGTTGAAAACCCCATCTCATGCATCCCACTGTGGAAAGCGTTTTCCTCATACCCAGTAATTGTGGTTTTGTTGTTCAGTGCATCCAGTTTTGGATTTGAACCTGTGAGCAGGAGCTTCGAGAGTGGAAGAGGGCAGATTTGGCTTGATGAGCCCAATGGTGTATCCATAGCTCCATGGTTGAGCCACTAGCCTAGAAATTCTCCCCTGCCCACCTCTTAACAGCCTGAGAAACCCAACTGCTAGTTGGCTTGGCTGATTCTGGCGTATCCTTGGCTATGTGAGAGCCTGTTTTCCCCTGTTCCTTGTGGAGATCGTGCCCAGCTCGGGGGGTGGCAGTGGTGCTGAGAGATTAAGGAGCACACTGGCCTACGGTTGGGTGGAACGTTGCAGAAGCGTAGCTGGTTGTTCAGGGACTACTTCATTAAGATAAGTATTCTCTTGTATATTCTTGAAATGACCATTTGATGAATATTATGAACGTATGAGGATGGGTTAAATGAATTTACTTCCGCTGTGATTTTATTAAAATCATACATTCCCATATGTCTCTGTTATATTCTGTGAATGCTTATGGTTGAAAGTTTCATGGGGCTATACGCCCAGTTCAGCATCACGTCTGTTATGCACTTGTATATGTATATTTTCATTTTAAATTGAATGCTTGTTCAATAATGTATGGGGCTGGATGCCCGGTTTAACCTCACGATCCTCTCCATCTAGCTGGTGGAATGGGAGGGGACGTGACAGGCGCACTTATGGAGGAGGAGGATCTGCTGCTAGGTTATGTCTATCTCTCATGTTTGGGTTATATCATTGCTCTATCTATCTCTGAGGAAGTTATTGGGGTTTTTCACCTTTATGGTTTTCCCCAAGTAAATCTTTGTGTCTCTTGTGTGCTTGCATTATTGTCTCCATGATTGATATGCTGTAGATATGTTGTACATGTTGTTCTCTCAATTAAGATCCTAGATCAGATTGAAGTAAATTCTGAAAATTTAACAATGAATTAAACACATGCATAAACAGATTGCAAGAATCAATCAACTCCTACCCAAATGACTGAACATCTCACAAGCCCAACAATGTGCAATTGAAGTTGTGCGGAGTGGAAAACTTCTAGAACCTTTCCAAAGAAAGAATAAATCTAACACCAACCTTCCATAGTGCAGGTTGTCGCAACTAAAAGAATTGTTCCACAAATCAGGCCAAACATTACAATTGGATGGATCTAATGAATGCCACAAACGGGGCCACCACAAGGAACATATTTATTCCAAAACTTAATTCTCTTGATTCCACCCACCATAATATTATGATATGAGACATAGTGATTGAATTTTCCAAATTTGGCTAGTTAAATTGGCAGTGTTTGAGATTATGAGAATTGTTGATTTTTTAAACTTATAAAAAAACATCTCTGAATCTAGTGACTAATCGTAATATTGGCATAGTCATCTCAATATTGTCTGATAATGGAATTTATCCCATGGAAAGAAGGTTGACATCGTCGAAGTGACAATTTCAAAATGCCGTGAAGTCGTTTGAATTCCATGGAATTAACATAAACAAAGACAATATATCTACACTGTGTATCCCCCTTGTGTGTTTAGAATAGATTAATCATTAAATATGCAATTAACAAAGTCAAACCCCACACTTTCTACAATGCAATCTACAACAACAATCACACTGGCTCATCAAGGACAATTACAATAGATCCAAAGTCTATAAAATCAACACTCAAATACTTAAAATCCCAACATGTAAATTATTCAATTCAAAAAACAAAAATCATACGAAAGATCGTTAGTCTCTGATGTTGTAAATAATAGTTGATCGCGGTTTCAATTCCAATAAATGTATAAATGCACATTGTAAATGTATAAATGTATAAATGATTGCATTTAGTTCTGTAATTTATATACATCATTTTTTGAGCAATATGGCAGATCAAGCAACAAGCACTACTGAGACAATGCAAGTATACTTACTAGATTATTGCCATTCCAACATGAAGCTTATCACCCTCTAAGGGAAAAGGTAAATTGTTTGCAGCACAAATACTTGTGACCCATTTATCTACATTCATTGATATGCATGCACCCTGAACACAACAGTAGCAAGAACATCAATGAGATAGGGGAGAAGCACTAGTGAGTGGCGAAGAAAATCTGCATTGGTGAATCAAATACAATGCAAGTCTTAAGCAAAATTCAAAATAATTAGAATATAAGCAACTCTTTATCACCATGAACACGCAATGCCAAGAGATAACAATGTGGGAAGCTATATATTTAATCATAGGCAAAGGTATATGCCATAAAGCACTTATGCCAATGTAGCACCCAATTTTTTTTTTTTTATCTTAGCTTAGTAAAAACTAGAGATGTACATGATCCTTAAAATGAAATCAATCTAGAAATAATAATAATAATAATAATGTGAATCCAAAGAGGCAGAAAATTTCCAAGAGGTCTCCATACGTTACCTTCTAGATATGTTTTCTTAATGTTGGTCTTCCTTCCCAAAGCCTATACAACCATTCCCTCACCTCTTTGTGCCCCAAGGGGTTGTTTTCACTCCAATTTTCACTATAAGGATTACAGTTCTCCTCCAAATGCACAGATAAAGTATTTACAGAGTAGATCACATCAAAGTCCTTGTCAGAGGCCACGTTACCATGGTTCATAGTCCTGGCATCCCCATTGTCAGCAGAAAACCTTGAAAGTACAAAGGGCATATCATTGTTCTTTCGCATGACTTGTCTTAAGCAATATAAGCAATGTGAAACCAAAAGAGATGGATATCCTCGGATTTTCTACATCAGAATCCTGTGTACCATGTTGTTCCTGCAAAGCAAGCAGTCTTGCATGAGCAACCCTCCTGTGATGATACCCAGGAGCCAAATCCAAACAAACAAACTCAAAGTTCGTCTTATTTACAAAATTTTGAGTAACAACAACAAATGTATCAATATTGAGGACATAGTGCCACCAACCACTCAAAACAAATATTGTCTCTCCTTGAAGCTGGGTGCATTCCAATGGCTTATCTTGCTCTACAAGTAAAGGATAAATATCCATCCACCACTTGGGACATAAAAATAAAAGTTATTAGAGTGTAACGATTTTGTTAGCAGATAAAAAGTTGCTTCTTAGAACCTATAACATCATCATTTAACCAAATGGAGGAGACCATAGCCTAAAGGGTAGTTCACAACCAATACCAAAACTTGTTTAAGTATACAATGGAAAATATAAGAGAAAATATGCAAAAGAACCTGTAGTGATGGAGGAATTTCAGTATTCACATCTCCATCATCTTCATTCACATGCACCGTTACACCTGGGCGTACATTACAAGGAGGATACAATGCCCACCTACAAATGTAGTATAAATATTAATTACTTAAGCATACAAAAATCCCTCCATGAAAATGAACATATAGTAAAGAACAATTAAAAGACGCATGCAAAAGATGAAAAGAATAGAAGCAAAATGCTTATAAGAAAAGAAGGAAAGAAATTTTATTAATGTCCAGTAGTGACCAAAGTTGGGTCAATGGGAAGAAGGATGAGATGAGGCCTATGGGTGGGGAAATGAATTAGTCTTAGTTACCATTAATGCCATCAACACACTTAACCCTTTGCATGTTGTAGATATTACCTGCATTTCATGTTTGTCCTATCATCTTGATTGTTTCCACCAACTAGGTGGTGGCCTAAAAATGGTCCAAATCTAGGATGGTGTGCATTCTGCATCTGTCATCAAGCAAAACGACACCACCAAAGGAGAGAAATTTTGTCCTCACATTTTATGAGATAAAGTATATGAGCCTGAATATGATCCTCCTATTGTTATTTCTGTTAATGAATACAAACTTGTTTGTTCTGCACCATCACAACATGCTTTGCTTGGTTATTTCACCGGTAAAGCGCCCTTAGAGAGCACTATTAGGGCCTACCTGAGGCAGACATGGGAGATTTATGGCTGGCACATTAAGGGCAATCAAAATATGAATACAGGTTTTTTTTCCATGGAAACTTGTTTCCCATAAACCTGAGCAATTGTATAGCGTACAACCTAACCATGGAATATGTATGCAGGTCAATCTAGACAAGGACTGAAAGGAATTTATAGATATTCAATTTGGGGAGAAGATTTTTTGACAACCTGTTAGGTATATTCCCAATGCCTGAGCAGTCCACACAACACGGAATAATGGTCAAAACAATCAACAAAATGAAGATGTGTGGGGCAAAGATTACATTGCTATATATTAAAGGCACCATAGATTGCATTCAAAGGCTCTCGTAAAAAATGAAAACTAAAGTAGCAGTTACTCCACCAAACAACATAAGGAGTCTAGTAGTCGCTGCTAAGGAAAAATTTGGAAAGATCATAAAAATATTATGATAAAACTTTGATGGATTATGTAGCTTAAAATCTATATAACAAAATCCAACTATATCCTCCAATTGCATCTCAACTAAACAAAAAATGGGCTATTTAAGATCATAACACTAGGTGGATTAGGTGTCAATATATCTCGAAGTCTACCTCATATTTTGAGACCAGGGTGCTTGGATAGTTGGTTCTTAACCATGTTATAGTAGTCAAAGATACATTTCATCACTGAAAAACCAATGGATGGTTGTGTAATTTGTTACAAAATAGATACTCTCAAGCATGTGTTTTGGGATTGAATAGTTTCCAAAGCATTCTCAAATAGATCATTGATGAATAGGTCTTTCTCTTCAACTATTTTTATCAAAAAGGGACCATTTTTGGGATGGATGGAAGATCAGATAGCATGGTGGAGGAGTCTATAACACCATAAGATTGGCATGTATCTCCTTTCTATAAAATGTTGGCATGCAACATTTAACATGGAGATGATTCCTCCCTTCATTTGCGTGAGACATGAACATTTGAAGTAGAGTTGGAAGCACAAATTTCAATCAGATTTTGCATCTTCCTTAAGAATGTAGACTCTCTTGGGATTGGCACCAAGGAATATGTGTTTGCAGTGTGGCACTCTTTTCTTGTGTAGGGAGGGATTTCTATATAAATACAACTTGGCTCAACAATGTAAATAACTTGTATTTTGGGATTGCTATTTGGGACCCTTTTTTGGTTGATTTTTCTTACTTTCCTTCACATTGCCTTCTTCCTTAATGTTTGAACCAATTATTTTGGTGTATGCCATGTCTACAGTAGAATTCAGTGCTATCAATAGTTCTTTAACTATAGAATCAATTACTTCCTGCGCACAATAAAGAGATCCAAAAACTTTAAATCATCAAGTTGTTAGCTAGGTATAATGTTGGGTGTGACCGGGTTGACCTAAGTTTTAGGTTCCCTTTCATATTCATCCCATCCAATTGAAGCATTGGGGTTTCAAGGGGTGAGATGTGTTGGGTATGTTATATCTCTTCACATGGTCGCTGCGTGTACAACACGATCCCTACGGCACTAGTTAGGCCCCCGGAGTGAGATGTGGGGGTTTAGAGGGGGGGGTAGCCCGACATGGCCCACCCCCTTCGTTTCGGACCGTTAGGTTCCGAAACGACACGGAGGGGGCCGTTAGGCCCCCGGAGTCCGCGCTGAGCGCAAAATTTTTTGGGTTGCTTTTTGCTTTTTCGCAATTTTTGACCCATTGTACTCTATCTAATCCCGGTAAAAGGAATTAGGGTTGTAACCTAATTTCGGGTTAACGAATTAGGGTTTTAGATGCTGCGGAATACCATTTATTGTATTGTACATGGTTAAATAAAAACATATAATGAAAAAGGAGCTATGCGGCTCTAAGTTTTGCTGGTTTTTTCCCGGTTAAGGGTTTCCAGGTGAAAATCTCTGTGTAATGTGTGTGCCATTGTGTATTTTCTGTTAATGCTTAAGAATCATATAAGTTTGTACTTCACTGTTAAGGTTTAAAACTTACAAGATGCTCTTCAAATCCTGTAAAGGCTCATCAATGCTTCAAAAATCTCTTTTAGAAAACAAACAAGAGACTTTTAATTTGGTATTGGTTAAGGATGTATGAATCTGGTCCCACCACCAGTGGTTTGAGATTGATACCCACCAATAGCGGAAACAAAGGCTTCACCCACAAATTCACCATCAACATATCCAGATCCACTAGTAGCAGGGGTGGAGGTAAAGGCACCCACCTTTTCTTATGTTTATAGAACCAGAAAAAAATAGGGTTGGAATTGCTTCAACAAGATCAACTTAGTAAACTAGGTATAGATCTCGATATGGAACTCGCTCTCTTTCTTCTACCAGACCAAAGTGGCCCAGTTCCCCAGTTCCCATCTATGCACCCTCCCATCTCGACCATCCCGTCCACCACCATGTAGCAGGAGAACACTTCAGCAATTGGTGGCATCGAGCTTTATACTTGAGTTCTACCATTGAACAATCTACAAGCAACTTCAATTCTCTCATAAAGATCTAAGACTCCAATACAGATTTAATAACCCAACCATGGACTTGTTGTCCTTTTTCGAAGTCTCCAATGTTGGCACATGTGCTTAGAATGCTAGCAAAATTAAATCCAGCCTCATGCCTTCGATTTCCATCTTGCGGAACTATTTTAGGGCCTCCTTGCAAAAACCATGATGGGCGTATCTTGAGATTAAAGCATTCCATGAGATCATATCTCACTCAAGAATCTTGTCAAACAGTTGTTGTGCATCCCTCAAATTGCCACATTTGGCAATAGACCTATGACCTCTGATTCAACTTGAATATTTGCAAAATAGAGCAGTTCATACATCCTTAACCAATACCAAATTAGAAATTCAAACAACCAAAAAACATACTAATGGGCCGGGCCCTGTTCCTAACTAATGGGATAGGACTTTGTCATTGATGGGGTGATTCTTCGACATTGGGAAGGCATCGCTATTGGTGAAAGTATCCAAGCGTGGGGAGGTGCCACTGTTGCTAAGAAGAAATTTGCTCCCAATTTCTTCGATAGCGATCACTTGCAATGCAGGATTTTTGGAACCCTAAAAAATTAATGGTAAGAATTTCTCAACCTATAAAGAACAAAAAACTGAATGACGAGAAAATGTAAATGCAAAAGACAAGTGAAAAGACAGATGGATGATTGTTGGAACCCTCAAAGATGAAGGATTTTTGGAACTAGTTCGACATTGGCACCCAAATCCCCTCCACTTCCTATTGACGCCAAAACCCAAATTGTCCAATTGCAGTCCGCATTGTGGTGTGGTTTTGTAGAATGAAGATTTGTGTTTGTTTAATTTGTTTTGTTTTTAAAATTTTGTGTTTTTATTATTATTTTGTACATATTATAATAAATTTCCAAACTTTATATATATATATATCCCAAAAAACCTAACAAATAATATTATTTATATACAAAACATTTTAAAAAACAAATGTATATATGTATATTTGCATAGTCATTTCCACAACAAATGTATATATACAACATCATCATGTTGGGTCAGTTATTGGTTGGGCATGATGGGTCGATAAATTAGTGTGGCGATCATTTCTATCTCCTTAGACGGTGTTGTTGTGGTGTTCACACATGAGGGGGTCTACAAATTACTAAATTTAAAAATTAGTAAATTGTTCAAATTCACTGTCAAAATTACAATTTTCCATATTTGCCATCGAGTGACACAATTTACATGATCAGTTGTGTCTTTGAATCCATCTACAATGTTACAATTTAGTAGTCAAAGATACAATTTAGTATAGTAGTCAAAGATACATTTCATCACTGAAAACCAATGGATGGTTGTGTAATTTGTTACAAAATAGATACTCTCAAGCATGTGTTTTGGGATTGAAGAGTTTCCAAAGCATTCTCAAATAGATCACTGATGAATAGGTCTTTCTCTTCAACTATTTTTATCAGAAAGGGACCATTTTTTGGAATGGATGGAAGATTAGATAGCATGGTGGAGGAGTCTATAACACCATAAGATTGGCATGTATCTCCTTTCTATAAAATGTTGGCATGCAACATTTAACATGGAGATGATTCCTCTCTTCATTTGGGTGAGACATGAACATTTCAAGTAGAGTTAGAAGCACAAATTTCAATCAGATTTTGCATCTTCCTTAAGACTGTAGACTCTCTTGGGATTGGCACCAAGGAATATGTGTTTGCAGTGTGGCACTCATTTCTTGTGTAGGGAGGGATTTCTATATAATTGCAACTTGGCTCAAGAATGTAAATAACTTGTATTTTGGGACTGCTATTTGGGACCCTTTTTTGGTTTATTTTTCTTACTTTCCTTCACATTGCCTTCTTCCTTAATGTTTGAACCAGTGATTTTGGCGGATGCCATGTCTACAGTAGAATTCAGTGCTATCAATAGTTCTTTAACTATAGAATCAATTACTTCCTGCGCACAATAAAGAGATCCAAAAACTTTAAATCATCAAGTTGTTAGCTAGGTATAATGTTGGGTGTGACCGGGTTGACCTAAGTTTTAGGTTCCCTTTCATATTCATCCCATCCAATTGAAGCATTGGGGTTTCAAGGGGTGAGATGCTCTTCAAATCCTATAAAGGCTCATCAATGCTTCAAAAAACTCTTTTAGAAAACAAACAAGAGACTTCTAATTTGGTATTGGTTAAGGATGTATGAATCCGATCCCACCACCAGTGGTTTGAGATTGATACCCACCAATAGCGGAAACAAAGGCTTCACCCACAAATTCACCATCAACATATCCAGATCCACTAGTAGCAGGGGTGGAGGTAAAGGCACCCACCTTTTCTTATGTTTATAGAACTGGAAAAAAATAGGGTTGGAATTGCTTCAACAAGATCAACTTAGTAAACTAGGTATAGATCTTGATATGGAACTCGCTCTCTTTCTTCTACCAGACCAGAGTGGCCCAGTTCCCCAGTTCCCATCTATGCACCCTCCCAGCTCGACCATCCCGCCCACCACCATGTAGCAGGAGAACACTTCAGCAATTGGTGGCATCGAGCTTTATACCTGATTTCTACCATTGAACAATCTACGAGCAACTTCAATTCTCTCACAAAGATCCAAGACTCCAATACATATTTAATAACCCAACCATGGACTTGCTGGCCTTTTTCGAAGTCTCCAATGTTGGCACATGTGCTTAGAATTCTAGCAAAATCAAATCCAGCCTCATGCCTTCGATTTGCATCTTGCGGAACTATTTTAGGGCCTCCTTGCAAAAACCATGATGGGCGTATCTTGAGATTAAAGCATTCCATGAGATCATATCTCACTCAAGAATCTTGTCAAACAGTTGTTGTGCATCCCTCAAATTGCCACATTTGGAAATAGACCTATGACCTCTGATTCAACTTGAATATTTGCAAAATAGAGCAGTTCATACATCCTTAACCAATACCAAATTAGAAATTCAAACAACCAAAAAACATACTAATGGATTGGGCCCTGTTCCTAACTAATGGGATAGGACTTGTCACTGATGGGGTGATTCTTCGGCATTGGGAAGGCAACGCTATTGGTGAAAGTATCCAAGCGTGGGGAGGTTCCACTGTTGCTAAGAAGAAATGTGCTCCCCATTTCTTCGATAGCGATCACCTGCAATGCAGGATTTTTGGAACCCTAAAAAATTAATGGTATCAATTTCTCAACCTATAAAGAACAAAAAACTGAATGACGAGAAAATGTAAATGCAAAAGACAGATGGAGGATTGTTGGAACCCTCAAAGATGAAGGATTTTTGGAACTAGTTCGACATTGGTACCCAAATCCCCTCCACTTCCTGTTGGCGCCAAAACCCAAATTGTCCAATTGCAGTCCGCATTGTGGTGTGGTTTTGTAGAATGGAGATTTGTGTTTGTTTAATTTGTTTTGTTTTTTAAATTTTGTGTTTTTATTATTGTTTTACATATTAAAATAAATTTTCAAACTTTATATATATATATATATATATATCCCAAAAAACCTAACAAATAATATTATTTATATACAAAACATCTTAAAAAACAAATGTATATATGTATATTTGCATAGTCATTTCCACAACAAATGTATATATACAACATCATCATGTTGGGTCAGTTATTGGTTGGACATGATGGGTCGATAAATTTGTGTGGCGGTCGTTTCTATCTCCTTAGCCGGTGTTGTTGTGGTGTTCACACATGAGGGGATATACAAATTACTAAATTGTTCAAATTCATTGTCAAAATTACAATTTTCCATATTTGCCATCGAGTGACACAATTTACATGATCACTTGTGTCTTTGAATCCATCTACAATGTTACAATTTAGTATAGTAGTCAAAGATACATTTCATCACTGAAAAACCAATGGATGGTTGTGTAATTTGTTACAAAATAGATACTCTCAAGCATGTGTTTTGGGATTTAAGAGTTTCCAAAGCATTCTCAAATAGATCACTGATGAACAGGTCTTTGTCTTCAACTATTTTTATCAGAAAGGGACCATTTTTGGGATGGATGGAAGATCAGATAGCATGGTGGAGTAGTCTATAACACCACAAGATTGGCATGTATCTCCTTTCTATAAAATGTTGGCATGCAACATTTAACATGGAGATGATTCCTCCCTTCATTTGGGTGAGACATGAACATTTCAAGTAGAGTTGGAAGCACAAATTTCAATTAGATTTTGCATCTTCCTTAAGAATGTAGACTCTCTTGGGATTGGCACCAAGGAATATGTGTTTGCAGTGTGGCACTCATTTCTTGTGTAGGGAGGGATTTCTATATAATTACAACTTGGCTCAACAATGTAAATAACTTGTATTTTGGTACTGCTATTTGGGACCCTTTTTTGGTTGATTTTTCTTACTTTCCTTCACATTGCCTTCTTCCTTAATGTTTGAACCAATGATTTTGGCGGATGCCATGTCTACAGTAGAATTCAATGCTATCAATAGTTCTTTAACTATAGAATCAATTACTTCCTGCGCACAATAAAGAGATCCAAAAAATTTAAATCATCAAGTTGTTAGCTAGGTATAATGTTGGGTGTGACCGGGTTGACCTAAGTTTTAGGTTCCCTTTCATATTCATCCCATCCAATTGAAGCATTGGGGTTTCAAGGGGTGAGATGCTCTTCAAATCCTATAAAGGCTCATCAATGCTTCAAAAAGCTCTTTTAGAAAACAAACAAGAGACTTCTAATTTGGTATTGGTTAAGGATGTATGAATCTGGTCCCACCACCAGTGGTTTGAGATTGATACCCACCAATAGCGGAAACAAAGGCTTCACCCACAAATTCACCATCAACATATCCAGATCCACTAGTAGCAAGGGTGGAGGTAAAGGCACCCACCTTTTCTTATGTTTATAGAACTGGAAAAGAATAGGGTTGGAATTGCTTCAACAAGATCAACTTAGTAAACTAAGTATAGATCTTGATATGGAACTCGCTCTCTCTCTTCTACCAGACCAGAGTGGCCCAGTTCCCCAGTTCCCATCTATGCACCCTCCTAGCTCGACCATCCCGCCCACCACCATGTAGGAGAACACTTCATCAATTGGTGGCATCGAGCTTTATACCTGAGTTCTACCATTGAACAATTTGCGAGCAACTTCAATTCTCTCACAAAGATACAAGACTCCAATACAGATTTAATAACCCAACCGTGGACTTGTTGGCCTTTTTTGAAGTCTCCAATGTTGGAACATGTTCTTAGAATGCTAGCAAAATTAAATCCAGGCTCATGCCTTCGATTTCCATCTTGCGGAACGATTTTAGGGCCTCCTTGCAAAAACCATGATGGGCGTATTTTGAGATTAGAGCATTCCATGATATCATATCTCACTCAAGAATCTTGTCAAACAGTTGTTGTGCATCCCTCAAATTGCCACATTTGGAAATAGACCTATGACCTCTGATTCAACTTGAAAATTTGCAAAATAGAGCAGTTCATACATCCTTAACCAATACCAAATTAGAAATTCAAACAACCAAAAAACATACTAATGGGCTGGGCCCTGTTCCTAACTAATGGGATAGGACTTGTCACTGATGGGGTGATTCTTCGGCATTGGGAAGGCAACGCTATTGGTGAAGGTATCCAAGCGTGGGATCACCATTTCTTCGATAGAGATCACCTGCAGATGTACGATTTTTGGAACCCTAAAAAATTAATGGTAAGAATTTCTCAACCTATAAAGAACAAAAAATTGAATGACGATAAAATGTAAATGCAAAAGACAAGTGAAAAGACAAATGGAGGATTGTTGGAACCGTCAAAGATGAAGGATTTTTGGAACTAGTTCGACATTGGCACCCAAATCCCCTCCACTTCCTGTTGGCGCCAAAACCCAAATTGTCCAATTGTAGTCCGCATTGTGGTGTGGTTTTGTAGAATGAAGATTTGTGTTTGTTTAATTTGTTTTGTTTTTTTTAATTTTGTGTTTTTACTATTATTTTACATATTATAATAAATTTCCAAACTTTATATATATATATATATATCCCAAAAAACCTAACAAATAATATTATTATATACAAAACATCTTAAAAAACAAATGTATATATGTATATTTGCATAGTCATTTCCACAACAAATGTATATATACAACAACATCATGTTGGGTCAGTTATTGGTTGGGCATGATGGGTCGATAAATTAGTGTGGCGATCGTTTCTATCTCCTTAGCCGGTGATGTTGTCATGTTCACACATGAGGGGTACTACAAATTACTAAATTTAAAAATTAGTAAATTGTTCAAATTCATTGTCAAAATTACAATTTTCCATATTTGCCATCGAGTGACACAATTTACATGATTACTTGTGTCTCTGAATCCATCTACAATGTTACAATTTACTGCAAATGGATTTAGAGACCCCTTAGGGGGGGGTATCTGAATCCATCTGCAGTGTTAAAATTTACTAAATTGTACAAATTCATTGTCAAAATTGTAATTTTCTATTGCCAGAGTGACACAACTAAAAATTACTAAATAAACGACCAATTCATATTCTTAATGTTATTGTTATGTGGTCATTTTTAGTTTAGGTACTTATTATCTAGTCATATATTTTATCCCGTGACCAAATTGGTTGTTTTTAGTTGGCTCACTTAAAATTGCTCAAGTTTGGTTGTTTATCCCTTGAAAAAAACGTGGTGACCAAATTTTTTGGTTGCTTGGCCACTTATCTCTTATTTTGTACTAGTGAAGTAATGTTTTGGTTTATGAATTTCATATTCTAGGCTGAAGGGACTTTGATTTGAAGTTTGATTATGAATAAATAACTATTTTAGATGTTTCATTAGAAGAGACTAATAACTTTATAAATAAAGCTCATTTAGGTTGTGAAATTGTTAAAATTTCTCAAAACACATTTCCATCACCGACTTCCTTACTAGAACAACAACTTTCTTTTGATATCATTTTACAACATTTAAGTGATTATGAAAATCATGATCCTTTCATAGTGATTATTCAAGTAACTATTGTCATTGGAAAATATTACCTTTTTTTTGTTTGCTTGAATGTCCTTAACTTGTGGAACTGGACTTTGGTCTAAAAAACCATGACCCATGAGCACCTAAGCTGTCAAAATCACCCGGGGATCACACCCAGCCTGGGCCACACCAACCCTTAGCATGGCTAATTTTTTTTTGTGTCTCCTCCCACCACTGCTGAGTTTCGAACCCTGGGTCGCCTAACAGATGGAACCCCTCGAATACCAACCACGCTAGTAAGACGTGACTTGAAATATATTATATTATTCACTATATTTCTTTTTATCTTTTTGTTAGGGAAGAGAGCTCTATAGTTGAATGGGGACCGATAGTGGTCATAGAACCCGTGACGGTTACAACCCAATAAGTGACCAAGAAAATGCCAATTGTCAAACACATATAATTATATAAATATATAAAAAGTGTCATGTTTAAGTACATTAAGTGTCATTATGTACACTAGGCCTACAACTATCAACTATAAGATGAAAGGTTGACAACTGCACAGTCCTGACTTAACAAAATTCAAACCCATCTTGTCCCTTCCAAATCCCAAGGCTCACTGACATAAACATCTTATCGGACCTCAACACTCCCCAGGCAACCCAATATACAAGGACAAATTGCCCATCACTTCGACCCCATCGAACAAGCTTCAGTGAAGACCCAGACAAGCATTGACAATCAGTGAACCACCAAGGCATCCCACCTGCACATTTAATGGAGGTCACCTGCACAGTAAATGGTGAATAAGTGTGAGCTTCAGGTGCATGGTTGATCAACAAAGCAACCCAAACAATGCAATTAATGCTGCCCACTCCATTAAAATCATCAAATCAACCATAAAACCAAACAAAAGCAGTCCCTAAGCATTTTCAAAAGCACCTGGATTGACACAACACCATTTCTAGCCATTGGATCGAACCCAAATCAATCTTATGCACTCATCCAAATCCATAAATTTGCAATCCATGCCTTTTCAAAGTTGCTAATCAAATCAAACACCAGAATGCTATAAAGTCACTACAACCTTCAAACAACCTCCATTTTCTACTATTCGGAATTCCCAGACCATGTTAAACTCGCACCTATATTTCCAAGCTTGAATTTCAGAGTCCAGGCATCTCATTCAAGCAAAAAACAGTTGCAGATTGATTTCCAGGTGCAGAGATAATTCAAGACATCAATTAGAGTTCAGGTATTGCATTCAAGATAAACTTATATTTCAATAATGTTTTCAAGTAGCTAGACTATATCGTGACTATATCTAATTTTGTGCCAGACTATATCTAATTTTATGCAAGAACCTAAGACCTTTCCATATTTCCATTCCTCTGTTCATAAAGTAGTTCAATCAAGCGACACAAATGAAATACTGTGAAATAGCAGTCTCTGAATAAATGCATAACAAGTATATATATATACTAAATGCTAGAATCATGTTTTTCCAAACTGCATTGAACATGTAAATCACATTACAAGATCCTTTTGAATACTCCAAATCCTTGTGTAGTTTTAACAATTAAAGATAACACAACTAGTTTAATATTCCAGATCCTTGTGTAGTTTTAACAATTAAAGATAACACAGCTAGTTTAATATTCTAGATCCTTTTGTAGTTTTAACAATTAAAGATAACACAGCTAGTTTAATATTCCAGATCCTTGTGTAGTTTTAACAATTAAAGATAACACAACTAGTTTTAACAATTAAAGATAACACAACTAGTTTTAACAATCTTGTGTAGTTTCAGTGAGGCCCTGTTTGTTCTAATTCTGTGGGTGATTGCAGTCAACACTAATCGTACAATGAGGACAAGTAGGAGACTTGCCAGGGGTGCCCAGCTACGATGCACCTCGTCTGATGAGGACATAGCACATGATGCTGATAATAACAATGCACATAGAAATGTTGAAGAGGCAAATGATGCAGAGCGTGGTGGTGTTATTCCACCATCAACCACAGTTCAAGGTGCAACTGCCAGTAAGAAGATTAGTTCCATCAAAGGATGGACACAAGAAGACATGAAGGCTGCAATAGATGATATAGAGTTCAATGGTTTTTCTATTATAGCAGCTACCAAAAAATATGGGATTCCACCCACATCAATCCATTATTGGATAAATGGCCTGACCCATACCAAGCGAAAAGGACCTCTTACAGTATTGAATGTAGAAGAGGAAGAAGAAGTTGTAGTTTGGTGTCAAGATATGGCTCAACTAGGCCATGGTAGTTGGTTCAACTTAAATCCACTGTTGCCCAAATCTGTCAAGGGAGGCCAAACCCCTTCAAAGATGGATTTCCAGGGAAATCATGGTGGAGAGGATTTAAACAAAGGCATCCAGAACTTGTGTTACGAACAACAGAGGGGTTTGAAAGGGATAGATCTTTGCATCTACTCCCTACAGTTGTGTCCAATTTCTATCAGACACTCTCTAATGCATATGAGAAACACTCATACAGAACAGACCATAAATGGAACTGTGACGAAACTGGATTACAGGCAGGGAGGAATTGTGGCATGCGGGTAATTGCCAAGAGAGGGAGCAGGAATGTGCCCAAAATTTTGCCAAAAAGTAGGGAGTGGATAACTATTCTTTGTTGTGTAAACACAGTTGGAGCATCAATTCCAGGTTTTTATCTGTTCAAGGGAAAGAATCAACTCAAAAATTACATTAAAAATTGTGAACCAGGAGCATGCATGGCTGCACACCCCCATGCATGGATGACAAAAGAACTGTTCTTGAGCTAGCTTTGCCACTTTGCTGCCTCTGTTCCGGGCGGTGTTTCACTTGAAAACAGACACCTGTTGATTTTTTATGGCCACGGCAGCCACGTAGCTATACAAACCATTGAGGAGGCAAACAAGCTAGGCATTGATCTGTTGACACTACCTGCACATACCACCCACAGGATGCAACCTCACGATGTGAGTGTGTTTGGGCCTTTCAAGAGTTACTTCAGGTCTGAGAGAGTGGCCTGGATGGAAAAGAACCCGGGGTAGAGGTGAACAGGTTCGAATTAGCAGAACTTGCAAGCAAAGCTTTTGTTAGGGCGCTCACAACATCAAATATCAGGGATGGTTTTAGGCGGACTGGAATATGGCCTTTCAATTCTGATGCTCTTCAACATGACACATGATGTAGTTAGGCTTTTGATGTTCAAGGGAAAGAGGACGCAGATGCTGTAGAGAACATCATATCAATCTCTCAAGGTCATTGCCAACCACTGGGAGACGACGATGAACATGTAAGTGAAACTCAGTATGGCACCGAACCTGTTGGGGAGAATATAGAAGCTATTGGAAGGACATAAATAGAATTAGATGGCCAAGGGAATATTTATAACAACGTTGTTGATTTGAGTGTACATGGATGTGGCGAAGCAATGGTAAACAACAACGAGGAGTTGACATTTCCAAGCTAGCCAGAACGGCCCGACTGGTTGGCAGAGGCCATGACAAATATGAACAGACACATTGTCACCCCCACTAACGATGAAAGCCTTAACCTACCTTCGATGCCAGTAGTCCTTAACAAAGAAGTTGTCCATTATTATGTGGATGTTGGGGGTGTTGGATATGAGAATGTACAAAATGCAGATACAGTTGACCAAGAAAATGTTGATGAGGCACTCCCCCCACATGAGCCACTACTTGGCCAGTTCCTTAAATTGCCAGTGGAGAAAGTTGCAACTCAATGATCTAATCCCACTGTTGAGCATCTTAGATTAAGCAGGAGCTCACAACTACTAACATTAGAGGACTACATCACTCTACTGGTTGAGGCAGAGCATAAGAAAAAGGAGATGCAGGAATTAAAAGAGAAGAAGAAGGCTTTGACAAAGGAGAAGAAGGAAGCAAGGATGGTTGCAGCAAAAAATCGAAGGCAGGAAAGGCTTGAAAGAGAGAAAGAAAGGGAGGAAAGAGAGTGACAGAAACAATTGGCAAGGGAGGAAAGGGAGCAAAGAAAGGCACAACAGAGGAATCCAAATGGTCTGGACATGACAGAGGTGGTGGACAACCCATTGGATCAGTTTTCGGTGAACAAAAGATTATTCCATGACCTTACTAACATACAAATACCCCAATACCATCAGGAAGGGGGCAATACTGTGTATGCCTTCCAAACACCTCCAGTGAACCCAGGGCTATTATGCTCAAGTCATTACTATGGTTATTCAATGCCTCCTTGGCTACAAGGACCAACATGGCCTACATCAAATGTTTGCAGCTCAACACAACCAGGTCAAGCAACAGTATCCAACCCAACCAGATTGGGCAATGAAGGCAGTCAACCTCCTCACACATAGGGGTTTTTGGGTGGTTCCAAAGTTTTTGTTTGACAGATGAAAGATGTATTTTGTTTGGCATACACAGATGAAAGATAGATTTTGTTGCAGGAGGAATTTTGGGTGGTTTCCTAAGGTTTTGTTTAAATCCAATCTGACAGTCGATATATGTTAGGCATAACCACAGTAAATGTTTTAAGTCCCAATCCATAAGGGACCAACCATATGTATAAATCCCTAATTGCTACTATGTTGAACAAGAATCTACCCTTTATGTCAAGTATTATTTTCTTCATGACTCTGTCTATTTACTGGACTCCATTCCTTACTAAAACTTATTGCTATATTACTTGGTTGCAAAACTAATTTGAATGATAAACTAAATTGGATGGTAGACCAACCTGATTGAAAATATAAATTGATCGCAAGTTTTTCTTGAATGCACTACTGACTTGAATGCAAATCAACTTGAATTGGATTGAAAGTAAGCATTTCAAGCAACCTCTGAGAGGGACAACTCATTTCATCACGTAACCAAACAACACAGAAATAATAACATAACATATGCATTGCATGCTTCATTTATAGATTAATGAAAAGCGGAAGTCATCTTCATATGAGCACATAATTACAGATTACTTAGGTTTCCAGCATCTATGGTTGGAGCACACAACAAGAATGAAAGCAATCATAAACAAAAGATTTGTCTTTGTCTTAAAAAGAAAATCAGTCGAACAAAGATTTATAATTGCTAATTGGAAATCAGTCAATCCTCTCCCCTCCACCACCATGCCACCTTTAAACAATTCATACAAACTTCAAATCATAATTGTAATTTTTTCTTCTTTGGTTTACAAACAACTCACATGCATTACAATCTCAAGAAAACATCTTGCATACAAACTTTGCATCCTCTGTCATACACATTAGTGTTTGCCTAGGGTTTGGTTTATTTTAGATGGTTATTTTGCTTAAGTTTCAAGGTGTCCTTTAGCAAGATAGAAATTCGATGCATAAAAGGAAATCTAATTATGGAAATAAGAAACAAGGAAAATATCCAAATTAAAAGAGAGGATAAAGGAGTGAACACACTTAAATCAAGAAGAGGTTGTAATTGTTGGAGAAGCTAGTAAATAGGACAAAATCCCACCACGCTCAAAGCCATTATGAATCTCCTTGCATTGTACTTAAAGAAAAATGTATTTAAACAATGCAATATATGTGTAGAAAATTGCATTAAATGTACCAAATAAGAAAGCAAATATTCTTGAATGGTAGTTGAAGGTGGCCTTTAATTGTGAGATGCTCTCCTGCAATAGTGGTGTTGGTAATCCTCTTTGGAAGGAGGGTAAAGGGAATCTAATAGAAACCTGCAAGGGGGAACCTTGGCTCAAACTTCAACCAATGGGTACAAAGGGAAGAATCCAAGCAAACTGATGAGTAGAACATTGGAAGTAAGTCCATGTTGTGAGGGGCTTGGTGGAAACTAGAGTCCTAGGTAGATTAAATGATTCAGTGAAGATGTTAGGGGTCTACTTGAAAATATGGAAGAGTAATGACAATTTTTTAAATGAGAACCAAAATTCTAGAAAAATACAAAATGGGGGCTAACTATAGATGGGACAAACACATAGGCATGTCCAACATACTACAAATAACTATTGAGGAAAAGTTAAAGGCTTTAAGCACTAATATGTGAGTCACACTTGGGGATCTTATGGTCTTAAACAAATCCATAAGTTTTTCATTGAAATGATGCTCTTTGGTTTGTTAGTCTGTCGAAGATGGACATAAATCAATTGTACAACTCATTAACAGTGTGCCAAGAGAAAAACAAAAAATGGGAAGATTAGTTTTGACCTTGTCACCCTTATGTGTGCCCATGATAGAGATATGGTCATTGGGGAGCTCAAAGAGGGCATCTCTAACTAACCCAAGTTTACCAAATCAAGCATGGATGTCAGAGTTGATCCGACATAAGGAAGAGAACATCCAATTAAGGACTTTGGCAAGAAATAAACATGACCAGATTATGACCAAAGAAAGAAACAAAGGGGGCCTTGATCCGCATCATAATTGGCAAGTCATCGATGTCGATACAACTTCGACAAGTTTCGACTCGACATGACTTTGATGACTTCGACAGGTTCCGATTTCGACACAAATCCGACGAGTCTCGACTTCGACATACTGCGACACATTCCGCACCTTCAACATGTTCAACAACCCCACAGTTCGCGACATCAACATCCAGCATCGACATGCGACTGTTGAACTTCGACAGACTATCTCTCTGTCTTCCAGTCGACTGTAATGGTTGAACTGTTCAAACCATTCTAACTTCTTCTTTGTAACTGAACATAACGGGCATGCACCCAAGCGTCTCAGAAATCTATATAAGCATGTATAATACTGTAACATACATCAGAATCTTTCTGTTTACATCTAATAGAAGAGCAGTTTGCATTCCTGCATATTGTCTGTGCGTATTTGTGTTTATCTGTGTTGCGTAATCATGCTTTTGCTCATTTTTTTTATTAAGCTTCTGCCATAACAGAGTCGACTCATTCAGTTGAACTGTTGTCCCCCTCGTGCTTCCTGGACACGACCTGGATCATTGGTATCAGAGCACTCAGTTTTTGTTTGTGCTTAAGTTCTGCGTATACACTTCTCTCGAAGTTACCTGACTTATGTCGGTTCAAACTCGCTCACAATCTCAACAATCCAAGCAGACGCGATCTCCAGAAATGACAGATGATAGACATGCAGCCGACGAGACAGCACAACTTATTGAGCAAGCTCTGGCTCAACAAGAATTGAAATGTTCGCCTAGTTCAACGAGATTCTCTTGCGATTCGCTTCGACATCCGGAGGATCCTCGACGAGAACTCACTCTGATAAAATCAGCCCCTTCAAAGTGCAAATGAATCTGGACATACCGAACCTTGAAGGTAATATTGACGTGGAATCCATCGACAATTGGGTGCAACAATTGGAATCCTATTACGCTGTAAATCAACTCTTTGAAGCTGAAAAAGTCACCATTGCATCCTTAAAGATGTCAACTTCCATGCACTGCTGGTGGGAGAACCTCTCGACAAAGATGGAGAAAAGCGAAGACCCCATCGACACATGGGATAAATTCGTCGAACACATTAGGAAGGAATTTTACCCGCCTAAATGCCTCGAGCAGCAGTATAAGAAGTGGAAGCAGCTAAGGCAATGGAAATACCAATCAATACAGAGTTACACCGACAAGTTCTACCGACTCATGGCAAGACTTGGCATCCAAGAAGAAGAGAAATTGCTTGTTCTGAAGTACATCAACGGATTGTCCCAGTACATCCAACAGGAGATGGAATTTCTGACTGTCAATATGCTTGCGGATGCTTTCCACTATGCCAGCAAACTGGAAACCAAGTAGAAAGGAAAAACACGTTTCGCGACAAAGCCAACATCAGGATGACCACCCAATAAGAAGGCACCAGCCGACTTCGACAAGTCGAAATCTTCTCAGCCGAAACCGCCAAAGCTAGACCACAAAAATAAGCCTTTTCACATAAGGGACCGTAGCAAACAACCGTCAACCGAAAAATGGTGGGATTACCACCACTCATCTTGGCACGACACGTTTGAATGCAAAGCTCGGAAGACATTTTTGACAAAAGTGTCAACCTCCGAAGCGTTCAACAAGACGGTGGAAGAATCTGATCCAGATGCAACGACCCTTTTGACATCAACAACTCCAGCAACCTCGACTATCGTCGACAAGGAGGAACGAGAACGCCTGTTCCATACATAGATATGGGTCCAGAGCAACCCATTACATCTGATCGTGGACAACGGGAGCCAAAAGAACTTTGTTTTCGAAGATCTCATGAATAAATTAGGTCTTGTTACCACTCCGCATCCTCAACCTTACAACATTGGTTGGATGAGGATGGACAAGAAATACAGATCAATCGACAATGCAAACTTGCCTACTTCATAAAGCCTTTTGAAGATGAAGTACTCTATGACGTGGCACCACTCTCAGTAGCTGACGCCCTGTTTGGGAAACCTTACCTCTGGGATAGACATGTAAGTTATCATTCATGGCCTCAGAAGGTGATTGTCAGAATCCGAAATCAATGGTTCAACATACCAGAGCATTAACATACAACGACGGTTGCACTGATATCTGCCAAACAGACAAAGAAGCTCATCAATCATGCTCAGAAATTCACATTAATCATGATCAAGCCGCAACATTCTAAGAAGACTGCAGCAACGAGTCGAGTCACCGACCAATGCAGTTCTCGACAGAAGCAGCAAGTCGATCATATTCTCGATGAGTACCAGAACCTCTTTCAAGCTCCAGACAGAGTACCTCAACATTGTCAGGTAAAACACTCCATTGAACTTGTTCTTGGTTCTTCTTTACCTAACGTATCTGTTTACAGAAGATCCATTCTCGAAAATGAAGAGATTCGCAGACAGATCCAAGAATTAATCGACAAAGGTCATATCGGATCCAGTTCCTCTCCTTGTGGAAGTCCAGTCGTCCTAGTTCCGAAGAAAGACAGGACTTGGTGCATGTGCATCGACTATAGAGCTCTCAACAAAATATTGGTGAAGAATCGGTACCCTCTGCCGCGGATAGACGAGCTCATTGATTGTCTGAAATGTGCTAAATTATTTACTAAGCTCGACCTCAAGTTAGGATACCATCAGATTCCAATCGAGCCCTCAGATGTGTGGAAAACTGCTTGCAAGACCAAGGAAGGATTGTTTGAATGGTTAGTCATGCCTTTCAGCTTAACCAATGCACCTGCAACCTTCATGCAACATATGGATAACCTTCTTCGACCTTTCATCGACAAATGGGTTATTGTCTATCTCGACTATAGATTGATTTTCAGTCGATCATGGGAAGAACATGTCGGAAATATTCGACAAGTCCTCGACACTCTCCAGCAACATCGGCTCTATCTGAACATGGACAAGTGCTCTTTTGCAATGACCAACATCAAATATTTGGGGTATGTAATTGACTCTGCAGGCATTCACGTCGATCCAGAAAAAAATACAGATCCTCAAAGATAGGCCCATTCCTAGAAGCATTCAAGAACTAAGAAGTTTTCTTGGTTTGGTGAATTTATATCGACGGTTCATACTCGGCTTCAGTCACATAGCCTGGCCCTTGAATCAGTTGACGAAGGGAAACGGGAAAACTGTCTTTCAATGGAAAACAACACATCAAGCAACTTTTGAACAACTCAAACGCGGGCTCTGCACTGCACTAGTACTTGTGTTACCTGATTTGCATCAGCCCTTTGAGATTGAGACGGACACATCAGACTATGCCTTGGGCGCAGTGATCACTCAGTCTGGTCACTCAGTCGCTTTTCATTCCGAGACTTTTAATGACACAGTTAGAAGATACTTGACGTATGAAAAAGAACTGTACGCCATTGTGCAAGCTCTCAAGCAATGGAGGCATTACATCCTTGGAAAGGAAATGGTCATTCTCACTGATCATAAGCCTCTACAGTTCGCTCCGACACAATCAAAGTTGCAGACAAACCGACAAATCAAGTGGATTAATTACCTACAACAATTCCAGTTGGTGATTAAGTATCAGAAAGTTAAAGCTAAAGCCGCCGCCGATTGCCTCAGTCGACCACCCATTACTCTCCTTTTGACAGTGATGAGTATGCAGGGATATGACACGACCACTTGGCCACAGTTGTATGAGGATGAAAGTGACTCCTCGGCAGTCTACCGATAGTTACAGACTAACAAGTCGTCGACCTCAGACTTCGACTACTTCCTGAAAGACACCTTGCTATACAAGCTTGGACAGCTTTGTGTACCGACCGGTGAGCATCGACAACAGCTCATTTGGGACGCGCACTACAGCAAGACTGCAAGACATTTTGGAGTAGCAAAGACACTTGCTATTCTGCAGAAGTATTTCTTCTGACCTACACTTAAATCTGACGCCAACAAGTACATTCGATCATGCGTAGTTTGCACCATTGCTAAGCCACCTAATCGACGACAGGGATTGTATACACCTCTGCCAGTTCCTAGTCGACCATGGGAATCTATTTCTATGGACTACTTGACGGGTTATCCTACTACCAGACATCAACATGACGCGATATTAGTAGTAGTCGACCAATTTTCCAAGATGGCCATTCTCATACCATGTAAGAAGACCACGACAGCGCAACAGACCGCTCAGCTCTTCTTTACACATGTTTGGAAACACTTTGGTTTACCCACAACCATCATTTCCGACTGAGATGCTAGATTCGTCAGCATCTTTTGGAAGACCCTCTGGCAACAGCTGGACACATAACTCTCATTGTCGACAGCTTTCCATCCTCAGACCGACGAACAGACGGAAGTTGTAAATTGCCTTGTAGTACAACTGCTTCGCATGTACAAACAATCACAAGCATCGACGCACATGGGATGAAAGTCTTCCATACATCCATCACAACTACAATCGTGCTCAACACAACTCTACAGGCAAGAGTCCATTTGAAGTCTGTTACAGATTTCAACCCTCAGTGCCTATTGACTTGATCAACTCCTCGACACAGCCAAACTCCGACACAGACCACAACTAGCGAGAAGTTGATAAAGCAGTCAAGTTTTGAGAGCAGATTTGCGACATCCAGAAGAAAACACAGGATATGTTGCACAGAGCAAATGAGAAATCTAAGGCCCGACATGACAAGCATTGTATTCCTCATACATTCCAAATTGGGGATAAGGTCTAGCTACATCTTAAGAAGGAGCGCTTCATTGGTCCTTTCAAGAAGTTAAAACCTTTGCGATATGATTCGTACAGTATTCTTCGACAGATTGGTGAAAACGCTTTCCAGCTCGACATTCCTGCATGCCTGGTCTGCATCTAGTCTTCAATGTGGATCTACTTCGACCATATCATGCACCCTTGTTGGAACAGAATGACTTATCGACAACAGAACCCGAAGACATCCATCCAGATGTTCAAGAGCCTCTTCCTTGTGACACCATTGTGGGACGATGAGTACGCCCTACAAGGACGAACACAATTCCCTTGTTTCAGGCTGCCAAAGCTGGCCAGATCCCATCTCAAGGAAAGTGGTACTCTGCTAATGAAATAACCGATAAGTTTCCTCACCTTCGCGAGCAAACAATGGGGTCCATTGTTTCTTAAGGAAGGAGGTTTGATCCGCATCATAATTGGCAAGTCATCGATGTTGATACAACTTTGACAAGTTTCGACTCGACATGACTTTGACGACTTCGACAAGTTCTGATTTCGACACAACTCCGACGAGTCTTGACTTCGACATACTGTGACACATTCCGCACCTTCGACATGTTCAGCAACCCCACAGTTCGCGACATCGACATTCAGCGTTGACATGCGACCAGCGACTGTCGAACTTCGACAGACTGCCTCTCTGTCTTCCAGTCGACTGTAACGGTTGAGCTGTTGAAATTGTTCTAACTTCTTCTTTGCAACTGAACGTAACGGGCAGGCACCCAAGCATCTCAAAAATCTATATAAGCATGTATAATAATGTAACATACATCCGAATCTTTCTGTTTACATCTAATAGAAGAGTATTTCGCATTCCTGCATATTGTCTGTGCGTATTTGTGTTTATCTATGTTGCGTAATCCTGCTTTTGCTCATTTTGTTTATTAAGCTTCCGCCATAACAGAGCCGACTCATTCAATCGAACTGTTGTCCCCTCATGCTTCCTGGACACGACCCGGATCAGGCCTTGTCTAGACTTTAGAGATAAAATTGAGAAAACACATATTCATACACCTAAGCCTGGTGTAAGAGGATAACTAAGGAAAGACTATCAACAATAATAACCCATGTCAAGATGATGGGAGGATTCATGGTGAGCATTGATTACATGGATAGACTAGATGCAAAATTCACTCAGCACACCATAGTAAAACCACCTTCATTATCTAATATTTTAATTTTTTAGCATTCATTTCATAATAATATCAATGTTTATAAATGAAAATTTGATTGATTAGTTTAGACGAGTATTGTTATTCTTTTCACCAAAATTCAAATTTCCAATTATATCGTCATCCCTCATGGATCATCATACTTGCCTAATAAAGTGGAGTTGAAACCAAACACAATTCATGCATGACTGTGACAATATATATATATATTAATGGTCATTATTTTATACAATATATGTAACAAAATAGTTGTATTAAAATTAATATTTAGCTATGGTTTTTTTAAAGAACATAAGCCTAAGGCCATAGACTTTTACACACTTTCATAATATATATATATATATATATATATATATTGTATTCATAAAATGAAAGATACAACTAAATCAAGCATTCAAATACTCTTTCATCTTCTCTCATACTTTTCTTAGAAATCAATCCAAATTTCACATATTCATCTAATTGGCATACCCAAATCCCATGAACTCTTAATGCCTCTAATTCACAGTCCAAATTATTCATCTAATTGGCATGCCTCTAATTTCATCTAATTCGCATGCCTCTAATTGGCATGAACTTAGAATGCCTCTAATTGACAGTTCAAATTATTATCTAATTGCCATGCCTCTAATTTCACATATTCATCTAATTGGCATGCCCAAATTATTTCAGAGTGTCATTTTTCATCTCAAGTATGCATCATTCCTATAATCAACTTCATTAAGAATTTAACAATCATTCATTAAGAATTCAAACAATCACTGAAAGCAATATAATCACAGAATGGAAGTAATAAATGAACTGAATTTGCACATATCAAAATTTGCCATAAACTTCAAACCATGAAACCATAACTCAATTTGCCATAACCATGAAACCATAACTCAATTTGCCAATCATTGCCAGGAGGTCATAGCTGCGCTGGGATACTTAAATACTTGGCTGGAACACTTGGATTGGCTCCCGGTTATATAAAATATACTAAGTTACTATTTGGGTGGAATAAAGGCTCTTCATTTCAAGCAGTTGGTAAAACTAACTTGTACCCTGAGCTTGGCTGGAATAGTATGGTACTACAAGCATATTTAAGCAAGTAAGCGAGTATGATTATTTCTGTGAATACTGTATGAAGCCCTTGATTAAGAAGATATTAGTGGGATACTGGTTCCTCGAGCGGCCCAACTAGGAAGACCGAAGAGTCTTTCATTTGCATGATACAGTTTAGTCTTTCGTCAAGATTCATCATCATCCCAGCTTTCGTAGTGGCTATATAAGGAAAATACTCATAAACATTTCAACTTTCATGGCTGTATACTCATACTCAAGTTTCAGCTTTCATGGCTGTATACCAGACCGAACACAAACAGAGTAAGCAAGCAAATCACACCGAGCAAGTGACTGTGTTGATAAACGTTGATAAACACATGCAAGAGAAGCCGGTAGGATGGATATCCTACTACGTCTTTTGAACAGGCTGCCACTGCCGAGCACGAACTAGGAGCGGAGCACGAACTAGGAGCCGAGGACGAACCAGGAGCCAAGCAGAAACGAGGAGCCGAGCACGAGCCATGAGCACGAACACCAGGAGCAACCCGCAAACAGGCAGGAACATGAGCTTTCAACAGAAGAATTGGCGCCACGGACCACAAACAATAGAAGATCTTCAGACAACTTCTCCAACCCACAGCATCGAACAGGAAGGCAAGCCACTCCAACAGACCACCTAACGAAGTTAACGACAACGACTCTCCTGGACAGGATAACAACACCGACAGAAGTAACAACAAGCAATGGAGGACACGCAACGGACGACGGAGCATCCACCAGGCGGCAGGGTCGAACAACAATACGACGCGGCTGATGAGCAGCATCAATGCCATGACAGACAGTTTCCGGGGTGGGCAAACACTCACAGACCAGACTCAAACAAGAATGAACGAGGTGGTGGAGAGGGAGCGGGGAAATGAACGCGTGGCACACCGAGGTGCCATAAAGCGCAACCTACCGGGAACGACGTGGCGAAGCCACCTAGGCACGTCCATACCTCGACGTGTGGCCTCCACATGGCCATCCAGGTGACATCTTGGGACTCGTGCCACTACTGGCCTCCCTCCCCTAATGTAGCTAACAAAAAACCGTCCATTACTTTTATTACTTTTACTTCCAATGCTTTCAATATTTAATACACTTAACTATAAAATTTCCTATTAAGAATATAAGGGCATGTGACCATTGCATGGCAAACTTTGGGAGTACAACTTGACTCGGATTAATAATTAAGACCATATTTTTCCTCCTTATAGTCATGATTCAATTTTAGAGAGGTAGTACAAGTAACTATTCGACATCTTTTTTATTTTTTTATAATTTAAAATTACAATTCTTTATAATATTTTTATTAATGTTTTCTAATCTCTTAATATTAAATATATTATTTTTTAAAGGCTGAAAATTTTCACACCTACCTTTTTGGATCTATAAATATACCCCCATCGTTAGGTTTTTGTTATCCTTTCCGGTGTGTTCTCCTTCGGCACTTTCACAGCGATTTTCTATTACAGGTATGTTCCTTCGAGGATCTTAATTTTAATGTGAAAATTCAACGGTGTTTGCCTAGGAAGAATTTTTATAGCGTTTGGTTAAAGTTTGACAGGTATTTGAAGATTCATGTTTGTAAGATTTTGGATTTCAATATATTTTGTTCAGGGTTTGAATATTTCTATTATCAGTGTTTCTGTTTTAAGTGCTTCGGGTTTCTATAGGCGTAGATGTTTTAACCATGTTTGAGACCTGTCAGTTTTTCTGCGTGTATTCTCTTATAGCTTCCCATCTTAATTTTAATGTGAAAATTCAACTGTGTTTGCCGAGGAAGAATTTTTATAGCGTTTGGTTAAAATTTAACAGGTCTTTGAAGATTCATTGTTTGTAAGATTTTGGATTTCAATATTTTTTGTTAGGGTTTGATTTTTTTTTCTATCAGTGTTTTTGTTTGAAGTGTTTCGGCGTTTCTATAGGCGTAGATTTTTTAACCATGTTTGAGACCTGTCAATGTTTCTGTGTATTTTCTCTCATAGCTTCCGATATTTTGCGGCTTCATCTGAAGAAGCTTTCCTGAATGTCCTACAAAGTTTTACAGGGTTTTGGTGTACTTGACTGTAAGATTTATGTTTTATGGCATTTGTGAGCGCAGATTTTATAATTTCTTATCCCTGTCAGCGTTTCTCTGTGCCTTTTTTGTTTTCACCTGAATGTATTTTTTCTAACGTCTGTCACTTTTGGAGGTTTGCCTTTCGATCTGTTTGGGATTCTGTGCCTTTTCGTCTGCACCTTTATCCATGATGGTTGAGATGCCAGTTTTATTGCTTTGGTTGGCAATGTCATACATTTTGAGTAATATATGAACTCTGTTAGGGTTTCAGTGTGTATTTTCCGCCTTTATTTGCAAATTGCTAAGATTTTGGTTTAACAGCTTCCGTGGTCGTAAATCTTAATAATTTTTTCTCTCAAATTATGACTTACCTACTTCTTTTCTGTGCCTCTATTTACGTATTGTCGAGCACTGTTTTAATTTGAATAAGTCTTCATTTTAGAGAGGAAAATTATAATTTCTGTGAGGATTTATAATGCTTTTAAGATGAAATCGGGTACAAAATTTCGCTATGAAAAGCCTTAGACGGCTTCCTTTCCTTTCTTTATCCTTTTATGAGGTGCCTGATTCCCGCTGGCTGTGTTATCAGTGTTAAAATGTGTTTTATTTGATTTGCAGGTCTTGGTCGTTGGTTTTATTAACCTATAAAGATGCAGATCTTTGTCAAAACCCTCACTGGCAAGACAATCACTCTCGAGGTCGAGAGTTCTGACACCATCGATAATGTCAAGGCCAAGATCCAGGATAAGGAAGGGATCCCCCCTGACCAGCAGCGTCTGATCTTCGCTGGAAAGCAGCTCGAGGACGGCCGAACCCTTGCCGACTACAACATCCAAAAAGAATCTACCCTGCATCTGGTTCTCCGTCTGAGGGGAGGCATGCAGATATTTGTTAAAACCCTGACGGGAAAGACCATCACTTTGGAAGTCGAGAGTTCTGATACCATCGACAACGTTAAGACCAAGATCCAGGACAAGGAAGGAATCCCCCCGGACCAGCAAAGGCTTATCTTCGCTGGCAAGCAGCTGGAGGACGGTCGAACCCTGGCCGACTACAACATCCAAAAAGAATCTACTCTGCACCTGGTTCTCCGTCTCAGGGGCGGTATGCAGATATTTGTCAAAACCCTTACTGGAAAGACAATCACTTTGGAAGTCGAGAGCTCTGATACCATTGACAATGTCAAGGCCAAGATCCAGGACAAGGAAGGAATTCCCCCAGATCAACAGAGGCTAATTTTTGCTGGTAAGCAGCTGGAGGACGGAAGGACCTTGGCTGACTACAACATTCAGAAGGAATCCACTTTGCATCTTGTGCTTCGTCTGAGAGGTGGAATGCAAATCTTTGTGAAAACCCTGACTGGGAAAACTATTACACTGGAGGTTGAGAGCTCAGACACCATTGATAATGTGAAGGCCAAGATCCAGGACAAGGAAGGGATCCCTCCTGACCAGCAGAGGCTGATCTTTGCCGGAAAGCAGCTGGAAGATGGGCGCACACTGGCGGATTATAACATTCAGAAGGAGTCGACCCTGCACCTGGTGCTTCGTCTCCGTGGTGGTTTTTGAATTTGATGAATATGCCGGTGTTTTGGGATTGCCTCGTAGGTTATAAATAAGTGATGTATGTACAACTGTGTGGTGTTTATGTTGTGTTTTGAATCTGTTAGGGATTCTATGTGTGTCTGTGTGCTTGGTTGAATCCAATACTCGCTTCCTGGACAGCACGACAATCGTAAACTATCTAAGTAATTAGTTCCTATTTTAATATGCAGACTTTAGCTATTACATAATTGATTAAGGTATATACTGCGAATTAGTTTTTCTTTTGCTGCAAGTGGCAAGTGGGATTGCCTCGAAGTAATTAGTTTCTATTTTAATATGCACTCTGGCTATTACATAATTGATTAAGGTATCTACTGCGAGTAGTTTTTTCTTTTGCTGTAAGTGGCAAATTTTATCTTATTTTAATATGCTGACTCTAGCTATTACATAATTGATTAATGTAACTACTGCGAATAGTTTTTTCTTTTGCTGTAAGCGGCAAGTTTTATCCAAAATCTCGATGGAGTATACATAGTGTACATATGTCTTATTGTACATAGTGTACATATGTATACATAGTGTGCGTATTGTTAATAAAGATACATAAGGTTACACCCATACTTTTAAAATCATTGATGACAACCAAAGCTGACCTATGGAGTATACATACATAGTGTACATATGTCATATTGTTACAGTGTACATATGTATACATAAGGTGCATATTGCTAATAAAGATACATAAGGATACCCATACTTTCAAAATCATTGATTACAACCAAAGCTGACCTCCACTCATCAAAGTTAAGTCATCACTTAACTTCAAGCTCGGTACCAGAATATAAAAACCTCAATTGAAACATCAAGTCAAATACATATAAACATATAAACAAAATCTCACATACAGTCTTACAGAAAAGTCCGTCCCTGTAGCTTTAAAACCTCGTAGCTGCAGCCATTAAAAAAATAAAAATAAAACCTAAGATTAAATCAGCATCTCCATTATAATATCACTTTCAGTAAAAGATCAGAAAAAAGGTTCATTATATTTTTAGTGAGACAACTTTCTTGTTGAGCCCGTGTGTGCAAAATTGCTGAAGCCCATTATAATATCACTTTCAGTAAAAGATCAGAAAAAAAGTTCATTATATTTTTAGTGAGACAACTTTCCTGTTGAGCCCGTGTGTGCAAAATTGGCAGCCATCTTAACTTTCCTCGCCTGCATATGGTTGGTTGAGCGGGTCGGTTCCCTACCCCTACGTGCCTCGCCCCTGATTTCTTTCCCTCAAAGAGATAGCTCAGGTAAGGTTATCCCTTGATTTCTTCCCCTCAAAGAAATAGTTCAGGTAATTCAAGTTATTTCGCTCGTCTGAAAGTAGTCTTTGTAAATGGTTGCATTTTTTTAAGAATTATTAGCATGTACTTCTACACTTTTCTAATATGATTAGCATACTTTTCTATGTAGGTTGGTGCTGGTTGATTATTTTTCTAAATTTTGACCATGACATTATTAAAATTTTCTAAGTTGACCATAGTTTTTTTTATAAAATATTCAGAATTCATTATATTATAACAAATTACATTGTTCAGACACATTATAAATGCCTGATTTACAATTTCATCTTATTATAACATTATATTCTGTCAATAAAACTGCAGCAGGCCAGATTCTGTGTAGGAAAAACATCCAAAAGTATTGTGAATTATGTCACCTGTGAAAGATATAATTCACAATACATAATAAAAACAAAATATGACAGTTCTGTTTAACTTATTAAATGAAAGCTCAAATGCTGTCAAGTGGACCAATCCACGAGCCTGGAAACCAAATGCCTTCCTCCAATTGTAACACCTGCTTTGATAATTGATCAGCCTGTACATTCCTTTCTTTCTGTATATGTGCTGAAAACTGATGTTTTCAGTTTTCAAATAAACCGGCAATTTGTATCTATTAATCTTCATAGAAAGCAAGAAAGATATTCATTGGTGCCAATCCACAACTAATTTTGAGTCTAGATATTCATTGGTGCCAATCCACAACTAATTTTGAGTCTCCAAAGGCCTGCAACTGTTATACCTTTTGATATTGAGTCTAAATATTCATTGGTGCCAATCCACAACTAATTTTGAGTCTCCAAAGACCTGCAACTGCTATACCTTTTGATAAAGCTAGGAGCATAGTCAACTTTAATGCCTTCAAAGTCTGCACAATTATTAAAACTCTGCCAAACCTGCAGCAGATTTGAACCAATGTTGATCTGTCTGGCAGATAGATTGTGCCTCGAGCTTCACTTTTAGCTGGTTTTCCCTGTGAGCCCATCTATTTTCGCTCAGATCTTGAAGGTTGGTCTTCCCAAAATTTTGCTTTCTTTATTTTCCAACATCCTAGGTTTTGCATTTCATTATGCTGTGCCAGTTGCTCTAGCTTACTCCTCCACTATTAGGTTGATCTCTATTTCTATCATTCTTGGTTTTGCATTTCACTAAGCAGTTCCAGGCTCGAGCCTTGCTCCATTATTAGCTTGATTTGGTTCCCGTCTACCAAATATTTTTTCCTTCGAGATTTCCCGTCATAGGTCATATACCAGATTCTCCTCATAGGTCATATACCAGATTCTCCTTTTGGAGTGGATTCCCTTTGGAGGGCTTTGAAAAATGGAAGTCTGTCATAGGAGTCAGTGTCGGCTTCTTGCCAAGTAAAGGAATTTATTCATCCTTGATACTATGATAGTGCCGGTTCTCAATTATCATTTCCAAACCCTTCTGGCTATGCTTTAGTCGCATAGAAAGAGAGCCGAAATATCTGAATGGCACGTATTCCTCCTTAAACCCTAAGTTATGGAGAATCTTCTGAGGACGAAGATGGAAAAGCTTTGAACTCCTTGATAATGGTTTTGCTTCGCTGTTGCTTCGCTGTTGCTTCGAACTTCCCAATTGCCAAATATTGATGTATTATCAACAAAGTGCATATCAATAGTGTAAATATTGAGGTATTGTTCTTGGGGTTGTCCATTGGATGTAGTTTGGATGGTTGGAAGGAAAGATTTTTACCTTGATCACCCAGGTTCAATTCTTGTAAGTGACATGATGTCTTTATGGATTATGTAATTATGGCCATAACTTGGGAGGAATGGATTATGTAATTATGGCCATAACTTGATTCTCTGGAATAATAAGTGGTGTTAAAATATACATACAGTATTTATCATCAACAAAATATGACAAATAAATAATATATATATATATATATTGTTTTTAGTAATCTTTTGACATTATTCTTAGTATAATATTTTTTTTCAAAAATATCGTAACTTGGGAGGAATGGATTATGTAATTATGGCCATAACTTGATTCTCTGGAATAGTAAGTGGTGTTAAAATGTACGTACAGTATTTATCATCAACAAAATATAACAAATAAATAATATATATATATATATTGTTTTTAGTAATCTTTTGACATTATTATTAGTATAATATTTTTTTTCAAGAATATTGAAACTTCCAAATCTATTTTCATCAACAAAATATGACAAATAAATTATATATATATATATATATATATATATATATATATATATTGTTTTTAGTAATCTTTTGACATTATTCTTAGTATAATATTTTTTTTCAAGAATATTGTAACTTGGGAGGAATGGATTATCTATCTAATTATGGTCATAACTAGATTCTCTGAAATAATAAGTGGTGTTAAAATGTACATACAGTATTTATCATCAACAAAATATGACAAATAAATAATATATATATATATATATTGTTTTTAGTAATCTTTTAACATTATTATTAGTATAATATTTTTTTTCAAGAATATTGTAACTTCCAAATCTATTTTCACCACTAAATTCTTCCTCCCTAATGTTTTTATAAATCTTAGCATTTATATCTCAACATAGTTGGTAGAATTCTTATTTTATTTTTATATCATTTCAAACTCTTCTTTACTTTAATTCTTAAGGTTTTACTTTTATACAACTTTAACTCATCGTCTTGACTATATAGAGCATTATGTTTTATTTTTATACCATTTTAACTCATCTTATTGTGTTTTATTTTTATATATCTCAACATAGTTGGTAGAATTCTTATTTTATTTTTATATCATTTCAAACTCTTCTTTACTTTAATTCTTAAGGTTTTACTTTTATACCACTTTAACTCATCGTCTTGACTATATAGAGCATTATGTTTTATTTTTATACCATTTTAACTCATCTTGTTGTGTTTTATTTTCATACCATTTTAACTCATCTTCTTGACTGTATAGAGCATTATGTTTTAGGACATACTTTGTGGCCATTTAGCTTCTTGATCACCATGCAGGGTCAAATCTTTTGTTGTATTTTAATCTTGAGTCCACCTATTAAGAGCCTTACCAAAGCTTGAGCATATAATTCCTCAAATCAAACATGGGATACCAAAGCTTGAGCATATAATTCCTCAATCAAACATGGGAAAGTTTATAATTATTTCTCTACATTTTTTGTAACTATATTATATTAATAGTATATGTCTAGATTGTCTGATACAAAAAGGATACATACAGTCTCATAGTCCTGGAAGAAACCGTCATACTGGGTCCTGTAGCTTGTCCATAGACCCAAGAAAAACATAAACATAGAGAGTACAGAAACCCAGTATTCATAGAAAGTACCAGTGTGCATAATAACAAGAGAATGACCTTATATAATGAGCCCCGTGGCTGTTTATTGAACTAACTATATTATATTTGTTAACTATATTAACAGTATATGTCTAGATTGTCTGATACAAAAAGGATACATACAGTCTCATAGTCCTGAAAGAAACCGTCATACTGGGTCCTGTAGCTTGTCCATAGACCCAAGAAAAACATAAACACATAAACATAGAGAGTACAGAAACCCAGTATTCATAGAAAGTACCAGTGTGCATAATAACAAGAGAATGACCTATATAATGAGCCCCGTGGCTGTTTATTGAACTAGATAGTACCAAAAAAAACTAATTTTAAACTAAAATTACATATGAATAGAAGGTTCAACTAACAGTATGAACCCGATCCGCTGCTGTCAATACTTCATGTGCTTCCTGTTGGCCAGTTGACCCTCACCTATTGAAATATTGATGTTGATTACCCCTTTTATCCATAAATACCTCCTTCATCCACCGTCAGTGTTTTTTGGGATAATTCATCTGCTACAACATTAAATACTCTATATATATTAGAGTAAACAAAATGTCCTAAAAAATCCCGATTAATGCTCCGATCTTTTACTGCCACTGCTTAAGTTGAATAACCTGTAATTTGTCTTTATTGTTTGCCCAGTCAGTAGTAATCTTTGAGTCTCCAATGTTGTGATACCAATTATCGCTACACCTTACTCAAGGGCCCTTTCACAATCTCATCTTGTCTCCTTTACTAATTTTCCATGCTACCTTCTTTTGCTTACGATAGTAAAAATATTTCATCAGTCATTTCCAAACAATAGAAGCCGTCTTAAAACCTTTTTCTTTTCTTTTTGTTCTACTTTAATCGAGTCATCTCTTAGATATTTGGACTTATAACTTTGGCACATAAACCTTCATTAAATAATAATCTTCATCGGATTTTTGCAATCAATATTTGGGAAAAAATATAGATGCTATTGAGACTCCATCTCCTTTATAGTCTACATGTTTTTTAACTGGCTCTCTTTTGGCTATTCAAAATATCAATGGAAATTGTCATTTTTTGCTTGAAACTAGGGAAGAATAATTTTGAATTGCAACATTGCAAAATTAGGTTATCACTAAGAGTTACAACACAAGGGAGTTCCTATTGAGTTGTCTTTTTTTGCCTCTCAAAAAAACACTTTCTTATTATTCTGAAGGAATTAAAGAAAGCTCACATGCAGGGGAAATCTCAATAAACTTTGCCACATATCGTGGATGGTAGGTTGAGCAAATCGTCAATCGATCATCCAAGCTAAAAGATGTCTCAATGGAATTGAACCTAGGTGGATGGAATAAAATCCATCTATCCTCACCAACGGACCATTGTATCCTTGATAAGGAGTTTCCATTAAATTATGGGAGATCAAGTGCCTCCTTTACATTTAGACACTATGCAAATGTCAAACTTGATCGAGTTAATGAGAGATTGAAATGAAAAAAAGATAAATATGTTGCAATTGCTTTCTAAGGAAAAATACACTATCTATGGTTTTTTTTTATAATAATATTGCCCCCTTAATAACATGTCATGTACGTTGCTTTTGTAATGATGCTTTATTTATAGAAACTTTTTCAGCGTCAATATTTCAATGAAGTGCAAGGATGGTAACAACTATATGTGTCTAATAAGAGAGTGAATAGGTGAAGGGGTATCCTATGGCTCCACCTTGACAATTTCTTTTGTGATATGGGTGCTTGACACAAGTTTCAAGGGCGTTAAAATGTTTTTTAAGGCATTTGAGGTATTTCAACAATGTAAGACCATAAATTTTTAAAGTATTTTGTTTAAATTTGTTTCAAAGATTTAAGACAAATACTCTTATTATCATTATAATTTTTTTGTTGTTGTAAAAACATATGTTTTACTTTTTTTTTCAAAGGAAAAAAATCTCTTTATTCATCGAATAAACATAGAATGTTCTGTTGAGCTTACATCAATTGATCAGCCTGTCATGCTTCATCATAAGCAAAAGCTTGATCATATATATTAAGAACAAAAACAAAAAAGATTTTAAACTACAACAGAATATAGGACTTATTGACTTGGTCATTGTTGATATCCTCGATTTTCATAAGACATGGTTGAAGAGCTAAATCAAGCTTGGAAAGCATATATGCCTCTGTGTTGAGCTCTTTGTATATGTGAGCAACGGAGATCAAATCAAAGGAAGTCTTTAAGGAGCTGATTTCACTTAGTAGATATTGCAAGTATGGGACTTTGATGTTATTTTGAGCATTTACCCAATCTATCACCATTTTCGAGTCACATAAAATTTGTAACCTTTCGATTTGAGTGTCAGTTGCCACCTTCAAAACTGCCCAAAAAGCTGCTAGTTCTGCTTTGCTGTTGGTAGCTTTTTTGACTGCAAATTGATACTTAGTTTTTTTGTTTCAGAAAGATATATGACTCCTCTTGCTCCTCCTAGATGAGGTTCACCTTGACTAGCTCTGTCGAAGAAAGTTGTTTATGTTCGGGGCGACTAACACTCGAATATTTGATGGTTTGGGGGATGATTTATGCTCCTGTAAATTTTTTAACAATATTGCGATGGTGAGACCAGATGGGATCCATCTGTTTTGAAAGATTACCTTATTGCGAGCTTTCCAAATGCTAAAAACAAAAAGGGTTGGAAAGCATCATATAAAAAACATATGTTTTACATAAGCACTAATACCATTTCTTATATTTTAACGTAATAGTAAACAAAAATATGATTTTAATATTTTATTATTGAAATTTATTTTATAAAAGTTTTAAAAGGATAACAGAAATTGTGATTTATATTTAAAAAACCAAATTCTTTTTTTGTTAAATCTCTAATAATTCAATAAAAATTTGGAGAAAATTAAACAATTATTCGATTAGTTAAATTATTATAAATAATAAATTAAAAGTATATTCAAGATAGGTGTTTATATTTTAGAATTTGGGGTGGATTACCATATATGTTTTTCCTAAATTGAAGGAGGATGGGACAAGTGTACTGTCCAGATTATGGTCGTTCAAAATTCGAAATAAACAATTACAAAAAGAAATATAACAAATAATTAGTAGTTAATGCATGGATAACTTGTAGCTCATGCATGGATAACAAGTGGTGATAGGCAGAGGCATAGACAACGACCAATAATTACAACTAAGCATGGAGAACAAATAATAGATAACTTGTTCATGGCACTTAACTTGTAGCCTATTAGTGTCCATTGACCAAGTTAAGTCGCTGTGCTAATTAAATTATTATTATAAATAATAAATCAAACACATGGATTTATTGTAAGCATGGAGAACAAGTAATAGATAACTTGTTCATGGCACTTAACTTGTGGCCTATTAGTGTTCATAGACCAAGTTAAGTGCTGTGCTAATTAAATTATTATTATAAATAGTAAATCAAACACATGGATTTATTGTTGTAGAAAAAATTTATTGTTATAAAGAAAGTTCATATTTGTCTCTTTATTTGACTTATTTCAACTAATTTTTAATTAAAATTTTATTAATTTATACATAAGATATAATGTTAATGTGTTGGAAAAGGACTTAATGGCAACTTGACTTTTGTAAATGGAGATATTTTCTTTTCCATAAACATTAGAAATATAATATAAACACTTTCTTTTCTTTAAATATTAAGAGGCTTTTGCAGTCCAACATATGATATCATTGTTGGGATTATTTGTGTTTTACGAATCATTGCATTGAGATGAGCGAGATGTTTTACAACCTAGTATGGGGGAGATGTTGTCACATGAGATATTACATTACCAAAAAAAAGTAATTAAAAAAATTCACATAAGCTCATCAAATAAAAAATTATGAAAAGTAACTAAAAAATCGACGTCGACCTTTAAAATTAAAAATTAAAACTTAAACATAGATCTATCAAGCAAGAGAGGGATCAATTTCTTGAGTTTAAAATTTAAAAATAAAAATTATACCTCAAGAAATTGGATTGGATCTCTCTCGATGCTTGATAGATTGGTTTAAGATGGATCTGTGTTGGTTAATCAATGACCCATATCCTGTGAGTATTTAAATTAAAACTTAAACATGGATCTATCAAGGAAGAGAGGGATCAAATTTCTTGAGTTTAAAATTTAAAAATAAAAATTATATCTCAATAAATTGGATTGATCTCTCTTGGTGCTTGATAGTTTGGGTTTAAGATGGATCTATGTTGGTTAATTTATGACCCATATCTTGTTAGTATAGTCACAAATGACCAATTTTCCATGATTATGAACAATCCATCTAGTATTCATTGCATTGGATGATGCTCACATGGGTGAAGAAGTGGGATCGAGACAATCAAAATGAATCACATAGCATCAATAATCAGTTTCGAGGCTTGCACCCAACAATCGAGACTTCTCGAAGATCACCCATCTCAATACTCCTCTCGTTTAAGTGCACACCCAAATCCCATGAGTAGTCACACATGACCAATTTTTCATGATTATGAATAGTCCACTTAGTACTCATTGCATTGGGTGATGCTCACATGGGTGAGGAAGTGAGATTGAGACAATCAAAATGAATCACACAGCATCAATCATCACTTTCGAGGCTTGGACCCAGCAATTGAGACTTCTCAAAGATCACCCATTTCAATACTCCTCTCGTTCAAGTGCGCTTAATTGTGGAGTTTTCCCAACAATTAAGTCTACTTAGGTTGCTACACATTTGCAAAACCTTAGCAAGTATTGTTCCTTATGAACTATTCAATTAGAGCTTCCTTGACTCTTTTTATTTAAGTATTGAGAGACTTTTGTAGTCCAACATATGATATATCGTTTTTGAGTTTATCTACTAGTGTAATTCATTAATTTATGAGCCATATCTCATGAATAGAATTGCAACTAACCACTTTTTCATAATTTTGTCCAAATAGCATTCATTGCATTAGCCCTATATTAATGACTTACAACACTATGCAAATAATCCCAAAACCATCACTTAATTTTCTTCTTAAAAACACCCTTTACTTTTTACCATTTTCATAAATATTACATAATACAATGAATCATATTTTTGCGCCGAGAGGCGCTCTACAGCCCAGTATGAGGGAGATCTTGTAAAGTTTGAAAGTAAATATGAGAGAGATGTTATAACGTTTGTCCATGTTTGTCCATATTGTCGGCCATAAACAAAAAAAAAAATACAAAGTAAAAAGTAAATATAAGGGAGATCTTGTAAAGAATAATACAAAGTAAAAGTAACGTTTGTTCCTAACATATCGGCCATAAACAAAAAAGAATAATACAAAGTAAAAAGTAAATATGAGATCTCTTCGGAGATTTGATCCCTCTCGGCGCTTGATAGAGCCTAGGATTTGGATCTAGGCTCTATATTAATCCAAATAACAATCATTGCATTAGCCCTATATTAATGACTTACACTATGCAAATAATCCCAAAACCATCACTTTATTTTCTTCTTAAAAACACCCTTTACTTTTAACCATTTTCATAAATATTACATAATACAATGAATCATATTTTTAATCCATACAATGTATCTAATTTTTCAAAAATATATTTATTCATTTGTCATGTGTTAACGTTCACAATTTCAATTTTGCAAGTTATGAGTGAAGCATGGTCTATTAAGCCATAAAATTTTTACATCATTTTTAGGTACCAAAGGGATTAGCTATGACTCCTTTTTATCTAATTTTGATGTTTTGGAATATCACCTCACTGTCTTACACAACTTCTTCATAGTGAGTAAAACTATTATGGTGGAACGTCTCTTCACGTTGAATAATATTATTATGGTGGAACAACGTCTCTTCACGTTGAATAATATTATTATGGTGTAAGAGAGTGATGGATGGAGGCAATGAAATGAGATAAGGATGTTGAAGCTAATTTTTTTATGTTAATTTAATTTATGTTAGATATTGTTAAGGGAAGGAGTCTAAACATTTAATGATTTTGTCTATCCAACGAGATTTTAACCAGAATTTGGTGATAATTTTTTAAAAATCTGGATTTTGTGTTGTTCAAATCATGTTTCTGAATGCATAAATGGATTTAGTGCCCTCAAATATCCCCAAGACATCTAACTTAAGCAAATTTAAACACTTCTATTTAAATATTGTTCCCTACCCCCATACCTTGCCCTTGATTTCTTTCCCTCGAAGAGATAGCTCACATAAGGTTATCCCTTTATTTCTTCCCCTCAAAGAAATTTCATAAGTCTTCATGTTTGCAACTCCTTGGCTCTCCAATAATGCAAATCCCAACATAGCTTATAATTAGTGCATGCAAAAAGCTAATTCAAACTCACTAAGAACAAAACTAATGTATCTACCTCAAGCTATTGCAAAGGGTATGAAAGGAACAAAAACCAATCCAAACATCCTATAAATTGAACCCAAAAACCCACACTTAGTGCCTACAAAGAAATAAATGCCTCAATCAAAATTTTATACTCAAGAGTATGAAGAGTATGAAAAGAACAAAGACCATAATACAAATTTCAACATAAAAATGACAACTAATTCTAAAGCCCAAGCCCCAAACCAAGTGCTACCCTAAACTACTACAAAGAGTCTTAAACATATCTTAAGCTCTCTTCCCATTCGACCTACTATTAACAACTACATACCTCAAGCATTGATTTTCCACCCCCTCTCCAACATGAGCACAATCTAATTATCGAGCTCTAAATTTTTTCCCTTCTCTGATATTATAAACCCATATTTCCCCTTATAGGTGAAGGGTCTCCTACAATCATAGCAGTGTTTGACATTATAAACCCACATTTCCCCTTATAGGTGAAGGGTCTTCTCCAATCATAGCAGAGAAAAACTAGGTTTCCATGCACACAAAATGGTTCAGAAAATTGGAAAAATTAGAAAACCTTAAGGAAAGCTCTAGTAAGGAATAATCCATTTGATGAATGGAGGGACTAATGTCCAAAAGCAATTACTATATAGTAAAGGGGACATCCATATTTTGCACACTTTACAAATAAAGGGCCTCCTCCAATAGGAGGGAGGATGAATTAGGGTTTTTGGGCGAATGGGTACGAAGGATACAGGGGATGTGGTGGATTTATTTGGAGAAGTAGTTTAAAACCACAACGTTTTTCTTTTTTTTCGGTGGCTTTTTTTGGCAGAGCTCCTTTACAAATTCGATGAAATTTCAGGTGGGGGCAGAGTTCCAAGGATGTTGTGGCAGAGTTCCTTCCTGTAACTCTTTCGTTAGGGGGTTTTGCCTATTTTAAACCGACTTAACTATTCAAAAAATTGATCAGAGTTTTGGATCGATGAGAACTCTGCCAAAATCAAGTTGTCGGATTTCGACCACCAAGGTACAAAACGTTGTGTTTTTAAACAATGCCTTTGTGTTTTTAAACAATGCCTTTTTTGGAGGATCAGTTATCAGATGCTGACATCTTCGTGGAGTATTCACATCCATCGATCTCGAACCTAAGCTTGAGATTGTAAAAAAGAGTTGTGGGCTGTGATCGATCACTAGCTACCAGCTTAGGGACCCCCATCCAAAAGCGTGGAAGGGAGCGTCTTTTCGCTAGGGTTAATAACTCTCTGAGTTATCAGAAGGAAATGGTCAGAAGAGAGATCTTCATTGATGAGGCTTTAGTTTTTGGGACAAGTTTTGGAAAAGAGCCTCGGGCAGAAACAAATAATGTGTCTTCTCTCGATCAAATATCTCTCAATCCCATTCTTTGCGAAGACCCTGTGGTGGAAGCGGTGTTTGGTAGGACTGGAAATTTGGGCAACCCAAAGCCTGTCAAGGGTTTTGTTGGGTGTGGACTCGGTTTAACCCAATTGGAAGGATATGTTTCGGTTTTGATCCCGCAACCATTAAAGAAGAAACATAAGATTTTAAAGAATCGAGGGGGGATCTCTTTGGCTGTAAGTGGTGATGTGGCCATGGGTACAATAATGGACCTTCATGGGAAGGCTCTAATCGGGAAGTTTGTCGATAGGAAGGTAGTGCACCAGTCTCTGAGTATTTGGGTTCAGGAGAATTGGAGCCCATTAATTGGTTATGCTCCGGAGATTCATGTGATGTGCCACAACTATCTCGGTTTTGTATTTCGAGATCAAGCAGATGCTTTAAAGATTAAACAATCTCAGTTGTTTTGGGACTCCTCGATACAAATCCTACGACCTTGGCGTCCTCTTTTCGATCTAAGGGAGAAAGTTTTAGGGGTGAACCCAGTATGGGTTAAACTCCATGGGCTCCCACTGGAGTGGTGGACTTCAATAGGTCTCCGGGTCATCGAGGATCAGCTGGGAGGTGCCCTTGCTATTGATGAACATGCCCTTTCAGCAACCTAGAGAATTGTTGCGAAGATCGTGGTAAACTATACGTGTGTGGAATCTTCGAATCTATTTCCATGGTTTGCAATGAACAATCCTTTGAACAGATCTTGGACTACCAGAATGTACCATTCCACTGTATAAGCTGTCATAAAGTTGGACACCTTGTATAGGATTGTGCTTTTCCCTTTACCAAAAAAAAGTGGATTCCCAAAAGCTAGATTGCAGAAGGGATCTCAAGAAGTGGATCGAGGAGTTATAGTTCTTCTCCTAACGGGGATAGAGTTTCGATCGAAGGTGGAGAGGTAGGTGGGGACTCTAATCGCATTCCTTCTCGAGCAGATTCAGGGAAAAGCTTAAAAGATTATTCACTCCTAATAATGGAGGAATGGTGAATCGATCAGAAAAATCTCCTGATTGCAGAAGAATCTCCAAGGTGTGGAGACAATCAGTTTGATGGCGCTAGTTTCACAAGCTCAAATCAACATTCGTCACCAGCGGGTAAAATTTTTCCTCTCCCTCTTTCCAATTTATTTATTGATGATCTTTCTACAAGATTGGTATCGGTGGAGAATTCAAATCCAATTAGGTCTAATCCTGGGCTTTGCCCTGAGGACCTGGGTAGGAAATCCTCTCTCAAAGCTATGGAAGGATTGTCTTCTACACCCGTTTTAGTGACCTCTACTATACCTCCTTCTGCAATAGTTGCAGATAATGAGATTTTATCCTCTGAGATGAGAACCTCCTCCAGTTTAGAGCAATCTGAGTTTTTATGGTCTGTTACCAAGAAAGCCCAAAATTTATAAGGAAAAACCTCTAGTGGGTGGTTTGGGATTCGATGGTGTAGAGCCAAAAACCACCATGCTGGTTGGTCGTCCGTCTGCCTTCATAAAAGAACAAGAAAATACTTCACGGGAAGTGAAGTAAGGAAAATAGTCAGTTATTTCCGGGGTCCTTAGAGCAACTCGATCCCCGGGAGTGATTTACCATTGAAGATCTTATCCCTAAACGTCTGAGGCCTGGGGGGTTGGCCTAAACTTTTGACCCTCAAGCGAGCAATATCAGAAAGCAGTCTTGATATGGTATTGATACATGAAACAATGGGTAGGGGGAGCCCCTGTGTGAAAAAATGAAAAGCATGGTCCCTGGATGGGATTTTACAAGTATTGATTCTCAAGGTTCTTCTGGGGCATCGGTATAGGTTGGAAATATAGTCTACATTGGTCAACTCTTTTGCAGTGAGCGCGGGGCTGATGGTGGAGGTGCTCTGCAGAAAATTAGATAAGGTATTTGCGGTTCTAAATATCTACGGGCCATATGATGAGATGGTGGATCTCCGTCCAATCGCTAGATGAAACCTACCAAGGTTAACAATAGATTTGGTCATGCAACACTCATTATCGACGTTATTGGAGAACTTAAAGTCGTTGCCGAACATGGTAGGGAAATTCGACGTTCTGATCATTATCATATTTTTTTGGAGATTGTTGATGTTTTTTTTCAATTTAGTATTTTTATTATAGCACAATTTTTTTTACAAGGAGTTACAGAACAGTCGGGTCTCTCCTAAGGAGAAAATAGTCCAGAAACAAGTGTCATCATGCCTCTCAAAAAAGATAAAATAACCCTTTAATAAAAAAACTAGAGGTATAACATAGATTGACAAGGGAATTCCTGTAGACTGTAATGAAACTTGGGAGAACAGTCTAATGTAATCTAAGCATGCTAGGAGTCTTAGTATCAGAATAAGATCCTGCAAACGTTCGTCTGAAAACAAAATTCCAAATCATCTAGCAGAGGCAGAATAGTGCCAAAAATCCAGACAGAGAGAAACTCTACTGAGGAGGGTCGTGGCGTGCCCTACGTTTGGTTGTTGGAGGTTCGCCCTCTTGTTTGATGTTGCTTGTAGGCTCACGTTTGGTACTGCTAGTGCTAGTAGCCCTGTCTTCATCCATCTTTGCCTTTCCTGCCACTGTTTTAGTCGGGCTCTCCTCCTTGACCACGACAGTTGATGCAGCTTGAACCTCGCCCTCCTCCGGATGCACCTTGTTCCCAGCTTCAGATTCAAAGCCGAAGTGACTTCCCCTACCCTCTCTAATGGTGGCAAGCAGAGGTGCAGGAAGGTGATATAACTCGGGAATGCTAGTGCACCAGTCAATAAGAATTTGAAACCTGCCTTGGAGCTCCAGGATTCTAGCTTGCGTGTCTTCCTCGACGTCCTTGATGTCATTACAGACTATCAACAACGTGTTTGTCATTGTGGCTAGGTGGCGAGCAACACCTGTGTTGTTATGCTCCTAAGAGCGGCCAGGACGTCCACGACCGTGCCTACTAGTAGCATAATGATGCTCGTGGTCCATGTTGCAGAGTCCACCACTGTCACGAACAGTCTCTGCAACCTTTGTCTTCGTTTGAAATCGCCAGGGAGCAAGGTGTTTACCGTAGCAAAGATCATCGATGAGAAGCCAACTAGACCCCAGGGTATAATCGGTAGAAATGAAACCTCGACCATCCATATGAACCATGGAGAACATGGTGGAGGAATCGAGAGTAGCCATGATCGTGCAATAACACCACAAGTGCAGACGGTCGTGTCGCTCTACGGGAGATGATGAAGGAGTTAATATGCCCAACTACCACCGTCGTCGTCGTCCCCGCCTCGATGCCAACCGATGCATTCTGCTGATCCACCCCGGTCCCCCGTTACATCACCATTAATGTATCCTGGTTGATTGTTAAGTACCCCATTCGGGATGGAGATGGGTGATGTTGAAAAACTAAGTGCGCCTTTCAAATTTAATCCAACATGGCTTCTTGAGGATGAATTTCGTTCTCTAGTAATGTCAAACAATATTTATTTTGACCATAGGGAAAATATAAAGGTTGGTTCCCAGTTTATACACACTCTAAAATCACTTAAAGTGAAAGTGGAGGATTGGTCGACGAAGCGACACAGACAGAGAGGTCAGAGAACCAAGGAGGTAGAGGACAGGTTGACAGAGATATCTTTGTTTAATGCATATGGGACCATTTCATAAGAGAGATTAAAATAATTAAAAGATATGGAAGGTAAGAGGAACAAGCTTTGCTAGAAGAAGAAATGAAGTGGCGTATGAAAAGTAGGGTTGTATGGATTGTTGAAGGGTATCAGAGCACAAAATTCTTTCACAACTTTGCCTTCCACAAAAGGAAAAAAAAACCATGTGGTAACTCAAGGATGAAGAAGGTAGATCGGTAAAGAAGTTTGACGACTTGGTGACACTAGGATTTAGACACTATAGTGAATTATTTATTGAACCCGATCGCTGATCGCTGCAATTGTCATGTCTCCAAATTTTGTTATGGTCTATGGGGATGATTTTAGTCTTAATCACCTAGGCATTAATTAATTAATTAATGGAGGGATGAAAAAATTGACTAAGGGAATATGCCTAAGGGTGAATTTGAGGAATTAAATGAATAAGGTGCCCCCCATGAAGTTATCAATTCCCATACTAAGTGCTAAGGTGATTTATTTAATTAATGGGGTATTTTTGAGGCAATTATACTATAGTGGTTAATTAATTCTGAATTAATTAATTAAATTCTGAAGTCATAATATTTTTATTAATAAATATTGCTAATAAATATTGCCAAGTGGCTGATGAATGGCTAGGAGGTCGAATTTGGATCAAGTGGGCCAATCTTGCCTAAGTGGCAAACTCTCAGAAAAGCAGGGAATCCAATGGAGGAAAGGAGGCAAGGAAAATATTTAGAAACTGTCAAAAGCACACAAAAAAACAGGCAAAAGCAAAAAATGAGGAAAGAAAGAAAGTGGCAACATCCATAAAAGCAGTTAGAAAAGAAACGGCAACATCCAGAAAAGCTCCCTAAAGCGCACTTGCTAATCTGAGTGAAGGAAGACAAAAGCAGACAAGTTTTCCAAGTCAGAAGTTTCCATTCCTCTCAAGGAATGCACCTTCCTTCATCCACACGTGTGGCTAACTTGGGAAAGAAGTCATCTCATCTATTTAACAATGTTTCTAACTCCATTGAAGAACTTTTGATCATTGTTAGAATTTGTGTATGAGAGCTCTGAGCCCTCTAGTTGAGTGATGTGCCTCAACAGTCCTTCTTGGGAGATGTGCCCCAAGGTCGATATTTTCCTGTGAGCATTATTCAGGTCCAGTAACTATTATTACAACCAGTAACATCCAGTTCAGATCAACATTGAAGAATTAATATCAGATTGAAGAGGAGGCTACCAGTGCAGAAGAATTGCAGCTAGTTTTGGAGGAGGTTCACCAGCAGAAGAAGATAGTTAAGGAGGAGCATTCCGAGGACCTCCAGTGAGCTCCAGAAGTTGTTAGCAGAAGATATCATAGGATTCCATGTCCATAGGTCGACTTCAGACCTGATCTTCCATTCCTCTTCCATTACTCCATCTCACTCAGCCAAATCTAGAGGTGTTTCCCCTGGTGGAGACAACTAGTTGGAGGAGGGCGCACCAGTGAAGTTCAGTAGAAGTAGGTGCAGCCAAATCAGACCTCTGATTTGTAGAGGGTCTGATCAGTACATCAGAACAGAGCCACTGTAAAAAATCCCTCTCTCTCTTCATCTTCTCCATCATTGTAATGCAATTTGTAGCCTGTAAGACACTATGTTTTGAGAAGGAAGCCACTGCAATAAAAGAAGGGTTCTATTATGTCAATTTTGATTTATTAATATTCTTATCATTATATCAGAACTGCATAACATATAAGAATAGAGTAATCATTCAATGGAAGTCATTTATTAAGATAAAATCCAAGACTAGCCCGTTGGGAGGATTTCCTAGACTAGTTTTGCTAAATTTACTGTAGATTGCACTCAGAGCATCCAATTGACCTCCCGTCTATTGCAGTAGGTTAATTATTCAATATAATCCACATATCAGTCACTAATTCAAGAATTTGGAAGCCTCTAACCCTCGTTTGGAAAGCATAGAAAATTACTAGCTCAACAATCCCGATTGAGCTCTTGAACCCCAATTCTTACCAAAATTTCCCAAGTATGTTCAAACAATTTCAAGAACATCACCTGCACTTATTTGACTGATATTACCTCTGCCATTAACTCCTAGGATCCCCACCTGTCTAATATGCATATGCCAGCTGCCTAGGAAGCCTCGAAGTAGGCAACAATGCACACTGTTGTTGAAAAGTGAATGGCTCTGGTACATGGCGCATAGGAAATCACTGATCTGACCTACTGACCTCCTGCTGCACCTCATCCCATACATTTTCCAGAATTGAAAATTAATCCACTGTCCTCATCTCAAGTTCCATTCCCCATCACTTACTTCCTGCTCTGCTTGGGAAAAAGATTGCAAAATTTACTAAGTAAAAGTTAATACAAAAATTGACATTGAGTTGATATTTTGGTCATATATTGGCTAAAATATTACAACAATAGAATAGAGATAATGTCTATAAACAAAAAATTATGAATACTTGTAGAGGAAGATGATGAGGACTTTGTTTAACACGTATCGATTGAAGAAATGGTGCTTGTGATGAAAACCTTCCAAAGGATTTGTTCTGGGTCATTGAAAAAGCCAAGATGGAAGGGAAATTCCTAGGCAATATAAACTCTACCTTCCTAGCACTAATATTGAAGGTCGACTATCCCACCTCCTTCGAAGAATTTCGACCAATAGCTTTATGCAATATGGTATATAAGATAATTGCGAAGATAATGTCCATGCGATTGAAGCTAATTTTATCAAGGGTAATTTCACATGAACAATTTGGGTTCTTAGAGAATAGGCATATACACAAAGCTATAGGTTCCGCTCAAGATGCATTACACAAAATAAAACAAAGGAATTTCCTTGCAAAGGTATTAAAAATATACCTGTCCAAGGCTGACAACAGAGTCTCATAGACCTATCTTCAGTTGCTATTGATTCATATTGGCTTCTCCTTTGGTATAGTAAAATGGATAATGAGTTGTGTAAGCTCGTCCCAGTTTGTGATACTCATAAACGAATATGCCTCGGGATTTTTTGAGTCAACAAGGGGATTGCGTCAGGGGTTCCCCCTCTCTTCGTACCTACGTTTGTTGGTGGTTGAGGGGATAATTTGTCTTATTCAAAATGCAACTTCCAGAAGACAATTCAAATGAACCACAGTGGGTCAATCCGTGACCATGACACACCTTTTATTCGTGGATGACGTATTGATATTCTCATGGGAAGAAGAGATTAATATCAAAAGGGTTATGGGCATTCTCAACTTCTTCTGTGCCGAAACGAGAATGGAAGTAAATATTAACAAATTAGTAATATACACCAATAAATTTGATCAAGCTTTAGGTGACAGGATGAGACTCGTTTGTCCCTTCTTTGAAAAGGATTTTTCTACAAGTTTCAAGTATCTTGGTTTATTTTGTAGCCCAATGTAAACATGATTGGAGATAGTTGATTGGGAAGGTTGAGGAAAAAATCAATTTTTGGTGTAATCAATGGTTGTCTAGAGGAGGCCGCTTAGTATTGAAAAAAGAAGTCCTTGAAGCCAAGCTGTTTACTGGTTGCTTTCGATAGATATCCCCAAAGGTATATTAGATCGTATTAGAAAATTTTGTTTTAATTCTCTTTGGAGGGGACATGGAGATTATAAAGGGTTACATGGAAGAGGATAACTTTCCCAAAGGATCTTGATAGATGGGGTTTAAAAAATATCTCCCTATTTTGGAAAAGCTTTAGCAGCTCGATGACATTGGAACTGTATATCCATCCTAGCCTCTAGAGCAGAATCCTAGTGGACAAGTATATTGATACATGGTCATGGATTGATTGGATTAGAAAGCGGCACAAGAGAAACCTAAATGCTTCCAACTAGTGTAAGGCTCTAACCTTATCATTCCCAATCATAGGTAAATATCTGGCTTGGAAGGTTGGGTCTGGAATGGAGGTTCAAGTAGGATCAGACACGATAATGGGATGTGGCTTGAATGTGTTTTTGCTGAAAGAAGTTGTACAATTATTATATAGAGTGGGTTGGCTTTTTTTAGCACAAATCACAGATCTTGGATCCACATCGATTTGGAAACAAGGATGATTATCTCATTAACATTTGGGCATGTTAGTTGATTGGGAAGATATATGGAACACTTACGTGAAAGAGTTGAGCAGATATCACATCCGCATTGTCAATGGAAATGATGAGTTGGTTTGGATATACAACTCATCCAGAGGATCCTATTCATAAAAAGAGGGATATCCGGTGTTGAATTGAAAGTAAACGAGAATATTAATCCTTACTGGTGGAAAAAATTATGGAAGATCAAAGCTTTGTCCAAAAGTGCATTATTGATTTTGCTCATCCTGCACAACAAAGCACTAATGTGGGAGGCTCTTCAAAAGAGAAGCTTTCAAGGTCCAAGTATATGTTGACAGTGGATTAAAGACCTCAAACACTTGTTTCTAGGATGCTGCTTCATGAAGGCTGTGTGGATAATAAATATACAAGTACCACTAAAATTAAACTCTCTCTGGAGAAAAGACTCTATCCGGGAAAGTTTAGATGAATTCTTTACTCAAAAGGATTTAAAACAATGGCAAGCTCTCCCAATGTTGGTATATTGCAGTATTTGGACCACAAGGAACTTTACGCTTTTCGAAGGTAAGATTCCCCCTCTAGAAGTTGTCTCAGCTTTTGCTGTCGCTAGTGTTGTCCGCCGAGATGCACACCAACAGCAGAAATATTTCGAAAGTTGTTCCCTCACTACAAGTGGGGAAAGTGTGGCCTTGGGGAAAGCAATGAGCCAGGTAATGTCACCTGAATAACAGCTCCTCCGTTTAGGCTAACTCCTAACGAAGCCAAGGGGGGTTGTCCCTAACAAAGAGTTTCTATGGCTCTGTGTTTTCAAGTGTTTTTGTATGTGGTGATGCGGATGAGTGTTGTTTTAGGAGTTTTATGATGAGAGATCACAGCTTTACAATAATTGGAAATTAAGCAACACAAAGATATACTTGCAAGATAATTTAAATGAAACACAACTGATTGATAAGCAAAGCATCCACAATTTAGACAATGCAATAAATTCAAAGTATGCACTTTAGATAGATAATTGAAATAAATAAATAACCAATGCCTTATCTGTTGGGCAATGGAGTCAAGAAAGTAGAGTGCTTGGATGCTTGATACAAGAGTTCAGTGTGTCCGTGAGATCGTTTTGCAAGTGTTCTTTGTAAATTTTAAAGTAAATTTTAGTGATCTTGATTATTAAGGCTGAAAAAAGCAAAGTATGCATCCAACCGGAAAAGTATACCTTCAGTGGATCCCCTTGGTGACCTGACGGACCGTCCAGTATTCTCGGCTAGGTGTCCAAGGGATTTAACCAGCACTAGAACTCTATGCCAACAGTATTCTTTCTCTGGCGCCACCAGTTAGGAATTTCCCCACTACCTGAGTATTTCTCGAAACAACGCCGATTCATTGGTTTATGGGATAAATATTTTATTGTGGTTATCACTTGTAAGATTAACAAATCCAATCACCGTTATGAGTACGAATCCAACTTTTTAGGGTCGACAGAGCATACTAAGTGATGGAAAGCAACGAAGTAAATTTTAAAGGGGAAATGTGAGGTTGAAAAGTTTTAACTTAGAGCACACAGTAAAACTCTCCAACAGAGAGTGCTCTTAACTTCGTCTTATGGCAGAAGTTCAAGAGACTTTAACTAATGTATATAATGAATGCAAGGAAAATGCAGTGCTTATGCTCTCCGACAGAGAGTGCTCTTGACTTGTATTATGACAAGTTCAAGAGTCTTTGGTTCTTTTTAAAAGTCAAGCAGATTGTAAGCAAAGAACACAATGATAGCTCAAAAATAAAGGAAAATGAGATCTAACAAGTTAAGATGCTAAGTAATGAAAAATTGAACTAATCTAGCAATTAGTATCTACTTGCAAAAATGAAACTATTCTAAGTATTTGAAACAAATCTAAGCTAAGAAACAAACCACATTCTTCCCCAAATGGGGAAGAAACACAAAAATGGGAGGCCTTATCCCACTTAGCCTTATTTTATTAATCAAGTACAAGTGCCTTGGGAATTTAACCCATGGAAGGACTTTGAAATGAATAACTAGAAGAAGAATAATATGAAGCTCTTAAGAGCTTTTACAAAAGGAGAGTGAGTTTAAGTCTTGGTTCGAGGTTTGGTTTCAAGCTCCCCTTGTTTTTTGTAATTGTTCTCTTCTTCACTTGATTTTGTCCTTCTTCTTTTTCACTTCAAGTCTTCTTTTGGATTTAGCTTTGTCTCACACCTACACACAACAAAGATTCAAGCTACAAACACCCTTTAGCATTAATCCAAATCAAAGATGATACTTGAAACTACTTGAACTTAGGCTTGTAAAATGAAATCTAAAGTGCAAAATGGTATGAGACTAAACTTTGAAATTATTAAAAGAATAAAAACAGATCAACAAACAAAACAAATGTCTAAAATGCTAGAAATGAGATTTAAAAAATGATAAAAGTGAACTATTTTTGTATGCAATTTTTATCTTTTAAAAGATAGATCAAAAATGCAAAAATGTAAACTAAATGCGAGGCCTAGAATGGGATCTATACTGTGTGCAAATTTAGCAAGAAATGAAATGCAAACTAGGATCTAACTACTAAAAGAGATTTATACTAAAGCAAATGCAAGTAAGATCTAATCTAAACAATGGAACTAAGATCTAACTAGTAACAAAAATGAAACTAGAAAGACTTAATCTAAACAATAACAAAACTAACTATTAATCAAACTAAACTCACAAACTTTTTAGTGTTTTCTTTTAAAGTTTTTAGGGAATGAATGGAGGAGCAGCAAAAAGAATGTTGGTAACTGTTATGGGGCAGCAAAACAGTGAAAGGAGATGAATGTGATAAGCTAGAAAATGGAGGGATAAAGGACTGAGTAAAGAAGACTTGTTGGTCACTGTTTAGGGTAGCAAATAGTGAGGTGAAAATAGCTTTTAGGGCTGCAAACAGTGAGATGAAGTAGAGCAACGAAAGGGTTGAAGGATGGGAGACTGGGAAAGGCAAATGGCTTGGATGAGGAGATGGGAAGTGGAGTGAAAGAGAGCCAAAGGTAGGAAAAATTTAGATGAGGGCTTCTCTCTATGTAACCAGTAACAAGGGGTTTTAAAAAAAAAACTTTGAAGATGGATCTCCAAACTACTTTCTCATGCCAATCTTTGGAGCTCGAGATCAACTTTGGGAGGCCTTGAAATGCACAAATGTTAGGAAAAAGGGTCTTTTGAAGATATGAGGGAAGCAACCGAGCTCCAACTCCTCTTCAAACCTGGAAGATCTGCACAATATATCACTTACAAGCAAGTTTTGATCAAATCTAGTATGCAAAATTGAAAGGGATTAGAAGAGTATTAGTATTTCCGACTACAGTTTACTGCTTCTAAATCACAAACAACCCAACATTAATGGACAAGTTGAACTCAAAATTCCCATCCTATGGACTTAATAAAGCCTTCTAAGATTAACAAACTTGATCAAAACAATGAAAATGCAAGCAACAATATAGAACAAGATCACCTTGATTAACTTGAAGCAATTCCCATGAACAAGATCAACACCATATGGACCTCCAAAGTCTCCTTTTATTTCAATATAGCAATAGCTAGAACACAGTTACAATTTGGCAGAGTAAGATTGCCCAAACGATCCATGAAGAATAGAGTGCGTTGCACCTCTATTTATACAAAAATACAAGCTATCCTTGGGTAAATTCGAATTGGCTTGAAGAGAGCCAATAACACTGAGTCATCAAAACGAATTCCAATCATGATCCAATCAAATCCTGGCTTGGAGTGCCAATCTACCACATGAACTCGAGTTGCATTGAATTAGGGTGGGGAGGTGGCCTCCACCTAGGCAAGGCGCCCCCCATCCATTTCTTGGAAGTATCACCACTCAAGTAAATAGTTTTCAAGTGTAATACGTGAGCCTTCATGGTTTAATGCATAAGCAATTGGTGGGATATGAAATGAGTTTTAATAGGAGTCAAGCCATGAGGTGGCTAAGGCGCCTACCATAGCCTTCATTATACTCCCAACAACCCACTATATGATTTCCATGTGTGATACACGTGAGACCTTGAGGATATTCGTGAGCCTTCATGGGAGATCCCTTCTTAAGTTGTATTGAATGCTAACTTGCCTCAAAGGGAGACAATGCAAGTGATGTGGCCACTAATCAAGGAGGGCGCCTACCATGGAGTAAATGCACTTCCAACAAACCATTTATTACTTTCCACATCAACCAAATCGATTTTTGCATGAAGGAGGGCAAATTCTCTTGAAGGAGATCACTTGTGTTGACTGGATAGTTAACTGAATCCAAGTGGAGTTGATTGGAATCTTCATAAATTCCCAGTGCCATGTCAATTAGCCTTTTATTTTATTCTTTTTAGATTATTCTGGAGAGATTTGGATTATCTCCAAAATATTCATTTTAAATATTTTAATTAATAATTTCTCTGTAAATGGGTTTTTTGAGAAATTATTAATTATGAGGCTGAATTGACATCCAAAACTTAGGATTAGCTGGTCCAGGGATCATGTATGATTTTTGGCTTAAGGTTTAAGCCTTCAAACTCTGAATTAGGACCCCGGATGACTGACATATTACAAATTGGATCTTTCCAATTAAATATTTGGAAAAATAATTAAAAAATAATAAAAATAATAAAAACTCAATCCAACGCGTTTGGTAAAAAAAATTTCAGACAGTGTTTTTATTGGACGAGGACCCTATAAAATGACCATCTAAGACATACATGATGTCTAGTAGGCTTATATGCATCAGTTGGACTCTAATAACCCCCCAAGGCTCAATTTTCAAAATCGGGCATTCCAACTTTGGGGAGGCGGGAGAAAACCTCGTCGATTATTGCTCGGCTATAGGCAAAGCATAATTGACAAGGGAAAAAACTCCCTGGAATACCTTAGTTGATAACCAAGTCATGGGGGACCGAGTCACTCAAAAAATGCTACTAGCACACTTATTACAAACCCCATGGGGCCACGGTCATTTTGACTGAAAAATAAAACTGGCTAGCCAAAGTTGGCTAATTATTGTCATCTGAAACCTTGATACTCTGGAAGTGAACACTAATGTGTTCCAACATTGGCGACTGAATGGAGTTTCAACTATTTGTACAAAAAAGTTGGTAACATCTAGATCTAAAGAATATATGGGTGAAGTGGTATCCAAACCAACTCGAGAAATTGGCATACTCAGTTTTGAAAAGAGTGAACCTTGGGCCTTCTTTGGAAGAAACCTGTAGGATTACCATTGATTAAAACAACAAAATTTGTAGAAGCAACACGACCCATTATCCACTCAGTTACTTCCAAGTTTAACCAATTTGTAACAACACTAACCTCAGAAAAGTCCAGTTTACTTTATCATATGCCTTCACTAAGTCCATCTTCAAAATCATAGCCTTTCTTTTCTCCTATGCCACCCCAATTGAACTGAAATTTTCAAGATCTTTTTAGCCAAAAACTTGCATATGAAATTTGCATGTAACATTCATAAAAATGGCTTAAAAGATGATTTTTAAATGCTTTAAAATCAACACATAAGCAAATTAGAGAGAGATGCAAACCAGAAAATGAAGACAAGAACTGATAACGGAGTTCACCCTTCTTGGGCTACGTCTCCGGGCCGCTTCCAATGGAAAGACCGATCTTATTAAGTCTTCCAAGCTTACAAAATGAGTGTTCTGGAAATACTTTCAAGTTCTGTCTATCAGACTGCACCACTGCGTTCCTCTCGAAATTCTGAGAAAAGTGAGTATAAAGTTGACTATGTATTCCTGAGGCCTCCTCTGACACGCAAATCGAGATAATCTGCCTGCAAATAAGACAAAACAGTATGGACTGTGTATGGATTTTTCCTCGGGATTTGTGCCCATTAATGGCCTATGCACCTCAATAACTGTTCCTATACCTTGTCTCGATTCCTGTGCAACTCTGCGCTCTGTACATCCGAACTCTGTCCCGTGGCTTGGAAAACCGTGGTTTATATAGAGTTCTGGGCACGTTAAAATTTTAAATTATTTACGTTGTTGATTGCTCAATGGAAGGGTCGTGGCCCAATGCTAAAGGCGTTGGTGATACGAGGTAGAGGTCTCGGGGTCAAGCCCGTGGGCCTCTCCCCATTCTACGCTATTTTATGGTATGGTTTCCACGTTTAAGATTTGGATATGTGTTGTGGTGTTGGCATATTATAATGTTGGCATATGTTATGTTTCAGTTGTATGGTTTGTTTGTTATATAATTCGATGGTGTTGGCTTTAGGTTGATATATGACCTGGCATATAAGGAGGCAAATCTAACCGAAAAGCATTATTACCAACTTGATCCAAAATTGCAAAAGGTCCATACCTGATAGGTTTCAACTTTCTACCTTCACCTTGGAGTCAGTCTTTGCTGATATGAAGCCATACTCGATCACCAATCTGGAAATGATGATCCACCCGATGTTTGTCATGTCTTTCTTTATACTTGGCCTGACTAGATTCCAACTGTTCTTGTACTGCTTGATGTATTAACTGGATCTGCTGAATTAACTTCAATGCTTTATCCGCATCAACTTGACCATATCCCATTGGATCTTTCTCATAAACAAATTCTAAGGGAGACTTTGGTAAATAACCAAAACATGTCTTGAAAGGAGACTTTTGTGTTGAAGAGTGCATAGCTCTGTTGTAGGCATGTTGAACATAATGCAACTATTCATCCCACAGGTTTGGATGCTTGGCACAATACCCTTGAAGAAGATGTACTACTGTCCGATTGACCACTTCAGTTTGTCCGCCGGTTTGTGGATGAAATGCTGTGCTTTTGTTTAACTTTGTTTCCACAAGTTCCCATAAAGATGACCGAAATTTCCCAAGGAAGCGGGAATCCCGATCAGAAATAATAGAAGTAGGTAGTCCAAAATGGACCCATACATGCTGGAAGAACAAATGAGCAGTCATCTCAGCTGTGATCTGCTTTTTACAAGGCATTAGAATGCACATTTTACTGAATCTATCCACAAAAACATATAAGTAGTCATGTCCTTTTCTAGACATAGGTAACCCTCCTACAAAATCCATTGAAACACTCTCCCATGGACGAAAAGGAACATGGAGTGGAGTGTACAAGCCTAACTTTCTATTACTTGGCTTACTTGTTGCACACACAACACATCATTTTATATACTTGGACACAATATCATTCATTCGAGGCCAATCATTTTTTTGTTGTTGTAATTATGCTACAGTCTTTCCTACACCAAAGTGCCTTGAAATGAGAGAAGTGTGAGCTTCCCTTATCACATGTACTCTTTCACTTTGTGGAATACAAATCTTTCCTAGATGATACAACAACTTGTCATGAATATGATAATTCAGTTCTTCATTTTGAGAGCCATCTTTTAGTGATTCATATACTTCTTTGTAATCTTCATCCTTAGTATATTGTTCAACATAACTTGAATGTACCAAAGGACTTTGTTGAATAACAATAGAAGCATTTGTTGGAGGTCTTGATAATATATCTGCAAATTTGTTTTGAATACCTTTCTTATACTTAATGATCAAATGAAATTGTTGTAGAAAACCCATCCACCTAAAATGCCTTGATTGTTGTAGCTTAGTTTGAGATTGAAGATATTGAAATGGTTGATGATCAACATATATAATTTTTTCTTTACCCATTAGATAATGTTTCCACTTCTTTACGCTTTGTACTAATGCATACAATTCTTTATCATAGGTTGGATAGTTGATTATAGCTTTAGAGAAGGTTTCAGAATGATAGCATATTGGGTTTTTAAGTTGCATTAAGACTACCCCCATGGCATAACCACTAGAATCAGTCTCTATCTCAAATGGTTGCTGTAGATCCGACAGTGCAAGTACTGGAGCTGTACTGATATTTTCTTTCAGAGTGTCGAAGGCCTTTTGTGCTTTTCCTTCCCACTGAAAGACTCTGTTAATACCTGTCAAAGCATGTAATGGAGAAGCTATGAAGGAGAAGTTAGCAATAAAATTCCTCCAATATTGGACTGCTCCCAAAAAGCTTCTTACCTTGGTTAAATTATTTGGCTTGGGCCAATTCACAATGACCTCAACTTTAGAGGGATCAATCCTCAATTCACCACCCCCTACAATGTAACCTAGACATACTAAAGATGTCTTCCCAAATTCACATTTAGACATCTTTAAATACAATTTTTCCCTTACAAGTACATCCAAAACTTGTTTGACATGCTTGACATGTTCCTCCCAAGTGTGATTGAAAATTAAAATATCATCTAAGTAGACTATGAAAAAGTCATCAATGAAGGGCCTAAAAACATCATTCATCACCCTCATAAATGTTGCGGGTGCATTACAAATCCCAAAGGACATCACCACCCATTCATACAATCCCTGTTTAGTTTGAAAGCAATCTTCCAAATATCATTGTCAAGAATTCTAATTTGATGATAGCCACTTCTTAAGTCTAACTTGGTGAAATACGTTGCATTCTTAAGTTGATCCAAAAGATCATCAACCGAGGAAGAGGATACATGTTCTTAATTGTGATTCTGTTTAGTGCCCTATAATCAACACACATACGCCATGTGCCATCCTTCTTTGGCACCAAAACAATTGGTGAACCACATGGAGAGGAGCTTGGTCGAATGTCCCCTCTTTCAAGCAATTTCTGAACCTGTTTCTTTATCTCTGCATTTTCAATTACTGAAGACCTGTACATGCCAATGTTAGGAAGTGGTGCATCCTGATGTAAGAGAATCTCACATTGAATTTTCTTTTTTGGAGGCAATCCTTTAGGTTCTTGAAACAAGACATCATAATCAGTTACAACTTTAGTTAAATATTTCTTAAGTCTTGGATCACATCCTTTAAAAGATTCACTTTGACCAACATCCTGTGCTTTAACAATCACAAGAACAAAATTCTTACTAGCATTTACTAGCCTCTTCATTTGACTTGCAGAAACTAATGAAAGATTAGTTTTCATGTGATGTGCACGAACAACATATTCAATACCATCTTTAGTGAGTTGATACCTGTTATCTTCCCTGTAAAATATAGCCTTCCTATCATAAAGATAAGGACTTCCCAAAACAATACCACAAATATCCAATGGAACTACATCTAGATCTACTTCATCAATGAATCCATAAGTGGTAGCAAATCTAAGTCTACACTGTTTTGTCACTTGTAATTGTGCATTATCACATACCCATCCGAGAGGATATGGTTTTGGGTGTAACTTAGTTTCCAAATGAAGTTTCTTAACTATCTCTTCTGAAATTAGATTGGCTTGTGATCTACTATAAAAAAGAGTATCTATCTTTGTATGCTTAGAGATTACTCTTATATGATACAACTCACTTCTTTTTCTTTCGTCAACAACAAATTCATGCTTTTAATTGGAAGTAGAAGGATTTTTACCTTGTATGCGTGTAGCAACAATATTAGTCTCATCCCCTGAGTCAGATCCCAAATCATGTTGGATAGCTGTAGCAGTGGTCTTCTTGTCCTCCTTATTCCGAAACTTCCGAGGCTTGAGCTCCGGATGAAGCTTCCAACATTTGGATGCATCATGACCATTTTTCTGGCAATGTGAGCATGTAGGTTTGTCTCCTTATTTCTTCATTGTAGTTGTATGTTTACCTTTCCCCTTACCTTTGAACTTGTTTCCTTCAGGTTTGTAAGGTTTCTTGGAAACGTTTTCATTTGTATTCTTCCCCTTTGACTCCATATGAGTCGCTTGAACACATACCTCATCAAGGTTATTTGGATTAAACATAAGTATCATATGACGTAAATAACTATGTAATCCACCTATGTACTTGAGAAAAATTTCTTGAATGTAGAGAGGTATACCAAGGATTAAAACTCTATTTCAAAATTCTTGTGTGTACTCTTGTACACTTTGACCCTTACCTTGCCTGAGATTATGCCAATCTATCATTTCTTGTTGTATGTAACCCAATGGATATAATTGCTTCTTTAATGCCGACTTGAACTCATGCCAAGAGGATATGATATTTCCTTTTGAGGCCAAATCCTTTTGAGTTCTACTCTCCCACCATATGAGAGCGGTCCCTCCAAGTCAGAGAGAAGCTAATTGAATTTTCAAGTTATCTTCAGTCAACTTTTGAATCCTGCAATAGACTTCTATTTGCCAGATCCAATTATCTAACTTTTCAACATTAAGTTATCCATTATAAACAGGTAAATCAAACTTAATATCAAGCTTTAATTGAGGCATATTGAGATCAAATTTTTGTTTTTTAGGTGAGGAATTTAAAGATCCATCAACAAAAGATGGTGAATATGGAGGAGTTTTAGGAGGTTCCTGACCACCTACTTCTTCTTTACCTTTTGCATGAGAAGAACCACCTTGTTCTCCCTTCTTTTGATCTTGATAAAGCTCTGTAATGTCCCATCCTACCATACCAGCAGGATAGAGAGGACGTGGTGCTCAATTCGGGCAATTAGCCCCATATCCATTAAGTAAACTTATTGATACAAAGACATATATATGTGCATGCTATAGAAACACAACGGAAATTAAATAAATCCTGTTGATATCTAACATACATTCAAAATTTCTGTGACAACCATTAAATAAAGATCTTTGCAGAATTATAAAGGATCATGTGGAAATGCATAATCATTTGAAAACACAGTGGAAGTAAAATTCATTAGCACATCCATAATACATTCAAACTATTCATCAAAGGAATAATTGCAAAGTTAAAAACACGAGAGGATACTTATCTCAATAAGGTAGTCCCAAGCAACTGGCTATGCAACTGCAACGTTCCACCCAACCATAGGCCAGTTGTGCTTATCAACCTCTTGATACAACTGCCACCCTCGAGCTGGGCATGATTACTACAAGGAACTAGGGAACAACAGACTCACACATAGCCAAGCATACACCAAGATGAGCCAAGCCAATATGCAATTGGGTTTATCAGGCTGCTAGGACATGGAAGGGAAGAATTGCTAAGCTAGTGAGCTCAACCACAGAGCTATGGGTACCTCTCCCAGATCTATTCAGCTTGGCACTCACAATTCCTACACACCCAACACAAGGAAGTATTCTCTTCACTGCCACACAGTCCCTCAAGCCATACCTTCCTTTCTAGTGCTCTCAGGGTGTGCATAGAAAAGTAGCCAGCCCTCTTAATCTTCTTGAGAGGTTACTCCCTACACTAGGTTTATCAAGCCAATTCTGTCCACTACCACTCCAGTTTCTTGCTCACAGGTTCACATCAAAACAGGGATGCACCTAACAGCAAACTACACTTGCTGAGCATGAAAAAACGTTTCCAATAGTGGGATGCATGAGATGGGGGTTTCCTGGACTTCAGAAAAACGTGGGTAGACTCAAAACGTATTGGCACTTGGAAATTCGACTAGGGGAGCAAAACCCATTCCATAAAAATGCCCCAGGGGAAAAATGACCTCTCCCTCAGTCCCAATTCGCATCCCTCCTTCCCCAGCTATTGCATAATACCAAAAACGAGTTCCTGGGCATGGAAAAACGCAGGCTTATAGTGAAAAACGTGAGGATAAATTCCAGTGAGCTCTGTCTGCATGTGAGGAAGAACGTTATGCATGAAGAATTGCCTTAGGCAGCATTTCGTGGGGGTTTTTCTTTCCCAGCAAGCCAAAAATACAATTTTCAGGTTGGTGGCTTGCCCATGCACGAAAATCTGACTGCCATACTTCTCCAATCCCAAGACATTAACTTCCCCAACCAATCTTTGGAAGAATTAAATGATTGGGTGCATGAGACAAAATGGGTAGTTAAGAGTTCATGAGTTCTCTCATTGACACATGGGCTGACCCTAGTGGCTCAAGGGTTTGCTTATTTCCCCTCCCTATTCCTTGTAGAATCATGCCCCATCTCTTTGTTGCATAGCATAGTCAGTTGTGGGTCTTTTTCCATTAAAATTCGTATTTACATGATGTCTTACTTACATTGTGCCCATCTCGCACAAGAACCATAGGCATCTATTTTTTTTTAATTGCCGATACATAAAACGCTAAATCAATGGTGGGGCCTTGGCCTTGAGCTCCTTACCATGATTAAATTACAATATTTACATCATTTACGATTTAATACAAAGGGGGTCAAAATGGGGACATTACAAGCTCTTCCACCATACTTTGCATCTTCATGAAAGCTTTAAGGAAATCCCCTTTAGAAGGAATTGAAGAAGTCCCATCTTCTCCTTTTTCTGAAGCCATTCTCCTTCTTCTTGAGACAATCTTCGGATCAAAGTCTTCAAGCTCTCCTTCACCTCTCTGAAGCCTTGCTCTTGTTAACATAAACAAATTCACAATGCAATGGTTAAGCTGCTCTGATACCAAACTTGATATGAAATTTTCAGGATCTTTTTAACCAAAAACTTGCATATGAAATTTGCATGTAACATTAATAAAAATGGCTTAAAAGATGATTTTTAAATGCTTTAAAATCAACACATAAGCAAATTAAATAGAGATGCAAACCAAAAAATGAAGACAAGAACTGATAACGGAGTTCACCCTTCTTGGGCTACGTCTCCAGGCCGCTTCTAATGGAAAGGCCGATCTTATTAAGTCTTCAAAGCTTACAAAATATGTGTTCTGGAAACACTTCCGAGTTCTGTCTGTCAGACTCATAAACAAAATGCACCACTGCGTTCCTCTCGAAATTCTGATAAAAATGAGTATAAAGTTGATTATGTATTGACGAGGCCTCCTCTGGCACACAAATCGAGATAATCTGCCTGCAAATAAGGAAAAATAGTATGGACTGTGTACGGATTTTGCCTAGGGATATGTGCCCATTATTGGCCTATGTGCCTTGGGAACTGTGCTTGTACCCTGTCTCAATTCCTGTGCAACTTTGCGCTCTGTACATCCGAACTCTGTCCCATGGCTTGGAAAACCGTGGTTTATATAGAGTTCTGGGCGTGTTAAACTTTTAAATTATTTATGCCGTTAATTTCTCAATGAAAGGGCTGTGGCCCAATGGTAAAGGCATTGGTAATATAGGGCAAAGGTCCTGGGGTCAAGCTCGCTGGCCTCTACCTGTTCTACGCTATTTTATGGTATGGTTTCCATGTTTAAGATTTGGATATGTGTTGTGGTGTTGGCATATTATAATGTTGGCATATGTTATGTTTCAGTTGTATGGTTTGTTTGTTATATAATTCGATGGTGTTGGATCCACGTTGATATATGAACTGGCATAAGGTTCCACCACTCCACGTTGATATATAACTTGGCATAAGGTTCTATAATGGGGGTCTCGGTGTTGACATGGGGACGAAGGCGAGGGCTATGCCCTCGGCCCCGCCCCATTTTCAAAACAAAACATCACTCAACTTTAAATAAAACCTCTGCCATATGTATGTTAAGTGATGCCAGCGAGCAGCTTGGATAGTAGACGTTTGTGGAGACTTTGGTGGGTTATGGAGGTCTTGGGTTCGATTCCCAATGACTCCATCCACCTTTTACCAATTATTATATAAACCATTTTTTTTCCATTTAACTATTTTTTTACCATTTTAACCATTTTTGACAAAACTTCAGATGCTAACAACTTCTTCATCCGGAGGCCATTTTGCACGAAACAAGCATTGAAGGAATGCTGTCGATGAGCTTTCTACCAGTATAACCTTTTTTCTACTGTTTGAAGACTTTTTAATTGATCAATCCTTGAAGATCCTCCTGGATCACCAATGGCATAAAAAAATTGCCTGTTACTTAAAAACTCAAATTGTTCCTTAGAAATTCCAACAACCAAATGACTCTTGATTTTATTTGCTATTAATTTTGCAATAAATTTATATATCAGATTACACAGAAATAATCTCGTAGTCACTAAAAGAAGAAGCCTTAGAAGTCTGTGGGATTAAAGCAATGAAAGTGGTATTTAATTCTCCAAAAACCTTCCCTTGAACTCTAACTTCTTCAACCACATTCAATATTTCATTGTCGATCACATCAAAATATTAGAAAAAAACTCCACATTCCATCCATCCGGCCCATGTCTTTTAAATTTTGTGAAATTCTTTAAAATATCTTCGATCTCCTTCAGAGTAACATGGTCCCCAATTTTTTGAGCATAATCATCATAGAAAATTCTAGGATAACATTGGATAACCTGCATCTGAGCCCCAATATTATTAACCCTAAATCCTGAAAAAGAGAATCAAAATGAACAACCGCTGCCTGTTCCAGATCCTTTTGAGAAGACAGATGGGTTCCATTTTGATCTACAATATCCCAAAGGGCATTGTGAATTATGTGTTGATCCGCAAATTTATGAAAGAGTTGTGTTATTGTCTCCTAGAATCAACCACACTTCTCGACTCTTAAGCCTCCAAGCTTCCTCTTTCATCTGCAAAATTCGAGCCTTTTTCCTTCCAAGATCCCCAAATGATCCTTTTCTAAATCAGAGAAGACCCTTGAGCTATTCCTTACATAACAAGAATGAATCTCCTCCTTAGTGTTTATCAAATCTTCTTTCATTAAGAATTATGCTTCTTTTCCCACTAAATGACTGCATTTTTTATTCCTTTCAATTTTTATGACATTTTATGCATTGAAGAGTCTTCCATAACTTGATCAAGAGCTTTCCACTTATCTCTTATCAACATATTAAACTCATCTAATTTTGACCAAGAATGATTAAATTTAAAGGGATAGGAAACTCTAGTAAAATCACCTTCCAACTGCAGGCAAATTAACATATGATCAGAAAGTCTAACATTTACAACCCATTATCTGAATCTTCCTACCTTCTCTACCAAATTTTCTGCCAATAGAAAATGATCCAGTCTCTTTGCCACACCTGAACTATTTGAGCGACCATTTCTCCACATTGGTAACATTGGAAATGGGACAACATCAATGAGATTAGCTTCTTTGAACATATGACTAAACAGGTTGACCAAAGGATCCAACTGAGAATTGACTCTCCACACTTCCCTTGTTGTTAAAGTAAGGTTTACACCCTCCCAAAAGATTAGGTTAGGGCCATTCAATAACCCATTGTCTTCGACCTCATTCCAAAATCCTGTATACTAGAGTAGGGTCCATAGCAATTAACCACCATAACATTCTAGTTCAAGTCTCGGATTTGATCCTCTAGTAGAATCCCTGCACATGTCAAGAAAGCCCTAAAATTTGCCATTCGAGGGTCCCAAGCTGACAATAAACACGTAGAAAGCCCCGCAACATCAACTGCACAACATTCTCAGCCCATAAGAGATTTCAAGAAAACCTCTCGTGCCTTAATTAAATATACCATAGTCTCCTGAATGAGTAGAATGCTAGGCTTTGTCACCTCCATAAGCCTTTTGAGGGCATTGAATTCCAGGGCGCCCCCAACCCCTCTAATATTAAAAGACATTAATTTCATTAAGTACTTGTGTTAGAGGGAACACCTGCTCTAAGGGTCCTAAGAGAAGCATTCAAAATATCATCTTTAAAAACTCCATCTAAACTGTCATCTAAGAAAACAAGGGATAGCTGTTGAGAAACATAAGAATCCAAGGAAGCCAACCCACGTTGAACAATACCTTTCTTCAACTTGTTTCTTTTTTTTATGCACAATGACATTCAGGCAAACAACTGAAGACCCCTTATCATTTTCTTTAGGTTCACTAGAGTTTGCAGAGTAGATCGTCAATGATGATTTTTGTAGAATTTGTTTGTAAGTGGGTAACAAAGTATTAACTATCAAGCTTATGTCCTTGGCTTTCTGCTCCGGGATAGAACCAGATGCATGTCCTCCACCAGAGACCAAACTTATAGTCTCCTCGTATGACTCCACCCTGGCTCCCAACCAACTAGAATAATTGAACAAATAAACATTAGAAGTGTAGAGTAACCCACCATTCCCATGAACCCAGAGTCCAATCTCATTTTTTTCCAAAATCGTTTGAGAACTCTAAACCACCATCAAGTCTACATCAAGTACTATGCTCTCAGTAAATATCCGAGATTCTTTTATATCTCCGACCACCCCAGGCTCAAAAGAACAAATAGGTATCGTAACAGAAGTCCCCACATTTTTAGAGATAAGCAAACTCTTAGCTTGCGCATCACGAGAGAATTAGGACACACAAAATTGTTACTAGCCTCTACACCTTCCAAAAACAATTTCTTCTTCACTTAATGACTCGTAAAAGGAAGGAATTTCAACTTACCAAAAAAAAGGATCCTCCTTAGAAGCAAAAGAACCGCAACCTCTAGCTTCTTACTAAGCTCTAGCATCATAACTAAGAGAAGTCTTTTCTGGGAAGCATATGCCCAACGAAACCCTAGCCAAGTTCTTCACACAATCTTCTTCTACCAAGACCAAACTCTCTTTAGAAGACATACTAGAACATTGATTCTTTAAATGTCCAGTATTACGACAAATATGGCATTTGAAAGGGGTCTTCCAGAAGTCCAACTTCTGACCAATAACTCTCGACGCCTAAGTGATCTCAAGTTATGCAAGAAGGCAAAGAGATACATACAATTCAACCAAGACCCAAGCTAACCTCTTATCCTCCCATGGAAGAGATTTCTCATTGAAATAAATTAACCTCCTCACACTCTTCACCACATCCATAAAAACACATTTTTATCCAAAGTTCAATGGGAAACTCAGGTAAAAGCATCCTAAAATGCCTTTTTTTGAAACTATTCCTTATAAGGGTTGAAATCCGAATTGTCACGTCCCCATCTTGACCCTATCACATTAAAATTTTAAATGATGTAATCTTGTTATATGATCGTGGTGAGGAGCTCAAGGCCAAGGCCCCGCCATCGATTTATTGATGCATATGGTTTACGTGCCAGCCCGGAACAATGGAATTGTAAATATCATGTAAGTATGTATTTAATAAAATACCCACAACTAGCAATGCAATGCAATAAGAGATGGGGGCATGATTTTACAAGGAATTGGGAGGGAAAACATTCAAACCCTTGAGCCAATCAAGTCAAGCCAAGTGTCAATGAGATAACCCATCAAACTCTCAACTACCCATGTTGACTTTTGTACCCAATCATTCATTTCTCCCAAAATTTGGTTGAGGTAGTTAATGCCTTGGGAGTGGAGAGGTATGGTAGTCAATTTCGAGTATGGGCAAGCCACCAACATGGAAAAATGTGTTTGGCTTCCTTGGCAAGAAAAGAGCCATGAATTTTCCTCCCAAGCCATAACCCATCAAGCAGTTTTTCCCTCTCACGTTTTTGGAGCTAGCTGGGCTTTCTCCATCACGTTTTTCACCATTTTCCTGCATTTTCCATGCCTGGGAATTCGTTTTTGTATTGCAAAATGGCTGGGAAGAAGAGAGCCACGATTTTGGGGTTTATGGAGGCCGTTTTGTCCCTTGAATGCCCAGAAACATTTTCTGGAAATGATTTTGCTCTCACAGGGTTGATTCCCAAATTGCCATTTTGTTTTTGGTGTGCCCACGATTTGGGAAAGTCCATGGCCATCTTATTTGTAAAATCCCATTGTTGAAAATGGGTATCCATGCCTAGTTGAAGTTGCTGTGTAAAAGAAGGTTGGGGTTGAGATGGGTTTCTATTGCTTTGGCTGTGAATGAGCTGGAATGTTCCCTTTTCCTTGTAAGAATCATGCCCAGCTCGGGGGTGGCAGTTGTGTTGAGAGATCTATGAACACAACTGTCCTATGGTTGGGTGGAGCGTTGCAGCAACATAGCTAGTTGTTTGGGGCCATTTCACCATCAAGATAAGTGTTTATCTGTCTATGCATTTACTTCTGAAATGTTTAAATTGATGGTTGTTTTTGATATGCTGTATGCATATGAAATGTGTGTGTGTGGATGAGTTTTAATTCCATTGTGCTTAAATTGCTTAAATTGTATCTGCACACTATGTTTTTAATTTGCATGAAGTTAATGGTTTGGGCTGAGATTATGTGAAAGCCCGGAATTTAGCATCATGTTCCCTTCCAGGATTTGGCTAGATGGGAGGGTACGTGACAGATGGTATCAGAGCTGTTGGTTGCAATATTGGGCCTTCATGGGCTACCTATCACAGTTGCAGAGGTAAGTATGCCTCCTGCCCAGCACTAAACATCAAAAAGAAGGAAAATATTTCAAAAAAAATAAATTCTGACTGTTTTTGAAAATTTGAAATTTTTTCTAAGTGTCTCTTTTAAATTTTGCGCCACGGGCGCGGCGCCAAAATTAGCATAAATGCTGCGTTAAAAGGGAAGAGAGATTCAAAATTTTTCTAAGTGTCTTTTTTGAAATTTTGTGCGGCGTTGGCGGCAAAGTTAGTGGTAAGTTTTGCGCGGCACTGGCGACAAAGTTAATGGTAAGACCCGTGCGGCGCTGGCGACAAAGTTAATGGTAACACTAAAAACTGCGATGCACGCGCCACGCACGGCTAAAATAATGATAAATTCTGCGACACTCGGCGAAAATTTTAGGCTTAAAAATTGCGCGGGCGGCAATTTTAGCCTTAAATTTTGCGACGCGGTCACAGCAATGGAGGATTGCGGGCGGCGAAGATAAGGCCAGGACCGCCGCGATGGGCGCAGAAGTTGAGGTTAAAATCTGTGTCGGTCGGTGGCGACGCTGGCAAAACGACGACAATTTTAGCCTTAAAACCTGCGATGGTCGGCGACGATTTTAGGGTTAGATACAGCGCCAAGGGCGGAAATGTTAAGGATAAAACCTGCGCTGCGACGGGGGAGTTAAGGTTAAATCCAGCGACGGTCGCAGAGGGAAAAAAAGAAAAAAAAGAAAACGAGTATAAAGCCAAAAACTTGATTTTTGGATAGGAGGAGCAATCGGGCTCAGAATGGGATGAATCCTGTGGGGTTCGGAGGCCATTAACGAAGGCCATGAAAGAACCAGAGAGGGTCTCGAACCCAGTATGCTCCAATTTGACAGAAAATGGAGAATAATGACTTTTGTAAGACGGTGTCTCGAGGCTTGACGGAAGGTTGGTTTGAGCTAAAATTGATATGGCATGGCCATGAAGCAAGCACAATGTTAAGTTTGGAATCTTGGAGCCGAACTCCAAAGGACGTGGAGTCGGGGTGAGCAAGAAGGCCAAAAAGCACTGTTCCGGGCCACTTTTTCGGGATTTTGAAAAGCTTGTGGATAATAAAAGTGACCCTAGATGTTCGAATCAAAATTTTTACTGAACTAGGCATTTCATCTTCTCATTAAGATGGACAGTTTCCGTTAGACGAAGATTTTCCAGAAATGCATAGTTTGGGAGATAGCCATTTTTGGCCAAATTTTGATATTTTGGGAAAAAAGTGAAAAGTGAAAAGTAGCCAAACCCCGAATTTTATAGAAGTTGATTGGTGCATCGGAACCGGGATCCGAAGGTTGCCGAGTGTTCCTTGTTATATGTACTACCTTCACCCGGTAGATAAGTTTTCGTGATTCTTCCTACATTTACTTCTGCAAGCAGCTGATGTTGGCATTTCAGAACGAATTTGCAGCTGTGTAAAAGTGCAGAAAATTTGGGAAAAGTTTGCGTTTCTGAAAGAATGTAAATTCCATGTTCTGGATCGGAATGGAGCACGAGGATAGGCGTTGGAAAGCTTATCCAAAGGAGAACAGGGATGCACGACCAGAATTTGAAGGAGGTCAGCATATACCATAGATATTTGGTACAGAAGAGTGCCAACGACTGTTTTGACAAAAGAGAATTGTTGTCAATATGGGCAATTTCTAGAATTGCATGACTGGAAGGAAATCGGACCAACTATGATATGGAAGAGGGATTCCATTCTACGATGAGGGATTGGAAAGGGAGAATTCCTTAACCCCTGTTTGCTATTGTACTTATAATTATGAAATTGTCATGCATATAAACTATGGCATAAGAATGTTAAAACTGCAAGAGATTACATAGATGAATATGCACTAGATGACATATCAATAAACATTGCATAGTGGATGTGAAAATGTTTTTGCATGTATATGATATTGCATATTGGTAAAATAGTGAGGTTTTACATATATAATGAGCCACTTAAGATAATGATTGTGGTTGCTAATAATTAGTTGTGTCCGCATTGGTTGTAGGACAAAATACAATCAAAGCATGGCTAAATAAATTGATGACGTTGCACGTGACCAACAACCTTATGAAGAGAGGATGGTGCAACAAGTCTGTGATCATGATGTTAGCAAAAAGGACTGAGTAGCCTTGGTAAGAGGCCAACTGATCAGGTAACGTCAAGTGATGTTAATATCAACCATGCAGGTAATGGTTAATTTTGCTTAATTGCATGAATGTGAAAAGAAGATTTGATGAGATCCCTTCAACTATGTTTAAAAATGTGTTGAATTGTTTGTATGAGAGATTGAGTGCCTGAATGTGAATGTCAACCTACCAAGTATGGTGAGGTATGGGTAAGTGAAGGAAGGAAGCCTTACACCCTATAATTGCTTAGAAATCTCAATGCATTCATATGAAATTATATCATGCCATTTGTGTATGCCGGTTGTGAGTTTAACAACCAAAGCAAGTGATGACTTATTGTCCTGTTGTGGTAGTGTATGCCATATGAGGTAGGCATGGTTAGGCCATAATATGTTGGAGTGCATAGTACTCATGGATTAATGCAAGGTTGTATTGAGGGGTTATGCATTGAGTGAGTGCACATTAAAAGATTATGAAAATGTTGTGAATGTGCATGCATATGTGCGGGTGCACATGTTGAGGTGCATTATGTGAATGCATGGTTGTGATATATATATATTTCAATGCAATTAGATGATAGATGAAATGGTGAACTATTGTTAGTACTGAGACCATTTCATGAGCTGCTATGAATGCAGGAGAATGATTGCATGAAGAAGGTAGACATGTTGATGGGCTACCAGAGTACTTTGTTGGAAGGACAGGGTTGCATAAAAAGAATATGGCTGTGAAGAAATGAGAAATTACAGTTTATTTAAATTGCATGAAGAATGTACCCGTGTCTTGCGATTCTATTATGATATATAAATATACATTTCATTGCATTTCAATGTTAACAACTGAAGGTGTTTGAATTATTGAGTGTTATAATTCTGAGATCACCTTAGTGACTGTCGTAGCAATGAAAGGATTATATGCATAAGATACAACGTGTTTGGCTGATTGGAGTTTCGGATTCAGGTAGAAAAGTCTTGCTATGGCAATGAGGATAAGTCCATAGTGAAGACCGGGATCTACCATGTATAAAGGCCAAGGGTTATGAGAAGGTTCTCATGGTTGTGGAATTTAACTAATGCATGAAACATATTTGTGAATTTCAAATTCAAAATTTTGCTAATAATTGCTAATGACTGTTTGGCTTATATAAGATTGTGTCAGGAGGACATGTTGTAGGTGGATGTTCATGTATGGTAGCAAGGGTGAAACCATAATGGACAGAGTGATACCACTTACAAGATCCAAACAATATGAGGATAGCCTCATTACTAAGCAAATCAATTTCTGTAGTAGACAGAGTTGCAAATTCATATTGAATTTAATTATTAATGACATTGATTGGTTCTAGAACAAGCAGATTTGAAGCTTATTATTAAATGTTGTTGACCGTGTGGCTTATTGTTAAATGTTGCTGATTGTGTGGCTTATTGTTAAATGTTGCCAGGATGACACATTGCAGGAAGACCATGTATGATGGCCTGCATAAGTCAAACTAGATGGGAAGGATCCCATGCTTTGGAAATGGGTTTCAGGTGAAATGCCATGTTGATAATGTTTCATGTCAAACTGCATGTGGGTGAATCATGTGAGTGAGACAGTAAAATTATGCCGAGAAGGCATGTGTGGGTTATGGAATGTGAAAAGATTGGGGTGGCGAACCGAAGGACTGTTGACTCAGAGAAGGGAGCCACCATTCTTCACAAATAAAGAAAAGATACATCTGTGAAACGAATGAGTATTATGTAACCCTAACTGAAGATATACATGTCTGGTTACTAGATTTAATATGCAGAGCATGTTTTATTATTTCATTATTATTCCAGACTGCATGAGTATGATTAGGGCCTACATGACTCACACCAGAAAGGGATGCATACCTTTCGGGTGCTGGGTTATGTTAGGGTTTTCAATATTGACTGCACCCTAAGGGAATGGACGCATTCCTGGTGTTTCAATACTTGATAGTGAATGTTATGAAATATGATTACAATTTTAGAACAACAATACTGATGAGCCTGCTTATCCTTCTTGTGCTATCAGCTTACACAGATGCACTCTGGTGTTGCACATGTTATTCCTAGGGTTGTTCCATAAATTTACACAGCCCTTCATTTTTTTTTAGTTTTTCCATTTGATTAGCCTAGGTATTCCTCCTTTTTGCTTAAAAATTTTATTTTATTATTGGTCATGTTTTCATGATTAAATAAGGATTTGGCTCTTGTTCATATTTTTATTCAAAATAGGGTTTAATTTCTTGCTTCTACAAACATTTCAAATGTTTGGAAAATTTCAAATTTGATAAATTTGATTTAAGGGTCAAATTGACAGCATATGCCAGAATTTCGAATTTGAAAATGCTGTTAGTACTAAAGTAAATGCTGTCAGTTTTGCAAAAAGTATGAAATTATGATTTAACAAGGGTTTGAATGTTCATAATTATGATTTAGCATTATAATTCAAAATGGATTATAGATGCATGAATTTCGTACTCCATGAAGTGTGGTAGCTGGCTTCACTCAACACTTGGAAATCAAACCAGTACAGTAGTAATGGTGATATGAACATCCTCCAGGCATCGAGATCAAGAAATCTAACAAACAGAGAAGTGTAATTTTGGGAATAAACCCTGCAAGCTAGGGTTTTCATTGTATTTTGCAGGTTCATTTTGAGCGAGGATAAAAATATGGAGGAAACTTCACAACTGAAAGATAAAAAGAGAGCAGGTGGCTTCCCATGCAGAGCCGAACCCAATAATATACAGTGGCTCTTGCAATTTCCCAAATCGACGAAGTTAATGAGAGATTCAGGGTGGCTCATATACTGTGAAAGATTGCAGGGATATAATCCCCAGGTGACAAAGGCCTTCATAAGAAATTACAAGGGGTGGTTGATTTCAAGAGCTTCAGGATAATATTAAATGAATAGTTAATCTCAGAGGTAATTGGCATCCCGGCTGAGGGTGAAACTTGGTTCAAGCAAAAAGAGTTCGAAGGAGATTATGGTGAATTTCTGTTACCTGGTTATGAAAATTTGAATTGGCAGAATGGGGTTCATGTTAGTCAAATGAAGCCAAATTGGAAAATTCCCCTTGAAATGGTCCAGAATTACATTACCTGTGATGGTCGGTTCGACAAGGTTTTGAGATGTCATATTAGAATGTTGATGCACTTGCAGGGGAGCAAAAAGTTAAATTTACCATACTATTTATGGAGGACCTCGCATAAAATGGTATTATGGGTACATGGTCACCCAAAACACACAGAGCGTTCTATTTTTCATCACGGGCTCATAAAACTTTTGGTCCTGCATCACTTAAAACAAACTGGGCAAGGATGGGATGAATTTCTCCTTGAGCAGGGTTACGATGTTAAAAAGAAGAAGAAGTTGTCTAAAGAAAAAGATGATGAAGCAGAGTTTCCAGAGAAACAGACACAGGTTGATGCTGAAGGTAAAATTGCTTCGGATCTATCCAATATGCAGAAGCCCGATACGTTGAGTATAGTTGCTAAAAACCCCATTGCTGAATTGCCCGATAATGATCCAATAAACACTTTAAGCACAAGGAATTCTAATTTAGGGCCAAGGACGAGATTAAGAACTAAAATGGCCACATAATGTATATTGCTCAATAAACCTGTTAAGGGAAATGAAATCGTCCCAGTGAATGATTCTGAAAATGACATGGATGTGCTAGAAATTGATGTCTTTGTTTTTGAAAGTGAGGGTTTTATAGATATGCAAGCAGAGCTAGGGCATGTTCCCAAAGTATTTTCTGAAAAAAAACAGGTTCATGATAAAAATCAAGCATCAAGTTCTAAGGGCATACAGGAAGAAGATATTGCAATGAGTGCAGAAGAAATAGAGACAGTTCCTGAACTAGACCAAATAAAGAAATCCCTGCAATCATACAAGGAGCAGTGTTAGTATCTACAGAACATCAATGAGAGCCTATTGGTGGCAAACAAGAGACTTCGAGAGGACTTGGGACAGAAGGATGAAGACTATCAGAAGCTGGAATCCATAGCAAAAGAGACACCGCAAAAGAAAAGAGCTATGCATAAGGAGTGGAAACAGATGAAGACCAAACTGGATGAGTTGCAAGGACGAGAGCATAATGCTGACGCCGAATACACCAGGTTACAAAGGAGGTCTCAAGTTCTAGATGACCTGGCGGTTCTAGCTGAGTCATCTAGAAGCATATAGTGTCTTTTCTATAATTAGTGATAAGATTTCATAGTTGGCAAATTGTTCTAGTTTATTTACTTATGTTAAGAGCTCGAAAGACTTGAATTCAAAAACTCTGTTCCACTTTTTGAGGAATTAGATCCAATTAAATAGGATCTATTAAATGTTCTGTTAGGAACAATTTTTGTATATATAGGACAGACATAAAATAGAAAAAGGTTGGAACTTGACAGCATGATCGAAGTTCAATTTTAGAAGCTCTTTGTACAGGCATGCATGAATTTCCTTATGTTTATATATTGCAGAAATGACTGTTTATGAATTAAAATATGATCTTTGAGCCTATCCTGTTTCAATTTATGAAGTATATGCTTTTAGTATTCTGTCTATACATGGTCTAAATTTCGTGTTATGATTCTTCTAAACATCATACAACTATGCCCCTATCATGAAATAGTGTCTGAGCTCTTATATTCATAGTTTATGATCACAGTCAGTCTTTTGCTTTTATTCATATATTGAAATTTTATATTATACTTGTCTTTTGTTTTTGAATCTTTCTACCGAATTCATGTCTTCAATTACCACCAGAAAAACATAAAAAATTATTCTATAGATGTCCCATTCCTATTATCCAAGATTACCTTAAGCTTGAACCCTCGTAGTCTAGGTTCAACTTTAGGGATAACATCTTTTGGCGCCGTTGCCGGGGACGGAGAAACGAAAGTATATCTTCCGTGGGTGTTGACATTTTTATAGCTGCTTTTGAGAGGTGACAAGATCAGTACATTTGTTTACAGACTACATTCACCTGACAGTCAGAAAGTTACAGTGGATTCAAAGCCGATTGGTACAAGGGGGAATCCTTCATCTCCTTTACATGAAGGAGTTTTTGATCCAGAAAAGATTATCAGGGAGGCTAGAAGGAAGTTAAATATTCCATCATTCAGTAACCCTCAGTTTTCCACTAATGATACAGATCTAGGATCTTCCTCTTCAGACCCTGTGAACAACCAAGAAGAAAATAAATTGGATTTATCAGTTAGCATTCCTGAAGTTGATGAATTAAATCCAACACAAGTTGGTGATTTTAATGTATATTCAAATCCTCTTTCTTTAGAACATAAACATATTCCTGAGGAAGTTTTTACCTTGAAATATTTGACAGAACCTGAAATACCCCTTACAAGTAGGCTTTTCATTGGCCAATTGAAAATTGAAGTACCTTCCCCTCCACATACCAAACCACCATCTCCACAAATTCAACCAGTTGTTCCACAGATTTTCCATTCATTAAATATGGCTGGCCAACCCCCTGATATGATGGACCGCATGGTAGCAGCTAGATATGATCCATTAGTCATGCATCAACCCTTAAACCCTTTGCCTGGTGGTGACTATCAAAAATACTTGCCTAAGTTTGATGGCCAGGGTGGGAGAACTGCTGAGGAACATTGGGATAAGTTTTGTAGCTATGCTGATAACTACAACATTGAAGCTAGAGATGTTTGGATGAGAATGTTCGTTCAGAGTCTAGATGGAGAAGTTAGAAAATGGTTCAAGGAGTTACCAGAGAATTCTATAGATGGTTTGGAGGAGTTACACCATGTGTTTATCAGACAATGGGGAGATACCAAGGATTATCTCTATTATTACACAGAATTCACAGCATTGAAGAGAAAGCCTGATGAAGCAGTTGCAGATTTTTCGAAAAGGTTTAATAAAATGTATAACAAGATTCCCATAGAGATTAAACCCATTGAACCTGCAACAAAGTTAACTTATGCCAATGCTTTTGATCATCAATTTTCTTTGTGGTTAAGGGAGAGAAAATCAATGTCTCTGATGAATATGCAGGATGCAGCCCTAGAGGTTGAATCTAACATTTTGGCATCCAAAAAACTTAAAGAAGAAGATGAAGCTCAAAAGATGGATCAGAAGGGTAAAAAGGAGATGATGCCTTCTTCTTCTTTTACAAAAACTTCAGATAGAAAATATGATGAAATGCACAAAACCATAAAAGATTTGTCTGCAAAAATTGAGAGAATGGAAATGGAAAAGAAAAATCAGAATAGGCCTGCCTATGATAATGATAACAGAAACCAAAATCAATTTAGGCGCCCTTATCCTACCAGATTCATGCCCAGAGAGAGAAGGAACAATGACATTGAAAGGGAGAGGAGAGAGAATGAAGATCAAAAGGTACATCCACCTTTTCAGAACAACTTAATAAGGGAGGATGATCCTTATGAAACAGCAGTAGAAGAAGTTGAATATTTAGAGCATGACATTAGTCAGTTAGATGATGTTTCTTCTTCTAACTTTATCACTAAGGATGATTATTATGCTGCAACAGAAATTAATTATGAAGAAAGAAGTGTTAATGAGCAGCAATCTGGAATTTGTCAGCAAGAACAACAACATAAATCATATGGACTTAGGTATGGGGAAAAACAAGCTGCACAATTCAAAAAGAAGGTGGAATTTGTGCCCACCAAAGAAGCATTGCCTTCTACAGAACAACAGGAACCACAAAAAGATAAAAACAACCCTGTTAAATTAGCATAAGGAGGTAATATGCTTGGTTTTGATTTGGAGCATGAGATAAATAAAATCAATATTCCTATCCCTTTAACTGAATTGATAAGGAGCAGATCTTATAGAGAACCTGCCATGAAAATTTTAAACTCATCACCTGTTCATGCCTCATCAGATGTGATAAACTTGCAGGAGAAAGATCCCACCATTATCACTGGTTCGAAAGCTTCTGACCAGTCAGAAATAAAATCCTGTTATCCCCCACCTTTCTATATTACACTTACCATACATGATCAGATGTTGCATAATTGTCTGTTGGACTCAGGTGCTTCGCACAATCTTATGCCAAAGGAGGTTATGGAATCCCTAGGATTATCTGTTACTAAACCCTACCATGACTTGTATGCTTTTGATTCTCGAGTTGTCAAATGTTTAGGAGTCATAAAAGACCTTGTAGTCAACCTTACCCAGCTGCCTATGAAAAGTGTTCTCATGGATGTTGTAGTGGCTGATATTTCTCCTAAGTTTGGCATGTTGCTGTCAAGATCATGGGCTAAAAAGATAGGTGGCACTCTCCAAATGGATCTATCATATGCTTAAATTCCTATATTTGGAGGTGAATATAGAAGATTATATAGAGAGGTACAGTTGGCATTCCTGGTAAGTGATGACAGAAATCCTACGAATCATCCTATTTATACAGTACATGAGGATATGGGTTCATGCATGTTACAGGTAAATGATGATGCTGAAGGGGTTTTTCAAGTTAGGAAAGACAGTTCAATTCAGTGTGACACAGAAGAAAAGGAAGGCATTTGGCAGATGTATTTTGATGGGTCATCAAATAAGGATGGAGCAGGGGGTGGTGTGTTGTTGATTTCTCCTGGAGGAGAGATGATTTCATTAATGTATAAATTAGAATTTCAAACCACAAACAATACTGCTGAGTATGAGGCACTAATCCTTGGATTGAGGGCTGCAAAAGATATGAATATTCAAAGTCTTGTAGTGTTTGGCGACTCCGAATTGGTAATTCAGCAAGTGAAGAGTATTTATAAGGTAAAGCAGTCATTATTGAAAGTTTACAGAAATGAAGTGTGGGACATGATAGACAATTTTTTCTGTGCTTTTAATATAACATATATTCCCAGAGATTGTAATCAGACTGCAGATTCACTGGCATTAGCAGCAACATATTTCAGAATCCCAAAATTGACACACCTAAAGTATCCCATTGATGTGAGGTATAGACCAGCAGTCCCAAACGATATTAAACATTGGAGGGTTTTTCAAGATGAGCAGGAAATAAAAGAATATTTACAATTAACTGAAGAATTTGCAGATGACCAGGTTGATTTAGATGAAGATGTAGATCTGGCTAAAATGTCTGCTCATGCAAAACAGTCAATTGCTGATAAAAAAATTCTGGATTTAAAAAGCAATTTTATCCCTAAGGGACTAGTTCCATTGGAGAGGCTGTTTTCAAAAAATGATACACTGTTAAAGAATAATTTGCAGACCACTGAAGATGATGTCATCAGCTGTAATATTGGGTCTGTAGCAGAACCGAGGATGGTTAAGATATCTAAGAAATTATCAAAAAAGGAGAGAAACAGATACATCATTTTGTTGAAGGCATTCATAGATATTTTTGCATGGTCATATGAGGATCTTAAAACCTATGACACTAATGTTATTCAACATAAGATCCCATTAAAGCCTAATACTAAGCCTTTTAAACAAAAACTTAGAAGGATTAATCCAACACTTTTACCAGTCATTGAAAAAGAGGTGATGAAAATATTGGATGCTAAGATTATTGTTCCTCTTAGATACTCATCTTGGGTAGCTAACCTTGTTCCAGTACGCAAGAAAAATGGAGAAATAAGGTTATGTGTAGATTTTTGAAATTTAAACAGATCATGCCTTAAATATAACTATTCATTGCCTAAGATAGATCATATTTTGCAGAGAGTGGTTGGTGCAGAAAGAATTTCCATGATTGATGGTTTCTCTGGTTATAACCAGATTGCGGTTTAGCCGGAAGATAGAGAGAAAACAACTTTTACACCCCCCTGGGGTACATTCATGTATGACAAAATTCCTTTTGGGCTAATGAATGCAGGTGCCACGTTTCAAAGAGCAATGGACATAGCATTTGTAGGCGAGAATGAAAAGTTTGTGGTCATTTATCAAGATGATATCACGGTCTTTTCCAAATCTGATGAAGAGCATTTGAAACATCTGAAGCAAACTTTCATGAAATACAGAAGATTTGGGCTGTCATTGAACCCAAAGAAGTCTCACTTTGCTATGACAGAAGGTAAGTTATTGGGTCACATAGTTTCTGCAGATGGGATTAAAATAGACCCGGAGAGAGTGAAATCTATTTTAAAGATTTCTATTCCCAGGAATAAAAAAGAAATTCAGTCTTTCATAGGAAAAATCAAATTTTTGAGGTGGTTTATTCCTAACTTTGTTGAAACTATTAAGTATATTACTGATATGCTTAAGAAGGACAGGAGGTAAGATGGTCTGATCAAGCTAAAAAATCATTTGAAAAAATTAAGTAGGCATTGGTAGAAGCACCTGTGTTGACAGCCCCAGATTACATTAAAGATTTTTCCATTTTTTCATTTGCATCCGAAGAAACAATTGCTGCTGTGTTGTTGCAGAAAAACTCTGATGGATTAGAACAACCCATCTCATTCTTTAGCAAGACATTAAGGGATTCAGAGTTGAAATACACTAGTATGGAGAAACAGGCCTATGCTTTGGTTAAGGCACTTAAATTTTTCAGAATTTATGTACTCCATTCTAAAGTTTTAGCTTATGTTCCTAATTCAGCTGTAAAAGACATTCTGGTACAGCTTGATAGCGAAGGAAAGAGAGGCAGGTGGATTGCAAAGGTGATGGAATACGAGGTGGAAATTAAGCCCACTAAATTGGTAAAGGGACAAGGCCGAGCTAAGCTTCTCTCTGAGTCAAATTGTCAGATATTGGATATGTATATGATGGCAGAAAATTCAGAACAGGGTGAAAAATCAGTTTACAGCAGGTATTTTGACTGTTCTTGGTATGCTGAAATTGTTTATTATTTGTTAAATCTGCACTGTTCCACAGAGTTGAGCAAAAATGAATGCAGATCTGTAAAACTGAAAGCTCTCAAGCATGTGTTGATTGATCAAGTATTGTACTGGAAGGACCCTGGAGGAATACTTTTGAGATGTTTGGATAAAACAAAAGCAAATGCTGTCATTGAGGAATTGCATGCTGGTATATGTGGTGGACATAAATACTGGAAGGCAACAACCTTCAAAATATTAAGAGCTGGGTATTACTGGCCCACTCTTTTCTCAGATGTGTACCAACAGATTAGGGCTTGTGAAAAATGTCAGAAGTTTGCAGGTAAACATCAATTGCAGTCCTTACCCTTGAAACCTATATCAGTAGAAGCTCCATTTCAACAATGGGGTTTAGATTTTATTGGCGAAATTCATCCTCCATCTAGTGGCCAACATAGGTGGATCTTAACCGCAATAGATTTCTTCACAAAGTGGGTAGAAGCAATCCCAACTAGAAAAGCAACAGATCAGGTAATCATTAATTTCCTGCAAGAAAACATTCTTACTCAATTTGGATGCCCTAGAAAACTTATTACTGATAATGCTCCTGCATTTAAATCCAAAAAAAATGATAAAATTTGCTGAAGAAAATAGTATTTCCTTGAGACAATCTACACCATATTACCCCCAAGGCAATGGATTGGCAGAATCTAGCAATAAAAACATTGTGACAAGCATTAAGAAAATGTTATCAGAAAATAAGAAGAATTGGGATTCTAAGTTAAGATTTGCTTTGTGTGCATACAGAGTTACAATAAAGAAGTCAATTGGAACTACCCCATTTCAAATAGTGTATGGAACTAAAGTTGTATTCCCTGTTCAATTAATGGCACCAGTGATTAAGTTTGTGCAGGAATTTGAGGAAGAACTAGAAATGAAGAAAAGGAGGACATTTCAAATAATTCAGCTATATCAAGAAAGGGAAGCTCTCATGGACAAAGCTGAAATACACAGAAATAGGATGAAAGAAAGCTTTGATAAAAAGATAAAAAATAATGTATTTTCAGTGGGTGATCAAGTGTTAAGATGGGATGCCAGATATGAGGATAAAGGAAAGCATGGTAAGTTTGATGCTTTGTGGTTTGGACCATTCATAGTGGTGAAAATTATGGGAAATAACACTTTTATCCTCCAAACTCTGAGTGGTAATGAGATTCCAGGTCCTGTTAATGGACGCTTTTTAAAGTTGTTTCATACCTGATTAAGATGACAGATTTTTTGTATATATTCATTGTACATATCAGTTCAAATAAGTTCAGTAGACTCCAGCCCAATAAAACAGATTGCAGAAGGCATAGGTCACATGTTCTTAAGGTCTCACGGGGAAGACCTTATCCCCAGACGGAGCCTGATGTTATTCCTAGGGTTGTTCCATAGATTTACACAGCCCTTACTTCATTTTTTTTTAGTTTTTCCATTTGCTTAGCCTAGGTATTCCTCCTTTTTGCTTAAAAGTTTTATTTTATTATTGGTCATGTTTTTATGATTAAATAAGGATTTGGATCTTGTTCATATTTTTATTCAAAATAGGGTTTAATTTCTTGCTTCTACAAACATTTCATATGTTTGGAAAATTTCAAATTTGATAAATTTGATTTAAGGGTCAAACTGACAGCATATGCCAAAATTTCAAATTTGAAAATGCTGTCAATACTAAAGTAAATGCTGTCAGTTTTGCAAAAAGTATGAAATTATGATTTAACAAGGGTTTGAATGTTCATAATTATGATTTAGCAATTATAATTCAAAATGGATTATAGATGCATGAATTTCGTACTCCATGAAGTGTGGTAGCTGGCTTCACTCAACACTTGGCAATCAAACCGGTACAGCAGTAATGGTGATATGAACATCCTCCAGGCATCGAGATCAGCAAATTTGACAAACAGAGAAGTGTAATTTTGGGAATAAACCCTGCAAGCTAGGGTTTTCATTGTATTTTGCAAGTTCATTTTGAGCGAGGATAAAAATATGGAGGAAACTTCACAGCTGAAAGATAAAAAGAGAGCAGGTGGCTTCCCATGCAGAGCCGAACCCAATAATATACAGTGGCTCTTGCAATTTCCCAAATCGACGAAGTTAATGAGAGATTCAGGGTGGCTCATTTACTGTGAAAGATTGCAGGGATATAATCCCCAGGTGACAAAGGCCTTCATAAGAAATTACAAGGAAGGGGTGGTTGATTTCAAGAGCTTCAGGATAATATTAAATGAATAGTTAATCTCAGAGGTAATTGGCGTCCCGGCTGAGGGTGAAACCTGGTTCAAGCAAAAAGAGTTCGAAGGAGATTATGGTGAATTTCTGTTACCTGGTTATGAAAATTTGAATTGGCAGAATGGGGTTCATGTTAGTCAAATGAAGCCAAATTGGAAAATTCCCCTTGAAATGGTGCAGAATTACATTACCTGTGATGGTCGGTTCGACAAGGTTTTGAGATGTCATATTAGAATGTTGATGCACTTGCAAGGGAGAAAAAAGTTAAATTTACCATACTATTTATGGAGGAGCTTGCCGAAAATGGTATTATGGGTATAGGGTCACCCAAAACACACAGAGCATTCTATTTTTCATCACAGGCTCATAAAACTTTTGGTCCTGCATGACTTAAAACAAACTGGGCAAGGCTGGGATGAATTTATCCTTGAGTAGGGTTACGATGTTAAAAAGAAGAAGAAGTTGTCTAAAGAAAAAGATGATGAAGCAGAGTTGCCAAAGAAACAGACACAGGTTGATGCTGAAGGTAAAATTGCTTCGGATTTGTCCAATATGCAGAAGCCCGATACATTGAGTATAGTTGCTAAAAACCCCATTGCTGAATTGCCCGATAATGAGCCAATAAAAACTTTAAGCACAGGGAATGCTAATTTAGGGCCAAGGACGAGATTAAGAACTAAAATGGCCACATAAAGTTTATTGCTCAATAAACTTGTTAAGGGAAATGAAATCGTCCCAGTGAATGATTCTGAAAATGACATGAATGTGCTAGAAATTGATGTCTTTGTTTCTGAAAGTGAGGGTTTTATAGATATGCAAGCAGAGCTAGGGCATGTTCCCAAAGTATTTTATGAAAATAAACAGGTTCATGATAAAAACCAAGCATCAAGTTCTAAGGGCATACAGGAAGAAGATATTGCAATGAGTGCAGAAGAAATAGAGACAGTTCTTGAACTAGACCAAACAAAGAAAACCCTGCAATCATACAAGGAGCAGTGTCAGTATCTACAGGACATCAATGAGAGCCTATTGGTGGCAAACAAGAGACTTCGAGAGGACTTGGGACAGAAGGATGAAGACTATTAGAAGCTGGCATCCATAGCAAAAGAGACACCGCAAAAGAAAAGAGCTATGCATAAGGAGTGAAACAGATGAAGACCAAACTGGATGAGCTGCAAGGACGAGAGCATAATGCTGACGCCGAATACACCAGGTTACAAAGGAGGTCTCAAGTTCTAGATGACCTAGTGGTTCTAGCTGAGTCATCTAGAAGCATATAGTGTCTTTTCTATAATTAGTGATAAGATTTCATAGCTGGCAGATTATTCTAGTTTATTTACTTATGTTAAGAGCTCGAAAGACTTGAATTCAAAAACTCTGTTCCACTTTTTGAGGAATTAGATCCAATTAAATAGGATCTATTAAATGTTCTGTTAGGAACAATGTTTGTATATATAGGACAGACATAAAATAGAAAAAGGTAGGAACTTGACAACATGATCAAAGTTCAATTTTAGAAGTTCTTTGTACAGGCATGCATGAATTTCCTTATGTTTATATATTGTAGAAATGACTGTTTATGAATTAAAATATGATCTTTGAGCCTATCCTGTTTCAATTTATGAAGTATATGCTTTTAGTATTCTGTCTATACATGGTCTAAATTTCGTGTTATGATTCTTCTAAACAACATACAACTATGCCCCTATCATGAAATAGTGTCTGAGCTCTTATATTCATAGTTTATGATCATAGTCAGTCTTCTGCTTTTATTCATATATTGAAATTTTATATTATACTTGTCTTTTGTTTTTGAATCTTTCTACCTAATTCATGTCTTCAATTACCACCAAAAAACATAAAAAATTATTCTGTAGATGTCCCATTCCTACTATCCAAGATTACCTTAAGCTTGAACCCTCGTAGTCTAGGTTCAACTTTAGGGATAACAACACGTAAGAGGAAAAGTTAAGAAGGGTGCTCGAGAGGACTGTATGGGTAGTGGTAACCTTTCTACGCTCACACTGAAGGACACTAGAAGAGATGGATGGGCCCGAGGAGCTGTGTAGCAGAAAAGGGGCATCATCCTTGTGTAGTCTGAGTAAGGTATTGTGGGGCCATGCTATCCTGCAGTCAAGTAAGTCACCTATGGAGTTCCTGGAGGGAACCACTAGTTTGCATAAGAGAAGGAGCCACGTAATCATATTATGTTGTTCTTATTGCATGATAAACCCAGTCGGTGTACTGGCTTGGCAATGGTTGTTGTATGCCTGATAAACCCAGTCGGTGTACTGGCTTGGAATTGGTTGTGTGGATATTGTGGTGAATGGTTGTTGGATGCCTGACAAACCCTGTCAGTGTACTGGGTTGGCATTGGCTATTTGCATGTTGTGGAGGTATTGGTGAAGGGTGTTATTTCCTGACAAACCCAGTCAGAGAACTGGCTTGGAAATGGTCGTTGTATGCTTGATAAACCCAGTCGACATACTGGCTTAGCATATTGATTTTTGGAAATGCTTGATAAACCCAGTCAGCGTACTGGCTTAGCATACTAATTTTTGGGATGCCTGATAAACCCAGTCAGCGTATTGGCTTGGCATTGCCTATTCGGATGATGTTGTGGAAGCAGCATGTGTGCTGGCCAAGCATCCACCCCACAGGTGATCCAAGGCTTGTAAAGCAGAAAAGGAAACCTGTGGAGTAGCAAGGAAAATGCACAATACAGATAAGTATTCATTTTCATTTATTTTCTTGTTTGGAATAAAGAAAATTTCAGGTATAAGTCTTCTAACAGCTAAGTTGATACACTATTGTTTCTTTAATTGGAAACCTTGGTCATTGCAGGAAGCACGGACCCTGAAAGAACTATAAATTCTTGGTAAACCAGAGAGTAACTGGTTGTGCACTATAAATTCTTAGTAAAACCAGAGAGTAACTGGTTGTGCACTATAAATTCTTGGTAAACCAGAGAGTAACTGGTTGTGCACTATAAATTCTTGGTAAAACCAAAGAGTAACTAGTTGTGCACTATAAATTCTTGGTAAATCCAAAGAGTAATTGATGCTCGATAAATTCAGAGAATAGTTGGTGGGGGCATTAACCACTTGATGTTGTGGAGCAGACGGCGTGCTGGCCAAACATTCTTTAATTAATTAATAAAACCAGTCGGAGCAATGGCCTAGCATATTGATAAATGAGATGATTGATGAAACCCAGTCGGCGTACTGGCTGGGAATTTCCTATTCGAATGGTTGTGGAGTACCCTGCGTGCTAGACCAACATTCATTATTGCGTCCACGGGCAATCCAAGGCTTATAAAGCGAAGAAGGAGCCTGTGGAATAAAGTGAAGACATCCAATGCAGATGAGTATTTGGTTACATTGCAGCTTCTTACTTATGAAATACGTGTGTATATGATTTTTATATGATTTCTTAAACTCTTGTTTGGAGACAAACCCTATGGAAATAAACTAAACATATGAATTGACTCAATGTTTGAGTGTAGGTAATGCTGGAAGCAAGGACTATGAAAGCATCTGGAGGATGCATGTGGACATGTGACTGTCCTAAAGAGCTCAGTGTGAGTAGTAATGAAAGATGGTGCTAGTGGACATATGTGGGTCCTAGCAGCCAAAGGCCCTGTAGGCAACAATGGGAAGGACTCCTGCGTTGAAAATCCTTAAACAGACCTTAGACACTAAGTGTCATAGCCAAGAACGGGCAAGTCAAGCATTCACGTTGAAGTGAAAGAGGCTAAGGAGCATGAAACCACAGTGATGGTGTGGCTCCAGATTGGAACAAGACTAAGAGGGGGAAACTCTTACTCTTCTCTTTCATTTTTGATTGATGCATTTCAGTAACAAAGGATTGTTGAAGGCATGTTGTGACTAGAAGTTGATTGTGTTTATTGCTTGAAATGAACTGTGAATGCTGAAATAGTTATTTCCCTGTGAAATGATGAACATGAACGAGTTCATGTGTATGTTGGGAAAGCATGACATGTGTGGAAGTCTCATGGGTAAAGCATGGACGTTCCATGTCAATTGAACAATTAATTGACTAATTTTAATATTGTGTTATGCTTGTCCTGACAGGAATTGCCACGATGAACCTCACAGGTGAGATAGTGAAAGCCATGGGTTTTGGCTGAAAATCTTCCTCAATCAGTTGCCAGGATGGCAAGAAAGATGGAAGCCATGAAGTTCCAGACTTGTAAATTAGCTAGAAGGTGAATAAAAGAAAGGGATTGCTGTGGAGTAATGCCCACCTGCAGAGATGGAAGATCAAGCCAACAAGAGCTACTTGTGGAATCCAAAAGACTTGATTCTGAAAGTTCAAATTCAAGAGATGAATGCCGGACAGACCTACCACCAGTTGTGAATTTTGAGGCATGTGTAAAGTGGGTATATATTTTGAAGTATTGGAACATCGAGGACGGTGTTATTCCAAGGGGAGGGGAATGTCACGTCCCCATCTTGACCCTATCACATTAAAATTTTAAATGATGTAATCTTGTTATATGATCGTGGTGAGGAGCTCAAGGCCAAGGCCCCACCATCGATTTATTGATGCATATGGTTTACGTGCCAGCCCGACACAATGGAATTGTAAATATCATGTAAATATGCATTTAATAAAATACCCACAACTAGCTATGCAATGCAACAAGAGATGGGGGCATGGTTTTACAAGGAATTGGGAGGGAAAACATTCAAACCCTTGAGCCAATCAAGTCAAGCCAAGTGTCAATGAGATAACCCATCAAACTCTCAACTACCCATGTTGAATTTTGTACCCAATCATTCATTTCTCCCAAAAGTTGGTTGAGGTAGTTAATGCCTTGGGAGTGGAGAGGTATGGTAGTCAATTTCGAGTATGGGCAAGCCACCAACATGGAAAAACGTGTTTGGATTCCTTGGCAAGAAAAGAGCCATGAATTTGCCTCCCAAGCCATAACCCATCAAGCAGTTTTTCCTCTCTCACATTTTTGGAGCTAGTTGGGCTTTCCCCATCACGTTTTTCACCATTTTCCTGCATTTTCCATGCCTGGAAACTCATTTTTGTATTGCACAATGGCTCGGAGGAAGAGAGCCACGATTTTGGGGTTTATGGAGGCCATTTTGTCCCTTGAATGCCCAAAAACGTTTTCTGGAAACGATTTTGCTCTCATAGGGTTGATTCCCCAATTGCCATTTCGTTTTTGGTGTGCCCACGATTTGGGAAAGTCCATGGCCAACTTATTTGTAAAATCCCATTGCTGAAAATGGGTATCCATGCCCAGTTGAAGTTGCTGTGTGTAAAAGAAGGTTGGGGTTGAGATGGTTTTCTATTGCTTTGGCTGTGAATGAGCTGGAATGTTCCCTTTTCCTTGTAAGAATGAGCCTGGCTCGGGGGTGGCAGTTGTGTTGAGAGATCTATGAATACAACTGGCCTATGGTTGGGTGGAGCGTTGCAGTAACATAGCTAGTTGTTTGGGGCCATTTCACCATCAAGATAAGTGTTTATCTGTCTATGCATTTACTTCTGAAATGTTTAAATTGATGGCTATTTTTGATATGCTGTATGCATATGAAATGTGTGTGTGTGGATGAGTTTTAATTCCGTTGTGCTTAAATTGCTTAAATTGTATCTGCACACTATGTTTTTAATTTGTATGAAGCTAATGGTTTGGGCTGAGATTATGTGAAAGCCCAGAATTTAGCATCATGTTCCCTTCCAGGAATTGGCTAGATGGGAGGGTACATGGCACGAATGCCACCTTTTTAACATCAAGGAACCCTTACCCAACACCCACGGCTCCACCAATTTTTTTTTTCCAAATCTTCCTCCAATAGAAAATGGAAACAATACCACTTTTTCATCAACATATTAAACCAAGCACTGTAGCCAAGTGTTGGTTTCTAGTTTGCATTAATCCACCTTAGCAACTGCATTCTGTTCAAAGAGATATAAGAAATCAATGAGAAGAAGGTGAAATCCGATCAAAGTGTTAGTTTTTACTTTCAAGGTTTTCACTTGTGTCACATGGAATTTCAGTTGTAGAGATAAGGTTTTAGGGGATTTTTGCAGTTATTAAGGGATCTATTTAGGCATGAGAAGGTAGAATTACTGCGTGGATTTTTCAAACATGTTGTCATTAAACATGGAAGCAATTAAACATCCTATTCATGGTTCAAGTGTTAACTCTTGCATTGTACTATAAAGAGAGGTGTGACCCAATTTAAAACCAACTTACAGTGTTTTGGTCTCTATTTGACTTGATATTTTTTGGGTAGTAGGGAGATTGCCATGATTCAAACTCTCTTACTCCTGAACATAATGTTCTCATGGAACATGACAATCTCCTTATACTTCAGTTCCCACGGTTCCGATAATGGAACATGGCAATCTCCTCATGAGAACCAAGATGGAAATCTCCTCATGAGATTGCCATGTTTTCATGGAACATGGCAATCTCCTTCTACTTTAGTTCCCACCGTTACGACAATGGAACATGGAAATCTCCTTATACTTTAGTTCCCACCGTTACGACAATGGAACATGGCAATCTCCTCATGAGAACATTATGTTCCATGAGAACCCTTGGTAACGATGAATGAACAAGACTAATTCACACCCAAATTATCCTACATGGCACTAATTCACACCCAAATTCAACATCCTTCATCACCTAAATTCAACATCCTTCATCACCAAAGCTCCCCTTTAAGTTCTCAATGTTTTCCATCATGATTGTCTGAATCAATGAAACATTCATGATATTGTTCACACATATCATGAATTGACATTGGAGACAAAGACCGTGATTAGTCATCCTATATATATTTTACCAAATTCTCAACTTTCACTTGTTGCAAATCAATTTTTTGACATGAAGACTTACTAGACTCATGAAGAATCCATCACTTCCTATATTTTTGCTAAGAAAGGTTAGTTACTACATTAGGATCATTGGAGCACTAGATGCAACAACACTTTCCCTCTCTCTTGAAAGCATTAGAGGACAATGCTTCTATTGTTGGAAGGAATGACAAGGATTCTTAGTAATTAGGATATGATTGATTTTTTAATATTTAGAATATTTATGTTGTGTTTGCATTATTATTGATATCATTATCAATAAAACACTGATTTTCTATTTTGTGGAGTAATTGAGACACTGTCTCTAAATATATCTTTTTGTCTCTAACTATATCTTTTTTTGTACTTAGTTGTTGTCTTTATAATTTTTTTAAAATTATAAAAAGTCACCTTCCTCCAAAGGTTAAAATTCCCCAAACAATATATGATTTCCCTTTTAAAATAATATCCCTCTCAACATTATGATAAAGAGCCTTTCATAAAAGAGTAAATGCCTTTCTCAAGAGTATATACTTTCGATCAAAGTAAATAATTAATCCTCATTAAAATTCATAAGAGAAACATTACCTTCATGTAATTTGGTTTTCAAAAGTATTCGACTTGAAAAGATATTGAATTCTTGGAAAGGAAAGACGTCAACAATGGATTCTTCGAGTCTCTGTTGTGTTGGATGGCCTTTACTGAGTAATGGTGGATTTATGTTCCATGAGAACCCTTTGTAATAATGAATAATGAATGAAAAGAGATCTGAATGGAGAATGATTTGGAGTGGATAACCTGGAATACACGCACCAAACTCAATGAATCCTTATAATTTAAGGAGTAAATCGTGAGCAATTAAATGTATTTGGCAAGTCGATAAATTGGCTGTTATCTCTCAATTTGATCTATCAACATCAATGCCAACTTCAACTAAACACACCATAAGCATATATTTGATTCTTCAAATTCGAATGAAAGGAGGACGATGGATGAGGAGACACCAGACTAAACTATATCTACTCTTCATAAATCCAAATTCAAAATCTTGGGACTGATTTCTCCTTCATGCACTCGAAATACCAACAAAGAAACAATGGGCATGCATAGATTTATCGTTAATTTTTATGGTACCATCTAAACAAATTGTGATGCCATAGGAACATGATTATCGGTAGCCATGAGATTGACCATAACTATGAAAACATTGCACTGAAAGGATCTTACCAAAACTATCTCAATCTGCTCTTGTATTGTAGCAAAACGAGCAATGCTTCTACGATGAGTGGGATTTCTTTTGGAACATGGTGCCTCATGGATTGAAAGAAGTCATAGCTATCAGGGTATTAGATGCAACGAACTTGTTGGAATCTGGGCATGCGTCAAATCCAAGGAAAAGCCATAATGAATAGAGCCAAGGCATGATTTGAAGCCAAACCAGTTCCAAGAATCTGGGCATATGTCAAATCCTTCCAATCCAGTAAGTCCCACATCTCTGAAGAATGGGTATATAACTTGGGCCTGGGCTAGTCTAAATGTTGGACGGATCATTCGGTCGGAAAGTCGCAGCATCCATCCTCAACTCTCACCATAAAGTTTCAACTAATGATTAACTGAAACTAAACCCCACACAAACCAACTGATCTACACCTCATGACTATCCAAAGAGAAGTCATAATGAATAAAACAAAAGCACAATTTGAAACCAAACCAGTTCAAAAGAATCTGGCCATTTGTCAGATCCAAGGAGAAGCCATAATGAATAGAGCAAAGGCACAATTTGAAGCCAAACCAGTTCCAGTGTTTACAGTTTACACCACAATCTGAGAAAAGGTGGGAGATGAGACAACCTACAAATCGTTGGAGGGACAAATCGATGATACGTTTTTCCACATGTACATCTATAGCTGATTTCATGTTCTTGTAGCTGCCATTTCTGGATGATATTATTTATTATTATTTTATTCCTTAACATATGCAAAATTGACCCATCAAGATTGTATAAATTGAATGACATTTCACTCATTTTGATCATCCTCTTTAGCTCAATTCATCTCATCTGATTTATTGTGCAATTTTGGGCAGAGAAGACGAAGACAATCGAAGATCTATCTGGGTTTTTATTTTCTGTTGCATATGTATCTTGTATTTTGAACTGGTTTTTTTGAGTAAAGAAGATTAATAGGTTATTTTCCCAGAATAAATCTCTGTGTCATTTTTCTTATGCATGGTTATTCTTGTGTGATGCATTTTTTTTACTTCGGCTGTATCTCATTTTTTATGCATGGTTATTCTTGCTGTGATCCATTTTTTTTTATTTCGGCTGTATCTCATTTTTTATGCATGGTTATTCTTTCGGTGATCCATTTTTTTATTTCGGCTGATGCATATAATATAATTTAGTTTATATTAGCCAAATTAACATGGTTTCAGAGCGAGGTTTCAGTAAAGAAGCCATTGCGTAAAGAAGCCATTGCATACAGACAGAGAGATCTGGGCACCGGCAATCGTGAGATATGGGCAAGCAAATAACCTGCATTCGAAGCCACTTATCTTCTCACTGTAAGAGACTCAGTCCTCGGGTCTGTAGTTGTCGATCTGCTCGCAGCCACTATAAGAGAAGGGGCGCATCAACTGTGAAAGGGGCTGCTCAGTGTTGAAAGCTCAAATGCTATATTGGCTACCACTTTACTACTGCGTATGAGTGGAAGTATCGAAGCTGGGCGTTAATTCCTTCTCGCTGCAAATTACAAATTTTTGCCATTACAACGAGACTGTTGTGCGTTAAGTAAACCCTAAATCTAATCAAGCCGTCAAGGATAAGTCGTCGACCCACTCCACGTCTCAGGCAAGTAACAACTGGGATCTGTACTTATTCGATGTTCGTGGCATATTTCTGGGTCAGCGTCTTAAACATAAAACAATTTCAGAGCACACTATCGCCAATCCACAAAAGGTAAAGCCACCGATGTGATTGTGAAAGGGAATCCACGTCAATCCATTCCACCGTTAGGTAGTATGCTGCGTTGAAACCGTTGGAAAGTAACGTGAGCCTGCTATCTAATGGCATGAAATCGCAGAAGGTCGAAGATTAAATCCTGGTGAAGCCTTCGATCTATTCCACTGTAAGGTTGTATACTGCGTTGAAACTGTTGGCAGCGTTTGCATTCTTACAAGTCGCGTGAGCTTGCTATCTAGTAGCACGAAACCGCAGAAGGTCAAAGATAAAATTTTGGTGAAGCCATAGATCCATTCCACCATGAGCTTGCATATTTTGATTAGTCCTCTGTCGGGCTTCCAAGGCGCTCGAAGAAGTCATACACACCCAACTCGAAGAAGTCATACACACCCAACTTTGGTTCAAACCTGCAATTAAGATGAATAATATCAAAGTTGAAGAGAGACTTGATGGGGCTTCCAACTTCAATTCATGGAAGTATAGAATAATGATCATCTTAGAAGATTCAATTCATGGAAGTATAGAATAATGATCATCTTAGAAGAGAATGATATTTTAAGATTTGTGGAAGATGAAGCATCAGAAGAAGAAGAAGCAGAGAAGTCATCATGGAAGAAAAATGATATTAAAGCAAGTTAGAAGGTTTCTCATAGATTCTCTCAAGGATCACTTGATACCTCGGATCTCCTAGAAGAAGACAACTAACCCAATATTTAATACCTTGAAGAAGTTATTTGAGAACTCCAATGTCAATAGGGCACTTGCCTTAAGACAACAACTCTCAAATATTAAGATGTCTAGAGCAGATTCAGTAGCATCTTATTTCATGAAGATTACTGAACTAAAGGATCAGTTGGGCACCATTGGAGAGATCATTGCTGACAAAGAACTTGTCATGATGACACTTAATGGTCTCCTTCATTCTTGGGATCCTTTCATCCAAAGCATTAGTGGATGATCAAAACTGTCGAAGTTTGACAGATTATGGGTTGATTGTACTCAAGAAGAGACTAGACTTGCAGCCAGAGGCAATTCACATGCCTCCCATCATGAAGAGATCCAAGCCCTTGCTTCACATACTAAAAGAGGGGGAAGAAGGGGGTGAAAGGATCATGGTAGAAAAGGCAAAGGTGCAAGATCAGGTCCAATTCCAGAAAAGAAGAAGGCTCCATTTCCATAAAAGAAGAAGAAGGATCTTTCACATATTCAGTGCTTCAATTGTGAGAAGTACGGTCATTATGCCATAGATTTCCACTCGAAGAAGAGAAGTCAACATTCCTCCACTGCTGATGTTGATGAGGAAACTTCACATAAGAAGTCAAGAAATGAAGAGTTCTTCTTTATCTCAGCTCTCTCATGTACAGTTCCTACTAATAGTGACACTTGGTTAATAGATAGTGGTGCATCTAGACATATGACAGGTTACAAAGAGCATCTCACAGATATGGCAGAAAAAGAGTCCCATCTACGAGTTGTACTTGGTGACGATGACATATATACTGTGAAGGGAGCAGGGGCCACTTCTTTCTAGTTAGACTCCGATGTTCCTCTTCATTTGAGTGATGTATTATACGTGTCTGGGATGAAAAGGAACATTGTCTCTATTTTTTCCTTGGAGGACAAAAGCTACAAGGTTTCCTTTTCTGATGGAAAGGTTCTTGCTTGGCACAAGAACTCTAGTATGGGTTCAACATGTGTGATTGGGGTTCGAGAGGAGGGCCTATACAAATTGACAATCCAACCAGCTCAGGCACTAGTACATGATTCTATTAGTTTGAGTGAGTTGTAGTATGATGCTCCCCGACAAACTGGGTTGTAGCATGGCATTGATGCTCCTCGATAGAATGAGTTGTAGCATGATGCTCCTCGATGTACTGGGTTGTAAAATGGCATTGATGCTCCTCGACGGATTGAGTTGTAGCATGATGCTCCCCGACGGACTGGGTTGTAGCATGGTATTGATGCTCCTTTACGGACTGAGTTGTAACATGATGCTCCCTGACGGACAAGGTTGTAGCATAGCATGATGCTCCCCAACGGACTCGGTTGTAGCATAGCATTGATGCTCCCTGATGGACTGGGTTGTAGCATGACACTGATGCTCCTCGACAGACTGAGTTGAAGCATACCACATCTCGACAGACTGAGTTGTGTTGAAGACCTTCCTTATGATGACGAGACGTTCAAGACAAGTCGTGATACTCAGATGATACATAGATGTGTTCCATCATGATGATACCTCCCTAGCTAAGAGGGAGTGTTGGAAATTATAGCTTCATGAGGTATCTTCACAAAGAAGTCGGTCCAAGAATGATATTATTTATTATTATTTTATTCCTTAAAATGTGCAAAATTGACCCATCAAGATTGTATAAATTGAGTAACCTTTCACTCATTTGGATCATCCTCTTTCGCTCAATTCATCTGATTTATTGCGCAAGTTTGGGACAGAGAAGACAGAGGCAGTCAAAGATCTATCTAGGTTTTTATCTTCTGTTGCATATGTATCTTGTATTTTGAACTGGTTTTCTGAGTAAGGAAGGTTGTTGGGTTTTCTTACCTTGAAGGGTTTCACATGATAAATCCCCGTGTCTCATTTTTCTTATGCATGGTTATTCTTTCTGTGATCCATTTTTTTTATCTCCACTGCTGCATATAATATAATTTAGTTTATATTATCCAAACATTAACATGAGAGAGACCAATTAGTTGCGGCCACAAAGAGAACACAATTTGACATTTTTTTGAAGAAATTTAGTGTTGGGATCCAATTCCAAGTTCACAATGGTTAGGATCCCTTGCAAACCGAATCGCTACAGCCAGGAACTATACAAAAATTGGTTGTTAAAGCAATCCAAAGCCAAACCCTCATAAATTACTTAGAAATACAATAAGCAAATTCATGGAGAAAAACAAAAGTATACCCTTTTTGAACGTCCTCATGGAAAAGAAAACGATGACACATATCACACAAGGTTTATAGGAAAAAGACTCACACTGATCGCTATCTACATGAAAGCTCTCACCACCACCCTTCGACCTTGCTCAAAAACTCGGTATCATAAACACTCACTAGGGTAGTCAGGATATTAAATAATGAGCATCTTGTGCAAGAATTGAAACACTTAGCAAATGTGTTCAAAATGAATGGGTACAACAAGAGACTAATCAATATGGTTGTCTTATGGGCTAGAAGAGGTCCTCCAATAAGGAACAATGCTAATGAGAAAGGAAAATATTAAGATCCTCCGCGTTAAGGGAATTATGGAGAAATTTGCAAAGATTTTGAGGAAAGGCAACATCAATGTCTCTTTTTCGCCTCCTAATACCCTAAGGAAACTGTTGGACCGTGCAAAAGATTCCATAAACCCAAGACTGCAAAAATGTGCATATACGATTCCATGCTCCCATGGAGAGTTGTACATTGGTGAGACAGGAAGACCTTTTCAAGTTAGGTTAAGTGAACATTGCGCAAACATCCACCACAATCGAATCAAGAGATCAACTTTAGCCAAACATTCTTAGGATATTGGGCACCACATATGCATTGAGTACACGAACATCATCTCAAAGATATATCACTATGGAAAAAGGAAGATATGGGATGCTATAAGAGATTGGACTGAGTCAAAATAACATTAACAGAGATGAGAGATGGAAAATTAATGAAGCCTAGAATCCTATCCTTCAAAAATTGAAATATTAATAATTAGCTCCTACATTGGGAAATAAGATTGACCTCTAGGGTTTGGATTTTAGATGATGGATGTATTATTATTAATATGAGTATTAAATATCATTATATTTTGAGCCTATTTGACTCTTAAGATGGTCCCAACTTTGGGATTGAAACATTGAGAGAGTTTTCTTGATATCTTAATGCAATTTTCCTTCTTTTTTCCAAATTCTGGTTGTGTATAATGAACAACATGAATAGAGATCATGCCTCAAATCCACTTTGAATATTTTGAGGCAATTGAAACTTGGTAAAATCAAACCAAAACTCAAATCAAATAGAAAAGAAAATAAAGCAAATACCCAACACCCTCAACTAGATCAGAAGGCTCCAATACGAATAATGTGGAAAATCCCACTCATGAGTAGAATTTGACACTAAATTGTGAATAAATATGTGAGTGGATTTTCATTAAACCAAACACGGGCTTATATACCCTTACAACAAGAAAACTACCTCAACAAACTTGGAGTGGAGTGCTTAACAAACTCCTAAGAAATAACAACCAAGTACAATAATAGAGATAACGTCTCAACTACTCCAAGAGAATAGGAAACCAAGAAGGCATCCACAATAATCTTAATAATAATGCACACACAACATAAATATTCTAAATATTTAAAAAATTAATCCTATCCTAATCACAAAGAATCCCTATTGATAGGGTTATTGTGCTATGCAAGCTAAGACTCATCAATTTTATTCTTCTTTATACAACCAATCTCAAGTAATACATATGCATTGTGTGATCCTTCAAAATATCTAGGGTCATACACATTACAAAATGATTTAATTAAACTTGAATTGAAGATATCCCCGTTGGACAATAATTGTCAGACCATTTTGTTGCATAGTCTTCTAATGTAAATACAAGCAACTTCATCATGACATCCTCATGAACAATATTGAGATTTGTTATAAATTCCTTGAGAGACACAACATGGTGTGAGGTCCTATGGGGGCATCCATGGAAGTTGGAACTTTGAAGCATGATTGAGTAACTCAAGAGGAGGGGGTTGATTTGGATATTAGAGAATATCCAACAAATCCAAGAGCCTAAACACAAAAGTGTCCACCTCTTCTTGGGATAAATCCATATTTCCGTTTTACTTCAATCTTCACTATGACAATATGATATGGAATTTGAAAAACATAAAACCCACATACCTCATTTCAAAGTCATGGAGTCATCGGGTGAGTCTTCAACTGTGCTAGATGTTTTCACCTCTAAAAGCAACATTTTTTTCAACAATCTGCAAGAGTAGGGTTTCGTCACTTCGTGGATTCGCTAGATGAAAATATGATCTTAAAAAATAACCCTTATCAAATCAATGTAGCAAATCAACAGAGAAATGTGAGCTAGACTTCGTTCTAAAAAATAACATCGAAATGTTACCTCCCAAACTTGCACTCTAAGTGATAAAGTCCTAAAACACTAGTGCAACCATAGGAAAAATCACAAAGGTTGCCCATCATCACCACAAAAACCCTTTCTCTCACTTTAGGTTGGCTCTCCTTTGGCACAAGGGAGGTTTCCCTAGTACAAATGTAAGACAAATTTTCAGAAATAAATGTATGGTAGGTTGCCAAGACCAATGCCAATCCAATGGGTGATATAGTCAAATTTAACAAGAGGGTTATAAAGTATGGAGAGAGGCATAGTTATACTATTACAAGCATGCCCTGAACAACCATGCGAAATCTTTAATATGTAGAAATTAAAAAAGGGACCCTTCCAAAGGTGCACAACACCAACTATTACAAATCAGCTACAATAACATGCCACCGTTGAACAATAGAAGAGGGTTTCGCCTCAATCTTATTCTTTCTTTGAGCAAAATTGCCTTTCTTTAAAATATCCGATTACAACATATTTGCAAGAGTAACTTCAACAATCAAATACATCCATGGAAATGCAAAGGAAGAGGATGAACCTCACACTACAAGCATGCTAACCGTTATCCTCCACTAGATCTTCAATTAAGCTCAAAGGGGATCTCGCTACCAATCCAACCATGCTCAACAAATGACAAGGTTTCTCCTCATATACATATGATCTTAAACTCTTTTACAATAAAATAATTTTAGTGGTTTCTTAGATCCACTATTTTGTCCAATAACAATATTAAATTATGCAATCAAGTGGAAAGGTCTCCTCCAATGGGGGTGGATTTTATCTGGGGATCCTCCAATGGGGGTGGATTTTATCTGGGGATCCTCCATGGCCTTGTAGAATGTGCTTGATGCATCCTTGTTGCCATGAACTATCTTTGAGAGCATTTCCTTAAAATATGATAGTTGACCTTTTCAAATTGTAGTTAGTACTCCACATCTTTGTTTAGCTAAGACGTTCCTCCCTTTGATCTCTTCAAAAAATAAATATCAATAAAACTTTAAGAGGTGACGCATCCTAGGAACATGTGCAATAAATAAGAACATGTGCAATAAATAAAATAATTCCAAAATAATTCCCTTTTGACCAAGTACAGAGGTTCTTGGTACCACTTGTCTCCATTCTCCTTGGAACACTTTGTTACTACTTGATTTAGCACTTAGGTGGAAAAGTCATAATCCACTAATGCTATCAAAAGAAACCTTGGAAAGAAACACCATTGTTGAACCATAGTGTTAACTTCATGCTTTTAGGCCATCTCTCAAGGCAAAGGGAGGCTTCCTTTAGGGTGATTGGATTTGGTTTTAAGAAAGCTTTAAAGGAAGGAAGTCTTAACTTGTGTGTTTAGGCAAATTGTGTATTAAGTTAGATTTCCCATACTAAGTATTTAATCATTCAAGATATGTGGTAACAATAGATCAAACACTTAAAGATAATATTACTCAATACATAAAAATGAAATGAACTATGGACATTAACAATTAACTTATGGAGATGAAAGTACAACAAACCACAAAGAACTTATAAATTCAAATGTGTTTAATGAGTAGGTTCATTGCCATAGTAAATACATTCACAAGTCAAATTTATCAATAGAGACAAGCCATAGAGGTAATGTATCAATTAGCAAATTTATCAATAGAGACAAACCATAGAAGTAATGTATCAATTAGCTTGTGAAGATTAACCTTGAAGCAAAAGGGTGTCACCCAAACTTATCACATATAGCCCAAACTTATTTAAGTGATTAAAATCATTTTAATAAATGTGGTGTTTAGATCTTAGTGATTTAGATGCCACAAAATTTAGCATTTAATTAACAAATGACTTTTCCTTTAACATCCATAATCCACGTATGTATATCATCAAAAGCTATGTGTGAATAAAGGTAAATCAATGGGACTTGCACAAGAGAAATTTCCAAAAACTTTATTAAATGATTGTGAATCATAAACCAATAGGGAATTTCTAGAAATTGAATGTGTGAATGCTTAACCAAGATATAACATTGGATCAGTCCAAGGGGCATAAGAATAAACAGTGAATGGGTGTACAGTTAAGGCACTTGTAATACCCCCCATTTTGACCCTTGGGATATATTGGCTTTTAATGTAAATATTGTATACATGTGATGTATGCTTTCCTAGAGTGGAGCTCAAGGCCAAGGCCCCGCTAGTGGATGCTCATATTTTTAGTTAAAAAGGAAAGTATTAGATATTATGTTATCCATGTGCTATTAAGCCATGGAAATTGTAAAAATGATGTAAATAAACATCATGCAATAAATACCAAAAAAACTAGCTATGGAAGCAACTAATAAGAGGGGACCATGTGTATCCCCTAGGGAGTGGTGAGGGGGATTGTGAGGTTGAACCATATGTTTCCAAATGTCATCTTGAGAACCCATTTGACTTTCGTTGCTGACATTTAATTCTGTTGTAAGAAAGTAGTTGAAGAAATCGGTCCATGGCTTCAATGGAGCATGGGCAGCCCAGATATTCGTATGTCAAGGTATGGGCTCTGTTTCCTTGACCCACAAGTCACTCTACCTCATGGGAATTCATTCTTCCTCATTCCCATTCCATTGTTGAACATCTAAGCTTCAGTTTTCATCCATCACACAGTCCCAACAATGAGAAAAACCAGAAATCGCAACTTTGAATGGAACCATGTTTTGAAATGCCAAAAACGCCCAAAAATTTGTGTGGACAATGAAATCCAATGGGGGATCCATAGACCTGAACCTTGGGGAAAATTTGAGAGTGTTAGATGCCTATAAATCCATGGGAGAACCCTATTTTAAAATCCTGAAAGTGGAAATCCGTGAATGAGATTCACGTGGGTAGAATTGAGAAAACCCAAGCGTGAATGACAAAGAAGAAGATAGAACAAAGATTGGAAATGCTTGATAAACCCAACCGTGTGTTGGCTTAGCATGACTGTTTGTGTGAAACCATGGCTGTGAGTGAGTCTGTTTAGTTCATCCTTAGTGGATACACAACCCAACTCGGGGGTGGTCTCTCAACTGAAAGAATATAGGCTGGACAGAGACCTATGGTTGGGTGGAACGTTGCTCTCACATAGCCAATTGCTTGGACAGCTTCATCTTAAAAGATAAGTGCTCTCTGTGGTTTAGATTATATTCATTATGTGTTCTGCAATGTTTATTTTGATGACTATTATGATTATATGTTCAATGTATGGTGTAATCGTGTGTGGATAATGTATCATTCCGCTGTGTTTATTTGAAGTGTGAAACTCCACACATACATTTTTATTTATTAGGAATTTTCCTATTCATGAACAGGGCTGATTTTCCCAAATAAGCCCCAGAATCTTAGTCATGTTTCCTCCCTTGCATCGGATCGACGGGAGGGGACGTGACAACACTCCTTGTATAAGGTCACCGTTTCGAAACTCCTTGGGTACGAGCCTTACAAAAAAAAGATATAACATTGGACCACCATTTATATTATCATTAACACTTAAGATATCTTGTTGTTTAAGAAGTATTTAGTAGGACATTTAAACCATATTTTTTAGAATTATATAACGGTCATTTGAGCCAATAAACATGTGATTTTTTCATCCAATACATAATTATTAGACTCATAAATTTCCAAAAATCAAGTTCTTATTGTCTTAATAAATTTCAGTGAGCAAAACAATAAGATACTTGGAGAAAAAATCAGGCTTCATCAAAATTTTAATGTAGAAAATTATATCATGAGAGATCCAAGTTTAAGATTGTTAGATAGACTCAAAACACTTCCAAAATTAATGATGTTTGCTGTAACAAATTATAGATCTAAGAAATATGAGTTAAACCACTTGAAAATTACTTAAAAATTCTTAAAAATGCAGATCTAGCACTCAGAATTTTCAATGGCATCATCCAAAATAAAACCCTTGCTAAAGATATGGAAATAATGATATTTTAGGGTTGATTTTGTTGTAAACCAAAAGCATAAAATTAAAATTGATTAACATAAAATTAAACTAGATGAATCTAACTTTAAACAACTAGACAAACTAATTTAGAAAAATAAAGCAAATATTTCTTTTTGGAAAATTTGAGACTAAATTTATTTTAAAATACAAGGAAATTAAGAGAGGTTGGTAGGTTTTTTGTTGAATAAATTAGAGAAATGACTAGTGTCTTTCAAACCCTTGGGTTAATGGGGTCTTATGATCAATCCTCCTTGTATTTGTGTGTGTAAATGTTTGATTGGAATATTGTTAAGCCCTAAATGTGGGCACATTTCCCCTTATATTTGCCACATTACATTAGTTTTGACGTCGGCTTGGTCCATTAGTTGTAATTATAATTAGTATGGTTATATTAGTTACGTCGGATTGGGTCATTTAGTTGGAATTGTACCTCTTAGTCTCCTACAGATAGGAAGGAGACCTGTTATCTCCCCAAATGAATTTGTCGAGCTGATCAATTTTAGATGATAGGATGTCATTTAAAAATTCATTTCTAAATTTTTTAAGGCTCATTGTTGAGAGCTTTATGCATGTAATAAAGTTTGAAAACTTTTTATTGGGTTTTCATTTCAAAAACCTCAAAAGACAGGTTTCGGTAGCTTAGCACTATATCAAAAACGATTTTTAAGCCACCGAAAGCTCCACTTTCGGCAGCTTACAGCACAAATTCAGGATTCTCCAAGCTACCAAATATGAAGAAAATTCCAAACAGCAAAATGATGAGTAGCAGAAGTCAGAAAATACGTCTTTGTCAAAATTTTGTAGGCTAGATCAAACAGAGTTTTCAATGGCTTAGGCGAACATGGTGAATTGTTCATTAGCTACCAAAAATCCAGTTTTCGGCAGCTTACAACATAGAGATAAGACTCTTCTAGTTACTAAAAGGAAATACAAGTTTCAAACATATCAGAGAAGGTCTTGGTGGCTTAGGCGAACATGCTGAATTGTTCATTAGCCACCGAAAGCAGAGCTTTCGGTAGCTAACAAAATTAAAATCTAGCCTTTCTAGCTACCGAAACTACAAAATAATGCAGAAAGCTGCCGTTTTGCACAAGATCTGACTTTTGCTGATCCAAACACTTCGAGGATGTTTTCTAATGCTAGATAAATGTTAAAGGCATCATAATCAAAATTATGTTCTATTTTTGTAGACAGATGTTGAGGCAAGAAGATAAAGAAATGTGGCGTATTTATTGTGCTAAGTCATCATTTTCAAATGATGATTCTGAGCGACTGGAGAATCATTTTTCAAAACGGGAGGAGATTTTTCTTCCTAACACGTCAGAGAACAAAAACCTCTCTCAGTTTTCCTACAGGTGTTATATATTGGGAGAATCGATTCCATCTATGAACCCTAATTTTCGGATCTCAGAATTTCCCTATTTGACACATGTTTTTGAAAGACAGATCTCGGACAAATGAAAACGAATTTCAAAGAACTGAGAGATTTTTTTACTCACAACAAACCAATCCACAAAAAACTCTTTAGGTTTATACACGGGTGTCATAGATTGGGAGAATCGAATCCATCTCTGAGCCCAAGTTTTCAGTAGTTTGGCCCGATTTTTGTGGTAAAAGAATGACTTGTTTTGCCAAGGTGGCATTTTCGACCTTATCAACCAGCCTTTGAAGGCCTGCTGCATCTGTCAAAGATCATGAGGATATGAAGATCATTGAGATTACATGTTGACCTATCAAATAGGATCTCTCCCTATTTTTATGAAACTGATTTGACTTTCTATTTTGAGTAAATTTGATCCAGTTTTCCAGGATCTGGAAACTTTTTGTAAAGGCTATAAAGCCAAGAGCATTTGATGAACATAGGGTTCGACTCTGGAGACTTTTTCATACTTGTACTATCATACTTCTCATTGCATCTTGGAAATATAAGCTTCTTTTTCCATTTATGTTCAGATTTCCTTTTCTACCTTTCTGTACTTGCACTGGAATGTTTATTTCATGTTTGTTCTACTTGTCTAATGCCAGATACCTGTCATCCTATCTTTGTATTGATGAATTGAATATCAAGTATCATTTACCTATTGTGATTAGCCATTCATATATGCATTTTGTATGAGTCTTATAGCATAATAAGAATTCTACATACATCTACCTTTTATAAACCCTCTGAACAACAGTGGTTAAAATCCTTGTCTATCTGAGCATGTCTATGCATGTTGTGAGTGAGTGAGCTTCGATTAAGTAACCCAACTTGATGCATTTTACAAATCATTGAGAAAATAGGTAAGTTACCAGGCTCCTTTGACCTAGAGCCTAGAAGGACTCCTGGAGTGATAACAAATTGGTGACGTTGCCGGGGAGAGGAGTTCAGAGCAAGTTTCCCTGGGAGACGACTTAGTTTCAACTTTTGATGATAGACAAAGGCTGGGCATTGTATTGGTTGTAAGCATCTATCTGGTGACTCCACGTTTAAAGACTCCACTGGGGAAAACCAGGTTGACAGAAAGATGAAGGGGCAGAAATGTAAAACCAGGTATCAGTTGATGAGCTTTCTTCATGAACTATTGTTGTTCTTTATCAACTCTTTCATGTTTTTTCCTTCACATGTTAAGAGGATCATCTTATGTTTTGTATATTCGGATGATTATCATCCTTCTTTTATATATCCATCTTTAGAAGAAGAGGAAATCTTGCAGCCTTATGTTGTAAATGTTGATCCTATACCCTCATCACAGCCTGTTTCTAAAGATGAGTTCTGCATTCCAATTCCTCCTGAATCAGATCATTCTTGTGACTTTGTGGAGGTTGAAATTGATTTAAAACCTACTCAGACTTCAGCATCTTTTGCCTCAACTTCTGAGCCTTGCCATAAACTTGTTATTCCTCATAATTAACCCACTGCTTTTCAAACTAAAATCAGAATGAAGATGTTCAAGCCTTTAAGGCTGCCCTATCTTCTTCATCCTTATCCTCTTGACTGTTTTGAGTATCTTCCTCGGTTTGAAGAAGATCATGTCACAACCGAAAGACACTTAGGGGATTTTGAGAACTTCCTTGATCATTTTGAGATTATACATGATGATGTTGTTATAAGGTTGTTCTCCAAAACTTTGTTCAGAGATCCTGCAGTATGGTTTAGGAATTTGAGAGCTGATTCCATTGGCTCTTGGATCGAGCTGTCCAATGCTTTTCTAAAGTATAGGGGTGAGAACAGATATTTTGATTAGTATCTCACTGATTTTTGCACTTTGAAGAGAGAAGAGGAAGAAGCTTTGGTTGTTTTCAACAGAAGGTTCTACCGTGTTTATCATGACATGCCTTTGGAGATCCGGCCTACAGAGACTGCTGCCATGGTATATTATGTTATGGCTCAGCATTCAGATCTAGTCCTTCTTCTCAGAGAAAGGAGATCATTATCCTTAAGACAGTTGTTTGAAGATGCAGAAGGAGTAGAGGAGAATATCCGTGCTTCCAGGAAGATCCGTGATCGGGATTGCTTTGAAAATCTGCATACATATGAACAAGGGAACTGTCAGTACATTTCAGATTTTGAACAAGAAAATGATGAGTTTGAAACAGATATGGAACAGCAGTATGAAGAGGAAAAGAGTGCTATTTTTTATGATCACAAGTTGCTCTCAAAAACACAAGAAGGGCATCAAGCTTCCAGCAGAGAAGCAACCATTTTTTAGCAGAAAGGTAATGACTATGAGGCAGTTTCAAAATAGTAGCAAGCAACTAAATATATTTCAGATTGTGAATCAATTTCTTCAACATCCGCTGAGTGCTCTAGAAACAGGTATGAGTCAGAATGTTATGATCAGTTTGCTAATCAGGATGAGCCTATGATGACAGAAGATTGCATAGGCAATTATATGTTCTTAGATGATCCTAATCCATATGATGTAAACCCTGTTTCGTTATCCTCTTGTGATCACTATGCTGAAAAGAAATTTATAGTTTTTGATGATCACAAGTTGATCTTAACAGAACCAGAAGGTCATCAATCTTCTGGCAAATAAGTAGTCATTGAAGTACAACAGTTTCCCAAATATCAGCAGGTTTCTGATTTTCCTTTCAAGGATCCAGTGGCAGCATTCATAGAGTCATACATTTCCGACAACTCAAAAATCTCAGATTTTCTTAGCTTGCCAGTTCCGGGTGAGTATGATTTCGTGAAAAAGTTCTTATTACTTCTGTTACATTTCAAACATTAGCCGTTGATTAGTGACAAAGATAAGATTATTTCAGTCTTAAAGTTGCTTGGATGGCTGTTATGGAAGTTAGCATTTACCTAACCCATTGCAGAGATGGTTAGAGTAGAGTAGGGTAGGAAATAAGCTCGCTGCCCGAGCTTTTCATTTCTTCCATTTTTGCAGCAGAAATAGTAGTTAGCTTGTGTGAATAAGAGTAGGTTTTGAAGGTGTACAAAGATCAGTTGCACAGGTTTTGAGAATTTTCAGAGATTGGTGTCACAGGCCAGATGACTCCATGCCCAATGGAACTGCAAGTTCAAAACCTCTCATTGTAAATATCATTTATTTTCTGTCAGTTTTGCAAAATAACTCCATGCCCAATGGAATAGTAGATTTAGTTTCAGTCTGAGTTTTTCCAGGAAAGGCAACAGGTCTGTGGTTCCTGGAACCTCACAGGGAGGATTCCATCCCCGAGTAGGAGCCAGATGTTATCTCCCCAAATAAATTTGTCGAGCTGATCAATTTTAGATGATAGGATGTCATTTAAAAATTTATTTCTAAATTTTTTAAGTCTCATTGTTGAGATCTTTATGCATGTAATAAAGTTTGAAAAGCTTTAGATTGGGTTTTCATTTCAAAAACCTCAAAAGACAGGTTTTGGTAGCTTAGCACTATATCAAAAAGGGTTTTTAAGCCACCGAAAGCTCCACTTTCGGTAGCTTACAGCGCAAATTCAGGATTCTCCAAGCTACCAAATATGAAGAAAATTCTGAACAACAAAATGATGAGTAGCAGAAGTCAGAAAATACATCTTTGTCAAAATTTTGCAAGCTAGATCAAACAGAGTTTTCGGTGGCTTAGGTAAACATGGTGAATTGTTCATTAGCTACCAAAAATCCAATTTTTGGCAGCTTACAGCATAGAGATAAGACTCTTCTAATTATCGAAAGGAAATACAAGTTTCAAACATCTCAGAGAAGGTCTCGGTGGCTTAGGCGAACATGCTGAATTGTTCATTAGCCACCAAAAACAGAGCTTTCGGTAGCCAACAAAATTAAAATCCAGCCTTTCTAGCTACCGAAACTACAAAATAATGCAGAACGCTGCTGTTTTGCACAAGATCTGACTTTTGCTGATCCAAACACTTCAAGGATGTTTTCTAATGCTAGATAAATGTTAAAGGCATCATAATCAAAATTCTGTTCTATTTTTGTAGACAGATGTTGAGGCAAGAAGATAAAGAAATGTGGCGTTTTTACTGTGCTGAGTCATCATTTTCAAATGATTATTCTGAGCGACTGGAGAATCATTTTTCAAAACGGGAGGATTTTTTTCTTCCTAACATGTCAGAGAACAAAAACCTCTCTCAGTTTTCCTACAAGTGTTGTATATTGGGAGAATCGATTCCATCTCTGAACCCTAATTTTCGGATCTCAGAATTTCCCTGTTTGACACATGGTTTTGAAAGACAAATTGTGGGCAAATGAAAATGAATTTCAAAGAACTGAGAGAGGTTTTTGCTCACAACAAACCAATCCACAAAAATATCTTTCAGTTTATACACAGATGTCATATATTGGGAGAATCGAATCCATCTCTGAGCCCCAGTTTTCAGTAGTTTGGCCCGATTTTTGTGGTAAAAGAATGACTTGTTTTGCCAAGGTGGCATTTTCGACCTTATCAACCAGCCTTTGAAGGCCTGCTGCAGCTGTAAAAGATCATGAGGATATGAATATCATTGAGATTACATGTTGACCTATCAAATAGGATCTCTCCCTATTTTTATGAAACTGATTTGACTTTCTATTTTGAGTAAATTTGATCCAGTTTTCCAGGATCTGGAAACTTTTTGTAAAGGCTCTAAAGCCAAGAGCATTTGATGAACACAGGGTTCGACTTTGGAGACTTTTTCATACTTGTACTATCATACTTCTCATTGCATCTTGGAAATATAATCTTCTTTTGCCATTTATGTTCAAATTTCCTTTTCTACCTTTCTGTACTTGCACTGGAATGTTTATTTCATGTTTGTTCTATTTGTCTAATGCCAGATAACTGTCATCCTATCTTTGTATTGATGGATTGAATATCAAGTATCATTTACCTATTGTGATTAGCCATTCATATATGCTTTTTGTATGAGTCTGCTAGCATAATAAGAATTCTACATACATCTACCTTTTATAAACCCTCTGAACAATAGTGGTTAAAAGCCTTGTCTATCTGAGCATGTCTATGCATGTTTTGAGTGAGTGAGCTTCGATTAAGTCATCCAACTTGATCCATTTTACAAATCATTGAGAAAATAGGTAAGTTACAAGGCTCCTTTGACCTACAGCCTAGAAGGACTCCTGGAGTGATAACAAGACCTTTTCCATTTAGAACAACTTGTCTTGTGTACTTAGTACATTGTACAAGGAGGTTTCCCCCTCAAAGAGGCTTGCTTTTCATCTCTGTTCTTTATTATTAAGGCGTGGAGTACTATTTTTGGTCTATTTATGCTCTTTTCATGTTCTTTTTGAAAATATGTTTCTTAACATTTGGTATCAAAGCTCTTTCCTCGGGACTGGTTTTTTAAAAATGAGTCGTCTTGGCATTTTCGCTATAATTTATTTTCTACAAGGTTTCAAAAAACGAGACTCAACGTATCTAGAAAAAATCTGAAATAGTTGTGATCCAATTTTCAGATCCCGATCCATTACAGATTCAGATATATTTGTTGTGGAATCTAGGGTTTCTGACTAGTCCAAAAAATAGTCTAAAATAGGTGTTCTGGGGAAAAAGGTCATATATGGGGAATGCAAGATCCAAATTGAGTGAGACCTATTGCATCAGAAAGAATACATACCACATAATTATCTTTGGTAGCTTTTTCTGACTCAGATCCAAAATATTGGACACTTGAAAGACCGTACAAGTTCACTCTTATGAAAGGACCAAAAATAAGAAGTGTTGGGAGATTCGAAATAACTTTTTAGTGGCACATCAAAATTAGGTCAAACTTGAAGCATTGGAAAGAGTAAACATCAGGATATAATAGGCCAAATTTTTAGACCCAAAGGAACCAAATTTCAAATTTATCCCAATTCCAAGTTGTCTAGAAAACAATCTTCTAATCAAGGTTTGAAAAAGGTATGCCATTTTAAATTTGAATAACTTCGAGTAGAAGGATATATTTAAGGTGAAAACTAGGGTGTGATATCTATTTATATTGTTCAAAATTCCACCAGAAGGAAGTGGAAAAAATCACACTCCACTCAAACCACTAGAGGATTCATTCTCGACGTACGATGAAAGGGAAGACCTAATTTTCGAGTGTCCCAGTTGGAAGATATGATTATGATTAAAGGATCTGTAAAAACAATTGATTTAGTTAATTTATATGGGAAGTTGATGGAACATATGAATAATAAGATGGAGGAAAATATGAAAGGATTTGTGAAAAAAATGATTTTGTTATTTTAGAGGAGAAGTTGATGGAACATATGGATAATAAGATGGAAAATATTGCTAAGCTCATACAAAATTCAAAGAATACTCCTCCTACATGTGATGATGTGTTCTAGGATACTTGGAGAACAAAGAAAATATCCATGTTGAGAAAAATTTCATGAATAAGAATATTCCAAGAGGAAATGATTCTAGTAATGGAAGTAACCAAGGATGGTCCCCAAGGGATATCCAACTCCCCAAGATTGACATGAGGAAGTTTGATAGAAAAGACCCCATAACATGGATATTCCAGATGGAGCAATTCTTTTATATACACCAAGTGCCAAATATTCAAAAGGTACATATTGCATCTGTATATTTAGAACCTGAGCAATTTGTGTGGTACCAATGACTTTGTGAATGTAAAAATAGCTCAATTATATCTTGGTCCATTTTTATAGAAGAATTGATATCATAACATGATGATGTTAAGAGAAATTCCTTCTTTACCCAATTGATAAATCTAAGGAAAAAGGGACTAGTAAGCAAGCACATTCAACAATTTCAAAGGTTGAGTCTCAGAGTGGAGGGAAATTCCGATGATAAAATGTTGGATCTCTTTATTGGAACCTTGAAGGATAACATTCAACATGATGTGAGTCTCTTTGAACCACCATCCTTAGAGAAGTATTTAATGGTGGAAAGGAAGGTTGAAAGTAAAAATATGGTGTTGGATACTAGAAATACCACCTCCAGTTCTAATGCAAGAGGGACACCCCCTTGCTTTCAAAAGTCGACCAATCAAGGGAATTAACTTACAAAAACCCATTTATGAGAAGGAAATGATGACAATACATGCACTTAAGCAATGGTGTCCTTACCTAATAATTAGGCATTTCAAGGTCAACACAAATCATGATAGTCTTAAATACTTCTTGGAATAGAGTCTCTATTCAGAAGAGCAACAAAAATGGGTAACCAAGATGTTGGGATATGATTTTGAAATCATCTATAAAAAAAGAGAAACATAATGTGGTGGCAGATGCACTCTCTAGAAAAGATGAGGATGACGGGGCATTACTTTGTGTGATTTCCATTATACAACTTGATTGGGTGGTAGCAACAAGGGAAGAATGGAAAAACAATATATCTGTGTGGACACTCATACAAAAGATACATAAGGGCCCCAATGTATCAGATAAATTTGCATGGAAAAATGATTCACTATGGTATAAGGATCGTTTATATATATGCAATAACTCCCAACTCAAACAAAAGGTCCTTTTGGAATTACACACATCTCCTATAGGCGGGCACTCGATATTATTGAAAACCTACCATAGGGTCAAGAAGAATTTATTTGGGAAGGTATTAAATATGATGTTCAAACATAAGAAACAACTACCCCCTAAATGTATCCTAAATAAGAAATTTATTATAAGTTAATTAAAATGTAATTAGCATTGTTAATCACTTAGCTGGTCAAACTCAAACTCCAGCGGAAATATTTTTTCCGATTGCACGTGGAACAATCTGAGGTAAACTAGTGTGGTTAACGATTTTGCACGTATAATGATGTGTATTTAGCTAAAGAAGCCTCCTTTTGTACTTAGCTAACAATGTTGAATTTTTCATGTGCGCTAGCAACAATCAGAAAATTTTCCACCAGTTTTTGGCCCATTTTAATTTTACCCAAAACCTCTGATCCAACTAGGTCGTCTATGTTGCTTGACCTCACTCACTAACATTATAAGATAACCCTGTTAATGATACTAAGTCCCTCTTGAGAAAAAATAGCAAGAGAACTCACCCTATGAAACCTACACTGGATCTTGTAGTCCTTGATTAAATCCTATTGACCATGAGACAAAATCAAATCATTTTTGATTGCATGGAAATTTTCTGAACAAAGATGATGGATGATGGCAGTTGAGTTGTAAGATAAGTTTTAAACTTTTTTGCTGGAGGGTATAGTGTTTTCTTTTTAGATTTGGTTGTATTTCTACTTGAGATTATGAGGACCTTTACTCAAGTTTCATGAAGTTTAGTGAATCTATTGTTGAAAATATCTTTTGGTTTCATTTATATATTTTTATAAGACTTGTATCATTTCTTTTCTAATTTCTGTTGTACAATTTCAGATCATATACGAGTCAAAAGATTTAACTTTGTTGTGTATGCAACGCCATAACCCTGGTTGCAAGGAGAAAAAAATTAAAGATTCTTACTAAAGGTTAGTGTAGAATTTATGATTATGGCTATAGGGTTAGATTTTTTTTTCCCTGTTGATTTCCAATTCAGAGATCGCGTGTGTAACCTCTGTGGCCCATTTGGAAATCTTGTCATGATCTGGTTGTATTTGTGTTTGATATTCTAAGGACTGTTACCCAAGTTTCATGAAGTTTAATGATTGTAATTGCTGAACATACATTTTTGTTTCATTTATATATTTTTATAAGGCTTGTATCATTTCTTTTCTAATTTTTGTTGTACAATTTTAGATCATATCGGACGCGATTCCAAATTTCAGCTCATATAGCACTCATAAGATTTATTTTGGTTGTGTATTCTATGCCATAACCCTGGTCTCAAAGAGAAAAGAAATCAAATATTCTTAATAAAGGTTAGCATAACATTTATATTATGGATATATAGCTAGATTGTTTTATTCATTGTTGATTTCCAATTCAGAGATCGCCTATGTAACCTATGTAGCTCATTTGGGCATCTTGTCATGATCTGGTTGTAGGTGTGTTTGAGATTCTGAGGATCGTTACCCAGGTTTCATGAATTTTAATGATTGTAATTGCTGAAAATGCCTTTTTGTTTCATTTATATCTTTTTATAAGGCTTGTATCATTTCCTTTCTAATTTATGTTGTACAATTTCAGATCATACCAGGCGTGATTCCATATTTTAGATCATACAGGACTCAAAGGATTTAATTTTGTTGTGTATGCAACACCATAACCCTACTTTTAAAGAGAAAAGAAATCAAAGATTCTTAATAAAGGTTAGTGTAGCTTTTATATTATGGATATAGAGTTGGATTTTTTTTTCATGTTGATTTCCAGTCCAGAGATCCCTTGTTTAACTTGTGTAGCTCGTTTGGGCATCTTGTCATGACTGCAGATCATAATTTTTATAAATTTAATCATGTCCAGTACATGCCCTAATCCATTGCCACATAAAGAATGTAAGTCGTTACCTTCAAAAGTTGTGGAAGAAGCAATATGAATACTTGTAAAAGAGGATGCTAAATGAGAAAAACGACGACAAATGAAGCAACAATTATCTACACAATGAAGAAAGTCATGGGAATTACGTAAAATTGCTAAAAATGATTGTTGGAGTGATGATGAAATAGAGTCTAGTGGTAATGATGATCAGGTCCAACTTAACAATACACAAATACCTTATCAACTCCATTGTCGTTCATCTATGCAGTGTGTTTGGGGAAAAGCTCCAAACTTTGATACTATTGCCTTTATTAAAGAATAAAATGGTTCAGAAGAGATCATTCTCTGCAAAGTAATTGATGAGTACCATACATTAAAAGTTGCATTGACATGCTTGGATCCTTGTGGAAATTATCCAATTCTTTACACTATTGGTACCGTTGGCACATGGACACGTAGTATAGATGATGTTTTGCCTGTTCTAATGGTGTATGCAAATAATAATGGAAAACTTATGTTGCACCATCCTTCAATCTCTAAAATAAAATCATTTTTATCTTCAAGGTCATATGAATATCACAAAAAACAGTCCAACGCAGTCATCAAGCAAGGATTTTACTTGGGTTCTAAGTTAAATGTGACTACCTTTCTAGGAGATGATCATCTTATGAAGATTGGAAGAAATCAATTCATTCAAATGGATGGGATTCTGGTGCACAACACAAATCTATTTGCTTTTACCATAAAGGTGGGAATGTATGTCTGTATTTTTTATGAGAATTTGCCTGGTATTTATGAAGAGTCATTGAAAATTCCATATCCTGTCGAAGTTTTGAATTGTTTAGTAGATGTTTCCACTGGTGGAACATTCTGTTGGGTAAGAATTTTTTAAAATCATGTGGATGTTATTGGTAGAGGCCACCATATTTGTAATGTTCCATTTTGACATTACTACCTGAACTACTATTATATGTTGTATTAGTTTGAATGTGAGACTTCGTCGGTTTGACAACACTGTGGACATATGGTTCTATTATTTTGATGATATATATATGTGTGTGTGTGATGTTAGTATTATGATCGGTAGTCATGTTTAGATATGTATCATGTGTTAATTATGTCTCATATATGCAAATTACTGAATGATGGGTACGTGGATACCGTTACAGTTATATGTCGAATAAATGAATGTTATGCCAGATGCATGGTGAATAAATGAATTTTTTGTTGTTATGTTATGATGAAATGTATGTTGACATGTTGAGGATTTATGCACAGTATTCTAGACTGTATGTCAGAGACTAACTTACAGGTTAAAAGGCTAAGTAATAGCTGGATCCTACAAGGTGGGAGAGCCTCGGGGACATGGACTTCGAAAGATAAATGGTATGCGAGTGATGCATTATTTACTTTCGCATGTTTATTATGCTGTTTATTATGATGTATGGGTGGGGTAGGGTTTCAGGAAACTCAACCGCCCACATTGGTTATACGATGATAAACCGAGTACAGGTGCAACGCAGTTATTATGTCAGGTAGACATAGTCCCTTGTTCCATTAGGGGGGTGGAGGTTTTACCCACCGTTTATCCCTGAAACCCAGAGTCATGGGAGGGCTATGCTACGGTGTGCTCCCCAAGGTGTGTGATGATGATGGGTGGTTTCCTATTGGGGAAGCTTGGTCGATGTAGTCGACACTTCCACTTACAGGTTCTAGCTCGAGTCGGTCATGGCTTGACACTTCAGGGTAGTCCAGCAGAGGAAATGATAGGATGTGGAAGTTAGTTGTGATTTAGGTAGATGACATAGGTAGATAGGTGAAGCTTGAAGTCGGGATGAAAACAAGATCTAACTGTGTGTGTGGGAAAACCCTTGATTGATTATGTGTCGTAACTCAATAATGTATGAAATTGTCGTAACTTAATAAGATGCAGTTAGGTAAAAGACTGCACCTTGAAAACTATGTTAAACATGTGTCCGTGAACAATTAGTTTCGTGATTATGATTGGCGTGTGTGTGATTTATTACTGTTAGTGTACTTACGCGAGGTATGTAAGCAGTAGCTACGCTTACATAACTCGCCTACATATTTATAAATTGCATGAAATAATGGTGAATAATAATGTAATTATTGTCGATTAATAATTAATTAGTGTTGATAAATAAACGAACTATGGTTAACCTAGGCAGTAACTAATGCAATTAATTAGTAATGCTTGAGTGATTGTTAATAAATTTAATTAGTCAAGACTAAGGGTTAAAATGTTAAATTGTAATTATAACGTCAATTCGGTTAATATTAATTGAATGATAATAAATTCGATTAATGTTAACAAAGTTGGTTAATGATTAATTATTGTGGATTAATGTTAATAATTTGGAGTAATGTTAATTATTGTTTACTAATGTTCATTATGTGTTAATAGTGATTATTTAATGTTGATTGGGTTATTCTTATCTTTAGTAGTAATTATTAATCAAGTTAAATGTAATTAAGAGAGTAATGTTGAATGGTAATAGTGCCATGAATGATTATTAGGTTAATTACAAATAATTAGGATTAATTAATTAATTAGATTACCTTAATAAATAAGTATTGATTAGGGTAAATACCTTAAGGTTCAAATTATTGAATGTGGTGGAAGACGTTACCTTATGCCATTATTTAACAAAGTTTATAATCGTATTGTATTTTAGTTAATTAATTAAAATATTAATTAAATTGTGCAATATTGAATTATGAGTCAACAAATGATTAGGATTTTCTCAATAAACATATTCTCTCTTTTGGTTCTGTTCAAATTTCTGTTTTAGTTTAGGGTTTATGTTCTAGTTTAAGTGCCTATAAAATATCACGTGAAATATCATTTACAGGTCTGTAAAAAAAAATATACTAGTTACTATTCTACCATCATTTTCTGCAGCATATATTAGTTTCATGAGTTAAAACTTTCATAATCAATACTTAGAAGGGATTTATACCTGAATGAGAATTACCTGGTAGATAGCTTGGTGTCCCCTTTTAGTTGTTCCTTTTTGCTCTGCTGGTCTTTTTGCTGCTTCCTTTGCCCTGATGTAGCCCTGCAACCAAAAAATTCCCCAAATCCTGAAACTCAACCAGCCCAAACTGAGCTACCACCCTACCAACCGGAGAGGTCTCGCCGATCACTCAGCTCCAAAGGTACCCCTTTGGACCCCCGAGCCCAAACCGAGTACAAGCCAACTTGTTATATCCCTTCAAAAAATCTCCAACAAGAACCCCCTTCTCCTCTTCTCTATCATATCTATCTATGCTCTGTAATTTCCCCAAAATAACCTAAGGTGAAGATCCCCTCTTTTTCCTCACTCCTCGACCTTATTCCCCCTTTTCCGACTCTCCCCCTGCCATTAATACCCTAATCTTCCCCATTAATGTTTTCCCTCAAAGTCTTTCATTGAGCCCATCCCCCATGACTCTCTTTAATAATTAAAATATTATAAATGTGTTGGTTGGGGTCACCTACCAACCATCACTTCTCATTAAATTAAATTTTAATCCTCTTAATTCCCTTAATCATTTGTTGACTCATAAATCAATATTGCACAATTTAATTAATATTTTAATTAATTAACTAAAATACAATATGATTATAAACTTTGTTAAATAATGGCATAAGTTAACATCTTCCACCACATTCAATAATTTGAACCTTAAAGTATTTACCCTAATCAATACTTATTTATTACTGTAACCTAATTAATTAATTAATCCTAATTATTTGTAATTAACCTAATAATCATTCATGACATTATTACCATTCAACATTACTCTCTTAATTACATTTAACTTGATTAATAATTACTACTAAAGATAATAATAACCCAATTAACATTAACTAATCACTATTAACACATAATGAACATTAGTAAACAATAATTAACATTACTCCAAATTATTAACATTAATCCACAATAATTAATTATTAACCAACTTTATTAACATTGATCGACTTTATTATCATTCAATTAATATTAACCGAATTGACGTTATAATTACAATTTAACATTTTAACCCTTAGCCTTGACTAATTAAATTTATTAACAATCATTCAAGCATTACTAATTAATTGCATTAGTTACTGCCTAGGTTAACCATAGTTCGTTTATTAATCAACACTAATTAATTATTAATCGACAATAATTACATTATTATTCACCATTATTTCACATAATTTATAAATATGTAGGCGAGTTATGTAAGCATAGCTACTACTTACATACCTCGCGTAAGTACACTAACAATAATAAATCACACACACATCAATCATAATCACGGAACTTATTGTTCACTGACACATGTTTAACATAGTTTGCAACGTGCAGTCTTTTACCTAACTGCATCTTATTAAGTTACGACAATTTCATACATTACTGAGTTACGACACATAATCAATCAAGGGTTTTCCCACACACACATATAGATCTTGTTTTCATCCTAACTTCAAGCTACACCTATCTACCTATGCCATCTACCTAAATCACAACTAACTTCCACATCCTATCCTTTCCTCTGTTGGACTACCCTGAAGTGTCAAGCCATGACCGGCTCCAGCTAGAACTCGTAAGTGAAAGTGTCGACTACATCGACCAAGCTTCCCCTGAAGGAAACCACCAGTCATCATCACACACCTTGGGGAGCGAGCCATAGCATAACCCTCCCATGAATCTGGGTTTTGGGGATAAATGGTGGGGAAAACCTCCACCCCCCCTAATGGAACAAGGGACTATGTCTACCCGACATAATAACTGCATTGCACTTGTACTCGGTTTGTCATCGTATAACCAATCTGGGCGGTTGAGTTTCCTAAAACCCTACCCCACCCATACATCATAATAAACAACAAAATAAACATGCGAAAGTAAACAATGCATCACTCGCATACCACTTATCTTTCGAAGTCCATGTCCCCAAGGCTCTCCCACCTCGTAGGATCCAGCTATTACTTAGCCTTTTAACCTGTAAGTTAGTCTCTAAAATACAGTCTAGAATACCGTGCATAAATCCTCAACATGTACACATACATTTCATCCTAACATAACAACAATAAATTCATTTATTCGACATATAACTGTAACAGTATCCACGTTCCCATCATTCAGTAATTTGCATATATGAGACATAATTAACACATGATACATATATAAACATGACTACCGATCATAATACTAACATCACACACACACATATATATATCAACAAATAATAGAACCATATGTCCACAGTGTCGTCAAACCGACGAAGTCTCACATTCAAACTAATACAACATATAATAGTAGTTTAGGTAGTAATGTCAAAATGGGGGGTTACAATATTCCCATAGGTGTGGATTTACATACTCATGAGGTGTTCTATACAAAACAAGGTTTATTGATATCAACTAAAACCATTGATGGTGAGTATATATGTGTATCTTTTAATTCATATCACATAAATTTATTTATCATAACTAATGTTATCTTTATTTTTATTTCAGGAATTATTCATGTTTTCTTTACTGTGAGCTCTATCAAAAGGTGGGGAAAGAGCACTCAAAAGGGAGAACCTTTTTTCTGTACTTTTATTGCCATGAAAGATGATAAGCACACCACTTTCCAACTTCTTGCAACAAAAGGTGATGATGAAGTTTTCCTTCCAGATTAGCTGCCTCTATAGAATATGGAACACACAATGCATTACCATCATATATTGGAGTATTGCAGCCACATCGAATCCATCGTCACAACATCCATCTTCTTTCCTACAAATTTTTCAACCACATAAATTCTCGTAACATGATACGTAGTGAATCTTTTGTGGAAATTCCTTGTTCAGATGAAAGTTTCATGGTTACTTTTGAACTTATTACAATGCATTCCGTACCTCCAAGGATTGTGAAGAAAAACAATTCAATAGATTTTACCATAGAAGGCTACACGAGTCTTAAGGAGGTTGTTTTCTATACATGGTCAACCTTTCCTGACAGATATCAACTATCTTCAGGCTCAAGCGATGATAGTCAATCTCTTGGTAAATGGAGAGTGGGACCGACATTTAGACTTTGGTATTTTCATAATAGCATAGTGCCTCGTGTGTAGGTGCACTTTTCATGGGATTCACACCAATGGGATCATGTCAATCGTTGTTATGGATTTGGGATGAGGACTGGTGCACCCCATTTGGAGATGTAAGCATTATACCTGTCATAAATATATGGTGAATTTTGTATGACAGATATGTGGTGTAATATCTATGGTGAAATATTTTATGTAATATATATGAAGATTTTATTTGTTACATACAGTCATTTGTGTCATGACATATTGATGTTTTATCAACGGTTTCTCTTTTCCAAGGAAAAATATTTATCTTTGGTATTTCAAAGTTTAAAATCAAAATATACATTTGTTAGCTTATGGGTTCTTGAAAAGATACATATTTTATGTCTTCCAACTATCCTAATAGCTACTTTTTACAGTCTTCTATAATCAACAAAATATATGGTGAATTTTGTATGACAATTATGTCCTGTAATATGTATGGCAATATATGTTTTCTTTTACTAGTAAAAAAATCATACTTTTCATTTCGGAGCATAAATAAAGTACATTCTTGAATAAACATTAAGGTGAAAATATAAAGGCATGAAATCACACATCAACACTTCAAAGTATACTCTGTTTTTGTAAGCCTTAAATGAAGTACTAACAGACCTAAATTTGGATGAATGAGTGACAAGTGGAACATTGATAAGGCATTGGACTCATAAAAAAATTTAGAAGCACGAAGAACATATGAAAAGTATGAATCAGTCATGAGGACACTTGTGTCAAGTAATCTACCCCTGTGAACAGAGCACATAATCAACTAATGCAACAAAGAAACAATAGTAAAGAAGAATTCATTGTTCATGAACAATAAAAAGGATTAAGAAGGTCTGAAACTTGAATCCCTCGCACCTCCAGAAAAACCTATTTTAAGACTATGAACAATTGTCTGAAATAAATTTTAAGTTCTTCAAAAGAACTCTTACGTCGTCCCAAGAAAGGTTTTGGGCCTTGATTGGTTAAAAAAACAACATGACTAGGTCGGCCCTAAACGCAAGAGTGAAACCCTAGGTGGACATGTCATAAATACAAGACAACCATGAGGTATTTTTACACAACAGGCACTTTGTGAACCCAATTTGAAAAAAACTATGTATAATAATGTGGAAAATATCAAAACACACCATCTCCAACTCAAATCACTCAAAAAGGCACAATAATGAGGGCTAGGCAAGCATTTTTCTGAACTAGTTAAAAATGGGTTCAAACAACCCTAAAATTGGATGAATGCATGACAACTAGAACACTGATAAGGCATTGGACTCATAGACAATTTAGAAGCATGAAGAAGGAGATGATTCTCAAAGTCCAAGTATGAATCAGTCATGAAGACAGTTGTGTCAAGTAATATTCCCCCGCTAACAGAGCACATAATCAACATATAATAATGTGTAAAATATCAAAACAAACCATCTCCAACTGAAATCACTCAAAAGACCTAATAATGAGGGTTGGGAGGGCATTTTTCTGAACTGATGAAAACTGGGTTCAAATCAAAACAATTACCATTTTTTGAAATTAATTGTGGGAAAATGGAACATAATTTTAGGAATCTGAAAGAGGTTCTTGTCAACAATATATCTATCTCCAATCCCATGGTATTAAGATCAATTGTTGACCATTGTACAGACTGTGGCGTGCATTTTTTTAGGCCAAGTTTTAAATATTTACACTCTGTGTTTTGACATAACAACTTAGAATTTTAGTCAGCATTTTTGAATTTGAAATTTCAAAGTCTGAAATAAAAATATACATTTGTTAGCCTATGGGACCTTGAGAAGATACATATGTCCTGTCTTCAAACTAGAGTCCTAAAACCTACATATTACAGTCTTCCTAATCAACAAAAACATATCCTTTGAGGGCCTGCACTTTCCAAATACATAGATGTAGCATAAGGTATTCATTTAAATATGATTATGCATTCTTAGAATTCATTTTTATGCTTATGGCTTTCATTTTACACCAAGTGTCCATAACAGTCAGAAGGGTTAAAATTGCACTTTCATAGGCCGACTTTGGCATATGAGGTTAGGTGACCTAAAATCAACACAAGGATGTTCTTCTAAATATATCTAGACATTATATTGTTAGAGGTGAGTTGTCATTGATTTAAAAAAGGGTTTCATTCACAAAAGGGTGTTGTTTGAGAATTATTAAGAAAATCCCAAAAGTACATTAACCATGATGACATTCCAGGACACTTGGAGACCTCTTTGAATCCTTTATGATCTCAAAGAGTGGATCTAATGTAGAAGAGATTTTAGAAATCCCTTAATGAAGTCCTAACAACCCTAAAATTGGATGAATGCATGACAACCAGTACACTGATAAGGCATTGGACTCATATACAATTTGGAAGCATGAAGAAGAAGATGATACTAAAGTCCATGTATGAATAAGTCATGAGGACAATTGTGTCAAGTAATATGCCCTTGTGAACAAAGCACATAATAAGCATATAATAATGTGGAAAATATCAAATAGACCATCTCCAACTGAAATCATTGAAAAAGACCCAATAATGAGGGTTGGGCGGGCATTTTTCTAAACTAGTGAAAACCGGATTCAAATCAAAATAATCACCATTTTGTGAAATTAATTGTGGGAAAATGGAATAGACTTTTACAAATATGAAAGATCTTCTTGTCAACAATATATCTATCTCCAACCCCATGGTCTTAATATCAATTGGTGACAATTGTACAGACTGTCGTGTGCATTTTTCTAGGCTTCAAATAGGTCTCCAAGTGTCATGGAATGTCATCATGGTTAATGCTCTTCTGGGATTTTGTTAATAATTATCAAACAACACCCTTTTGTGAATGAAACCCTTTTTTACATCAATGACAACTCAACTCTAACAATATAATGGCTAGATATATTCAGAAGAACATCCTTGTGTTGATTTTAGATCACCTAACCTCATTTGCTCACAATCGACCTATGAAAAGTGCATTTTTAACCCTTCTGACCGTTATGGACACTTAGTGTAAAATGCAATCCATAATCATAAAAATGAATTCTAAGAATGCATAAACATATTTAAATGAATGCCTTATGCTACATCTATGTTTTTAGAAAGTGCAGACCCTCAAAGAAAAAGATGCCATGGAGGAGGAACTCTGTACAATTAAGGATTTGCAAATTCTGGACCTCTTAAAGGTACGAGCTATTTTTCAATGTTTTTTCCAAAAGAAAAGTTTCCAGATTCCAATTTTTGAAGCCTCATTTTGACCAATTTTGATGGGTTAAAAAATGTTTACTCTAAAAATTGCTAGATTTTTGTATAAGCTACATCATAAAATCCTTAGAAATTAAACTTTATTTTTAGAATCGTGTCCCTAAATATTTTATTGTTGGAATTTTAAGAGTTGGAAAGATTCGGCAAGGTTTATACACTTTGAAATATGTATGGATCCTTAAAATTTTCCCTGCTTACAGGAAGTTGTAGGGTTACAAAAATCACTTGTGGATACTAAGCACCATTCAAGAAGCATAATAGATGGAAACGTCTGAGAAATGGATGTTACACGTACAAAATTTGATAGAGTTGTAACTGATTTAAAAAAGGAAAATGCACAAGACAAAATAGCATATGAGACTGAACTGGAGAAAGATGCAGAAACCATAAAGAGATTGGAAAATGAGCTAAGAAAAAGACCATAGGTTTTGAACATTCTGCCTCTAAAGACTGTTATTAGCGAGGAAACAAGACTAAAAAATGAACTCAAGCAAAAAGACAAATTAATTGAAAGTTTGAAGAAAGAGTTTGAAAACAAATAGAGTGAAGAGGTCAATAAACATCTAGCTGAGATAGAGAAATATAAAATAAAAGAGGAAAAAATGAAAAGAAAAAAAAAATTCTAAGAAGGAAGAAGAATCTAAAATTTGTAAGGGACGGAGTACAGGTCTGATTTCTGCTGGAACTTATGATCCCATTGCACACCAAAAGGCTTTATTTACCTATGAGTGTTCTATACAAACCCAAGAGAAGGAACTGGAAGAAGCTGTCAAAGCAATAGAAGTTGGTCAAGAAGTCAAAGAGCGGTTGAAAAAGTGTCGCGCCTTCTTAAAAATGCGAGAGAAGTCCTTGATGGAATCTTTTGCAACAATGAATGCTAGAGGTGATATTTTTGGGTCATCAACCATACATGAAACATTGAAGAAGAAGGTAGATGAGCGGGATGCTGAGATTAGAGAGATCAAAATGAAAATATCGTAGACAAACAGCCACAACATTTGGGATGTAAGAATGAGATACAAGAATTGAAATACCAAATTGCCACTATGCAACAAAAGAACATTCTTCAGGCAATAACAATTGTATATACTCCAGATGATACAGAGTTGAGGGCACAACGGTTGGAGATAGAGACACAACAACTGAAGAAAAATTTGGTTGAAGTTCAATCTGAGTTGAATTATACAAAGATTCTTCTTTAACAAAAGAAAAATGAACACTCGGATAAATATAAGAAGAATGTGGAATCGTTGAAGAACTGCATTGAAGATAAAAGTAGATTGCAAGACAATTTGGTAAATTGTAGGAAGAAAGTGATCGAACTAGAAGAAAAATTAAAGCATACACCTGATGCAGCTTCTGAAGAACTAGAAGCTTCTAGATAAGGAAAGAGAGAACGCACAAATTTTTCTTGTCTAGAAGAGGAGGGATTGCTTCCTAAACCTCTCAAGCAGCCTAGAACTATGGAATAACATTATTTATGTATGATGTGTAAGGAAATTATTTTGAATTTTTAATACATAAATTTATATATGTGTACGTATATTTCTAGGGGATGTATATTTCTTTGATGCATTTAATGTGAATGGCAATTTTGAATTTTTTTTCATGTGAAAAAAAACACTACTTGTTATTCATTTCAATCAAAGTATATATTGTCTTTACATCAACTTTTTTCCAAGAGCAACAAAATTTCAAAAATCTCTAGATACATCAAAGAATGTGTAAAATAGTAAAACACACCATTTAAAACTTAAACCACCAAAAAAATGCAATAATGAGGTCTTAGCGGGCATTTTTTGTTATTTGTAATGGTAGCAACATCAATGACTGATATTTGAGGGACATTTGGGACCACATTATGTGAAACAAAGTTAATATTCTGGTAAAGAGCTCTATCTTGTACATTACCATTCCCCTCAACTGTAACTGGAGAGAAAGGCTGCCTGGGTTGTTGAGCAACATTGTTTTTTGTCACAACATTAAAAACTAATATTTGATGGACGTTTGGGACCACATTATGTGAAACAGAGTTAATATTCTCGTAAAGAGCTCTATGTTGTACATTACCATTCCCCTCAATTGTAATTGGATATGAGTGTTTCTTATGCTGTCGAGAAACATTTTTGTTTGTCACAGCATCAACAACTGATATTTGAGAGACGTTTGGGACCACATTATGTGAAACAACGTTAATATTTTGGTAAAGAGCTCTATATTGTACATTACCATTCCCCTCAATTGTAACTAGAAAGAAAGGTTGCTTGGGTTGTTGAGCAACATTGTTGTTTGTTATATCATCAATAGTTGATAATTTAGGGGCATTTGGGACCACATTCTGTGAATCAGAGTTAATATTCTGGTTAAGAGCTCTATGTTGTACATTACCATTCCCCTCAACTATAATTGGAGATGAGTGATGCTTGGGTTGTTGAGCAACATTGTTGTTTGTCAAGGCATCAACAATTGATATTTGAGGGACGTTTGGGACCACATTATGTGAAACAACATTAATATTTTAGTAAAGAGATCTATATTGTACATTACCTTTCCCCTCAACTATAACTGGAGAGAAAGAATGCATTGGTTGTTGAGCAACATTGTTTTTTGTTACAGCATCAACAACTGATATTCGAGGAACATTTGGGACCACATTATGTGAAACTGAGTTAATATTATGGTAAAGAGCTCTATCTTGTTCATTACCATTCCCCTCAACTGTAATTGGAGACAAAGGCTGCCTGAGCTATCGAGCAACACTGTTGTTTGTCACACATGCCTTACATAGAGCACATCCAGTTTCAACAGTTGCTTCTTGATTGCCTATTTTTTAAGGAAAATTCGTTATAATATTTTGTGGTATGGAGTTCTAATCTATAAATGCTTGACATTGTTGACGGGAAACACGAATATCAACTCTTTTACCCCCAGCAGGAGTGAATCGAAGGACAATGTTGTGTGTGACAAAACTAGAATATTATGCAATTCTAGTTCCTTGCATTGAACTCTTTTTTGAGGAATATTTTGTTTAGATGACTGGTTTGAATGATCCATTGAAATGTTATTCTGAATAATTAACAAAATAGTCAACATTAATACCAAATATAATTTTTCTGTATAAAAAAATACTTCTTATGGGTCATAAATAGATTATGTACTTGTATAAGAACATGGCGGGAAGAAACATATAAATCAAGCATTAGATACCCTCATGATCCTAGCAGAAGTTGTGCAATTGCTCTAACAAGACTGCCATGATGACTGTTAAATGTGATCAAAGGAATATACTCGATCAAGGCATTCCAATTTTTATGGAGATCATTTTTACAATAGGTAGCATGTCATTTTTAAATACTAGGTGGTAGTGTCTCCGAAATTGGTTGTTTCACAACTTCCAATAGCGCACTCCATACAGAAAAATGCAAAAGCGCTACCGGATGCTCTGGGAACAGAATTTTCACATTGTTTTGACAATTTTGAATTTCTAGTACTTCCAACAAGGAGATAATATCTTCAAGCAGCCTCGGCAAGGATATAACCTCTTCAAGCAACCTTGGCCTCAGCAAGTTGCATTTTAGTGAACTAAGCGGACATTTCACATTTAGAAGGCATCCTTGTAGTGTTTTTGCACCACAGACATTTTTTTTCCAAAAATTGGAAAATAAAGGTATAGGAAGGTGTAAAAAAAAACACTACATCCAACCGAGATCACTAAAAAATACTAAACACTAAGGGTTGGGCGTGCATTTTACTGAACTAGTCAATTAAAGTTCAAAACAGAAAAGTTTCAATTTTCAAAAATTTACTGTACACAAATTAGACAAGATTTAAAAATTATGGAGGCTTTTGTCCATAGTATATATAGCTCCAGGTATAGGGAATTAGGTTTTAAAAATTACCTCTATAGACATTATGGTGGGCATTTTTCTAAACCCATTGTTACTGATTTACACTCTGTTTTCACTAAACAAAATCATGATTTTAGACATCTTTTTTCCAGTTTTGACCTTGTTACTTAACTATGTAACATCTTTGAAAATGATAAAAAAAAAGTGTATAATATATAAGGACAATGATATTCGGGGTCTTTAAATAATACCAGGCTCACCAAGGAGATAACCTCATCAAGCAGCCTTGTAGTGTTTTTTCAACCGCGGGCTCTTTTGTTTTTCCAAAATTCGAAATATAAAGGTACACGAAGGTGTAAAACAATAAAAAACACTATATCCAACTGATATCACTCAAAAATACTAAACAATAAGTGCTAGGCGTGCATTTTACTAAACTAGTCAAATAAAGTTCAAAACAAAAAAATTACAATTTTCAAAAATTTACTATACACAAATTAGACAAAATTTCAAAATTATGAAAGAGGCTTTTGTCCATAGTATATATAGCTCCATTTATATGCAATTAGGTTTTAAAAATTACCTCTATAAACATTATGGAGGGCATTTTTCTAAGCATATTGTTACTGATTTACACTCTGTTTTTACAAAACAAAATCAGGATTTTAGACATTCTTTTTAGTTATGACCATGTAACTTATAAACTATGTAACATCTTTAAAATGATAAAAATGGTGAGGAATATATAAGTACAAGGATAGTTGGGGAATTTAAATAATACCAGCCTCACCAAGGAGATAACCTCGTCAAGCAGCCTTGTAGTGTTTTTCCATCACAAGCCTTGTTTTTCCCAATATTGGAAAAATGAAGGTACACAAAGGTGTAAAACAATACAAAACACTATATCCAACTGATATCACTCAAAAATACTAAAAAATAGGGATTGGGTGTGCATTATACTGAACTGGTCAAATAAAGTTCAAAAAAAAAAAATTACAATTTTTAAAAATTTGTTGTACACAAATTAGACAAATTTTCAAAATTGTGAAGGAGGCTTTTGTCCCGTAGAATATATAGTTCAAGGTATATGGAATTAGGTTTTAAAAATTACCTCTATAGACATTATAGAGGGCATTTCTCTAATCCCATTGTTATTGATTTACACTTTGTTTTACGAAACAAAATCAGGATTTTAGACACTCTTTTCAGTTATGACCATGTTACTTATAAACTATGTAACCTCTTTGAAAATGATAAAAAAAGGTGTAGAATATAAAAGGACAAGGATAGTTGTGGTATTCAAATAATACCAGCATTACCAATGAGATAACATCATCAAGCAGCCTCAACCTCATCAGCTTGCAATTTAGTGAAGTAAGCGAGCATTTCACATTTACAAGGTAGTCGTGTAGTGTTTTTGCACTGCAAGCCTTTTTTTCCCCAAAATTGAAAACATAAAGGTACAAGAAGGTGTCAAACAATAAAAAAAACTATATCCAACTGAGATCACTAAAAAATACTAAATGAAAAGGGTTGGGCGTGCACTTGACTGAACTAGTCAAATAAAGTTCAAAACAGAAAAATTACAATTTTTAAAAATTTACTGTGCACAAATTAAACAAAATTTTAAAATTATGAAGGAATTTTTTGTCTATAGTATATATATTTCCAGGTATATGGAATTAGGTTTTAAAAATTACCTTTGTATACATCATGGAGGGTATTTTTCTAATCTCATTGTTACAGATTTACACTCTGTTTTTACAAAACAAAATTAGGATTTTAGACATTCCTTTCAGTTATGACCATGTTACTTATAAACTATGTAACATATTTGAAAATGATAAAAAAGATGTGGAATATATAAGGAAAAGGATAGTTGGGGTCTTTAAATAATACCAACCTCACCAAGGAGATAACCTCGTCAAGTAGTCTCAACCTCACCAGCTTGCAGTTTTAGTGAACTAAGCGGGCATTTCACATTTACAAAGCAACCTTGTAGTGTTTTTGCACCGCAGGCTTTTTTTTTCCCAACATTGGAAAAATAAAGGTACAGGAAGGTGTAAAACAATAAAAAACACTATATCCAATTGAGATCACTCAAAAATACTAAATAATAAGGGTTGGGCATGCATTTTACTAAAAGTTAGTCAAATAAAGTTCAAAACGGAAAAATTACAAGCTTACTAGCTTTATTCAAAGTTTGAAGAACAAGATACATATTTTTTCCTTGTTGAAAATAAAACTATGTATAATACATAGTGAACATACATGTATAAGGCTAGGGTCCTATTTCACTTTGTAGGGCTAGGAGATATTGAACCCTTCAATGATGACATGTTAAAATAAACCATTTATTTCATTTGAAAACATAGTAATACATCAAAATTTCATTGTATATTAATAGCAATGTAATCAAATTCCTCATCATAATGAAAAAATTTGCATTGTTCTACTCTATGTTTTTTAATAAGCAATGTCTAACCCAAGAACCCATGTGGAAGAAATTTTTGTTAATTTTTGAGCATTAATTCAATATACTCTAGGATCTTTACTGAGAGAATAACATGTACAGCATATCAAGTATAACAATGCATATCAATCACACCAAGCAATCACATGAGACAATAGACACACAGAGTTTCACTGGGGAAAACCATAAAGGTGAAAAACCCCACAACTTCCTCAAAGATAGAAAGCGCAATGATACAACCAAAGTACAAGAGATAGTCTTCTCCTAGCAGCTACTCCTCCTCCTCAACTAGTGCGCCACTTTTTGAGTGATTTAGAGATGAATAATGAGATGAACAAATAGAGATCTCTGGCTCTCTATTTATACTTGTTCCGACTTGCCTAATACACTATCAGGGCCGACTTCTCTAGAAGAGTCTAATAACCCATGGTTACATTAATCTGGGCCGACCCCACACTTGGTGGTCTAATAACCCATCACAGCAAGTTACGACACTTGCGACACTTGTCAATACAAATGACGACACTTCCGTATAGAGGAATAATAACATCTCTATAGGAGTACAATATACATAGGTGAAATACATTTTGAAGTTACATATTCATCAACACTCCCTCTTAACTAGGAAGGTATTTCTCGACACAGATCTGCTAGCACAAGTCTTCTTCTCTGGATCATCGTCAGCGGATCATCGTCCTCGAATCATCGTCATCGTCACTGTTGCTGCTATCTCAATCAATCTCCAATCTACTCATCATAGGAAGTTCTACAGAGCCAATCCTTTTTCATATTGGATGTAGGCCCACCACCTATAGGTCTTCATCATCACTGGCCATACTGTGGAATCCTCAGGACTGATTACGTGCATCAACAAAACCTCGAAAGAGCATCCCAGGACTGATTACGAGCTTACTACTCAACCTATCGGATCTCCCAGGATCTTTTACATGTTGTCCTTCACAAAACCTACTCAGAGCATCCCAGGATATTACGAGCACACCGCTCTACCTGTCTGGATCTCGATAGAGCATCCCACGCTGTTACGAGCACACCGCTCTACCTGTCTGGATTTTAAAGAATCTTTTCTATGTGAACTTTCGCAAAACCTACTTAGAGCATCCTAGGATGTTACGAGCACACCGCTCTAGCTGTCTGGATCTCGATAGAGCATCCTAGGATGTTACGAGCACACCACTCTACCTGTCCGTATTTTAAAGGATCTTTTCTATGTGAAACTGTAGCAAAACCTACTCAAAGCATCCCAAGATGTTATGAGCACACCACTCTACCTGTCTGGATCTCGATAGAGCAACCCAAGATGTTACAAGCACACCGCTCTACCTGTCCGAATTTTAAAGGACCTTTTCTATGCTACCTGCACAACCTGTCCACGGCCACAGAGTATCAACCTGATACTCACCATACATCATCCTAATGTACATCATCACATGATCAACCTGATGCATATCATCTGGAGCAACATCCTGAAGCTCGTCATCTATGATCATCCTGATCACCATCATAGCATCATCTTGATGCATATCATCTGGAGCAACATCCTGAAGCTCATCATCTGTGATCATCCTGATCAAACAATATATCCATCTGATGCATACAAAGTATCTTCTTGATACATATAATCATACATGATCTACCTGATCATACAATGCATCCATCTGATATACATAATGCATCCACCTGATACGTACATCAGTACATGATCTACATGATCATACAATGCATCCACCTGATACATACATAAGTACATGATCTACCTGATCATACAATGCATCCACCTGATACATATATAAAAAATACATGATCCACCTGATCATACAATGTATCCACCTGGTACATAAATACATGATCCACCTGATCATATCAAGCATCCAACATGATTCATATACAAATATATCAAGCATCCAACATGATGCATATACAAATACATGATCAAACTGATCAAAGCATCCAAGTGATGCATATACAGAGCAGTAACTGGAGCATCGTCCTGATGCTCATCATCCAACGCTTACATCCACAGCCATGGGAAGGATCCTCCTCTCACCATGCTTGGAATGGATCCTGCAAATGTGTCCATCACTTCTTCCTTGAAGTGTCGTCAATTTGAAGAACACCAAGCCTCTCTCTGAAGTACTCAAACTTCACTCTGGCTAGTGGTTTCGTCAACACATCTGCAACCTTCTCATCCGTCGCAACATACAGGAGCTTCAATGCTCCTCTCTGCACCATATCCCTGATATAGTGATATTTGATATCAATGTGCTTCGACCTGTCGTGGAACACCGGGTTCTCAGACAACTTTCACACAACTCTGGTTGTCACAAAAGATACCAGTAGCCTCCAGCGAGAGATCAAATAACTCAGACAGTAGCTTTCGGATCCATACTGCCTCACAACTAGCCGAACAAGTTGCAACATACTCTGCTTCAGCTGTACTCAGTGCTACGCAGGATTGATTCCTGCTAAACCAAGAGATCACACGCAATCCCATACTGAAGCAGCACCCATATGTGCTCTTCCTATCTACAGCACTGCCTGCCTAGTCTGAATCAACATAACCCTGCAAGTTAAACTTTTGATTCACATCATACTTGAGCCCATAATCAATTGTACCCTTCAGGTACCTCAGAATATGCTTTACAACAACTAGGTGAACACCTCTGGGATCCATCAGGAACTGGCTCAATGTGTTCACCGCAAAGCAAATATTTGGTCTAGTGTTTGTCAGGTACATCAAGGACCCAATCATCTGACGATACACCATGACATCAACCGGATCAGATGAAGCATCACATAGAAGCTCCAGGTTCGATGCCATAGGTGTGGCCATGGCCTTGCAGTCCATCATCCCAAACCTCTTAAGGATCTCTATTGCATACTTCCCTTGTCCAAGGAAGATCCCATCTGCATTCTTCCACACCTCCATGCCTAGAAAATAGTGCATCATCCCCAAGTCCTTCATCTAGAACTCGGCAGCAAGCTTCCTCTTGGTATCGGCAATCAATCCATCCTCACCTGTAACAAACAGGTCATCCACATACAGAAGTAGTATCACAGGATTGCCTTCCTCAACCTTGTAGTAAAGGTTGGAATCTACTTTACTATTGGTAAAGCCCAAACTGGATAGAAAGCTGTCTATCCTACCATACCAAGTCCTAGGAGCTTGCTTCAAGCCATACAAGGCTTTCTTCAGTCTGCACACATATGACTCTCTGTCATGTGTCTCAAAACCAAGTGGCTACTCCACATACACTTCCTCTTCGACTACACCATTAAAGAAATTTGTCTTAACATCCATCTGGTGTATCTTCCATTTCATCACTGCAGCCAGGGAAAGTACCGACCTGATGGAAGTGTACCTGGCTACAGGATCAAAAGTCTCTTCATAGTCTATCCCCTCTTTCTGGGAGAAGCCACGAGCTACAAATCTTGCTTTGTATTTCTCTATGCTACCATCTGCAGCATGCTTGATCTTGTAGATCCGTTTGGAAGTCACGACCAACTTCCCTTCAGGTCTTGGGACTACATCCCAAACATCATTCTTCATGATCGACTGGTATTCCTCGACCATGGCATCCTTCCATTCTTTCTTTTGCGGTGCTTCTTCATAACTGGAAGGTTCTTTGTTCATAATATCACAGAGTAGGGAAACATAACTAGTATGTGATCTAGTCCTCTTCCTTTCTCTGTGTTCTTCTTCTGGAATGCCATATCTTTCTGCATCTTGAATGAGCTCTCTAGCCCATGCAGGCTTCCTCTTGTGAGAGTTCTTCTCACGGGGTGGATCTACAGGTATTTGCGGATCTTCAACTTCATGATCTACTTCTGGAATTGCTTCATTCATGGTGGTGTCTTGAAATCTGGTTTCCTTTGGTTCTTCATGATCTTCAATAGGTGTCTTTCTTGACTTGATGAAGGCTGAGTCTTCATCAAATGTTACATCCCTGCTGACATCAATCTTCTTGAACCCTGGAAAGTATATTCTGTAATTTTTCGAGCTTTCACTGTACCCCACAAAGATGCCCTTCTTTCCTGAAGGATCTAGCTTTGTCCTCTTTTCCTTTGGAACATGTGTATATACTGGACAACCAAATATTCTGAGATGGCTGACTTCAGGTTTCTTACCAGAGAATGCCTCTTATGGTGTCTTGTTGTCCAAGCTCTTGTGAGGTGTTCTGTTATGCACATATACAACTGTCCTAGCTGCTTCTGCCCATAGATGCATACGCAGATCCTGGTCATGCAGCATTGCCCGTGCTGCTTCCATGATTGTTCTATTATTCCTTTCTGCAACTCCATTTTGTTGTGGATTGTAGGGAGCAGTCAACTCCCTCTTAATCCCTGAATCACTGCATAACTTCTTGAAATCACCTGAAGAGAATTCTCCGCCATTGTCGGATCTGAATGTCTTGATCTTCTTATCAGTTTGATTTTCCATCAAGGCTTTGAATTCCTTGAACTTATCAAACACTTCATCTTTATTATTCAAGAAATAAACCCAAGTCTTCCTAGAGAAATCATCAATGAAAGAGACATAGTTTACATACCCACTTAGAGAACTGGATGACATCGGACCGCATACATCAGAGTGGATAATCTCCAAGATTTCTTTTGCTTTTCTTTCATTGCTTGGAAATGCCTTCTTAATGTTCTTTCCTTTTGCACATCCTTTGCAAACACCTTCATGCTTTGTCTTGATTTCAGGAAGACCCTCTACAACTTTGCTTGCAATTGGTAGTGCTCTATAGTGCACATGTGCAAGCCTTCTATGCCAAAGTTCACTTGTCTCCATGGATTCATGTACCATGGCATGTTCAGGTTGTCCCTTCAATTTGTACAATCCTCCCTCTTGCTATCCAATCACTACTGCATCATCTATAGTTTTACCCTTTGGCCACATTAGGACTTGGCCATCTACAAATGCAACCCTCATGCCTTTTGCATCCAATTCAAATATGGAGAGTAGGTTCTTTTTTAGCCCAGGTACATATAGAACATTTTTCATCTTCAAGGACTTCCCAGAGTCTAGGTTGTAGGAAGCTTCACCACTTCCCTTGATAGGATATTGATAGTCATCCCCAAGTTTCACCTTATGGGGTGACTCATGTTCAGATAGATTTGCAAAATATTTTTTAAACCCAGTCATGTGTTTGGAAGCCCCACTATCAATGAGCCAATCATTACATCCATGAGAGATAGTACTTGTGAGAGCAGAGATTAGAACATATTCATCTTCACTTGATGAAGCATCATTTTCTGCCCTGGCCTTCTTCTTGGGAGGTTCATCATCCTCAACAGCATGAGCATGAAACCTCTTCTTGTTGTACCTCTTCTTCTTGTTGAATTTGTTGTTGCTATCTTTCTTCTTCTTGGGACAATTTGAAGCAAAGTGTCCTACCTCATTGCAATCAAAACATCGAACATGAGATAGATCTTTCTTCTTGTGATGAGAGTGAGAATGATTCTTGTTATGAGATCTCTCCCTCTTAAATTTGTTTCCCTTGGTGTGTGTTGTGAGAGCTTGATATTCATTCCCCGTCTTTTCTTCTCAGGCCACAAGTCTTGCTTCTTCTTATGAGCATTCCTGCCATAGTCTACTGAATGAGATCAACTTCCTCCTTGCACAGATTCCTTGGATGAAGGAGTCCCATGACCTAGGTAGGCCATTCAATGTGGTCATGACAACTTCACCATTGTCCACTACTTCATCCACAGCTTCAAGTTGTTCCTTGATCTGAGAGACCTTATAGAACTAAGATTGAATGGTCTCTCCATTCTGAAGCTTTACCCCTTTCAATTGGTTCTTCACAGTCATCTTCTGATTTATGTTCTTCCCTTCAAATAGCTTGGTTAGGGAATCAAACATCTCCTTGGGTGTCTTTAGAGATGACACATGTGGTATGAGATGGTCTTTGATAGAATCAACAATGATCCTCTTTGCCTTGACCAAGTTCTTCTTATGTAAGGCCTTAGCCTCTTCTTCCTCTGGGACAGGGACCTCAGAACTTATGTAGGTGTCCAATTCATTTTCTTCCAGGATTAACCCAATCCTATACTTCCATGCTCGGAAGTTATCAGCCCCTTCAAGATTATCCTCAAGTTTGGTGTGGTGAGACATCTTAAAGAGTACTTCAAATGGAAATAGAAAAGATTTAGGTCTTACCACTTGATTTGCAAAAATATGGATCTGGTGTGGATTAGGGTTTGTTAGAGAAACCCTAAAAATTCAAAATGTGAATTTCAACTTTTTGAAAGGATAGAAAGATGCGCCTTGATGAGCTGATCAGCCTGGTATATTTAGAATTTGAAATCTGCAAAGTTTCACCCTTCATAAATGTCTTTTAGTCTTCCTGGATTCACTAGGGAGGACCCTGAATTAGGGTTTGAGTTTTCTGGAGCTTCACCCAACCAAAAATATTGATCCAAAGCTCTAAACTTCAATTTTTTCAAGGAGCTTCCATCTATGTCCTCAGATTTCAGAAATTCCTATTTTTGTGGAAACCCTAATTTTTAGGGCCAAAAATGAAAGTGCCCAGAATTGAATTATGATTGGCCAGAAAGATTCTCCTTGATGAGTAGAGTCAATCTACCTTGTTGCTTTTCCAAAATATGTGGAGAGAAACTCAATAAACAAGAAACCCTAATTTCTGCCACTGCACAATGTCTTCTTCTCAGGGTAGCTCTGATACCATGTTAATTTTTGAGCATTAATTCAATATACTCTAGGATCTTTACTAAGAGAATAACATGTACATCATATCAAGTATAACAATGCATATCAATCACACCAAGCAATCACATGAGACAATAGACACACAGAGTTTCACTGGGGAAAACCATAAAGGTGAAAAACCCCACAACTTCCTTAGAGATAGAAAGAGCAATGATACAACCAAAGTACAAGAGATAGTCTTCTCCTAGCAGCTACTCCTCCTCCTCAACTAGTGCGCCACTTTTCGAGTGATGTAGAGATGAATAATGAGATGAACAAATAGAGATCTCCCGCTCTCTATTTATACTTGTTCCGACTTGCCTAATACACTAGCAGGGCCGACTTCTCTAGAAGAGTCTAATAACCTCTGGTTACATTAATCTGGCCGACCCCACACTTGGTGGTCTAATAACGCATCACAGCAAGTTACGACACTTGCGACACTTGTCAATACAAATGATAACACTTCCATATAGAGGAATAATAACATCTCTATAGGAGTACAATATACATAGGTGAAATACATTCCGAAGTTACATACACATCAACAATTTAACAACTAGATGAAAGAAGCTACATGTAATGTGGCAATAACATTTAAACTTAATTTTAAATGTTTCAAATTTTCATCGTTATTTAAATGTTGATAAATAATGTTGATGGAATGTGTGGTAAACTATCTTGGGCTTCTGCCTTTGTTGCAGTATATTCATCCATTCTCAACCATCCAAAAATTTGATATGCAAAAATTCGAGCAACCCTTCAATTGCAAAGTTGCAAAATAGTGGTCAATTTCATTATTGAAGGGCACCATACAAAATTAATTTATTTTTGCATGGGAAAAATTGGTGTGCCCTTGAACCCTTCTATGAAGGATAAAATAGAACATGAAGGGCATTGAATGCTTCGACTTTGAAGCCTCAGGTTAATCTCTCTCACGCTTGAGGTACGCTAGGTTGATATTTCATTTAATTCTTTCAACGGCACTGCGACACATGGGCCCGTGGTGCATGCACCCACCCACCTGGAGCACCAATGAGCATAAGAGTGACAGAAGGAGTAGTTAAGAGCCATAGTACTAGCTCCCATGGAAGTTGGCTCCTCTAGCGTACCTTAGTCATGATATATCAACCACAAAGATCAAAGTGCTTGAGCATTGAATTCAACTTTGGGATGGTTCAAATCAATATTATGAAGTTTGATGGACATGATCCGAAAAGGAGAGACCATTTATTGTTCTAAACATGATAAAAGGTCTCCATTTGCGAACAAGCAATCCTCATTTTATTTCCTCGGAGAATACAGTTGCTTCCTAAGTTCTTACATTCACTCTTGTTCTCACTCTGCGTGCTCTTGCACTCAGGAAATGTCTCAATTCAAGGAGAGAGGAAGGTCGTGGAGAGAGGCATTGCCTCCTAATTTACGAGGTCAACGGGTAGGTCGGGAGTTTGAGGACTTGCATGAAGCCCAAGAATATTCATCAGAGGAATCTCGTGAGGCCCGGGAAGAGTCATCAAAGGGCGAAGCCCACGAAGAGATGAATTCCCAAAAGATGAATTCCCAAGAGATGAATTCCGTTGAGATGAATTTCGTGAAGATGAATTCCGCTGAGGAAGCCTCATGGGAAGGCCCTTAAAGAACTGAGAACAATGAAGAAAACCCGCATACCATGTCAGGAGACCAAGGACACTTAGTAGCAGAGCAGCGGCTCAAAAGCCCATGGGGTTGTATGAAGGTTTTCTTGAGAATTCAACCCAACCCGATTTTAAGTATTTTTATGAGGTTTAATGCACAACCCATAATTATTTTCAGTGCTGGAAAATAAATCAGAAAATATCAGACATAAATACACAGTTGAAACTCACATTTACAGGCATAAATTAAAATTTAAATGCACACCATAAAAAAATTTCAGACTCAGAAATTTTGGCAAAGTGCCCAGGAAAAACCCACAAGGAGAAAACCTGTCAAAGAGAGTGAGGATGATTTTATTTCTTCAGATGAGTTCAGTAAAACAATTTTACAGTCAAAAGAAAACTTATCTCCACTGCAAAATTCACCTAGAATATTCCTCGAAATTAGTGCTAACTGCTGCCTTGAATTTCGTGCAAAACAGGACCTTGAAAATCATGCTAGGAAGGACAGTGTACGGACTGTATGGTCCTCGAATTATGTGCTTGTACTTTTCTCAATTTTTGTGTTGTGTACGACCTCGATTTTTGTGCCTACTGTCTCAGGATTCATGCCCATAAATTTTTCCTTGGAAATCATGCCCATTGTCTCGAGAATCATGCCCAGAAACTCCCCTCGACCTTGAAAACTGTGCCCCGATTTGGTGTTGTACGGACTCAGGATTCGTGTTGTGTTGAATCTCTCACTGCCTCGATTTTTGTGATGCTCATTAATTGCTCAGAAAACTGTCTAGAAATTTGTGCCCTCTGTTGCTCTCTCTTCTCTCTTCACTCTTCTTCTTCACAAAAAAAAGTGAGCTCAAAAATGTCTTCCCTTTCCTTTCTGTTTGAAAACCTAGGGTGAGTGGAAGGCCATCTAATCCAAGGGCCGAGATTGAATTAGATGTGAGGTTGAGAATAAATGCACATTTAATTCTCATGAAAAATTAATTTCCCTCACCTCACTTAAATTTATCAAAAAGTAACTTTAATCTCTAAAGTTAAATTAAATGCTCATCTCAAGTCATTTAATGCAAGGGTCACTTTATTTCCCCCGTTTAAGTGACTAAGAAAAAAGTCACCTAGGGGAACACTTTCCTAGGTACAAAATTCAACACTCCCTCTTACCGAGGAAAATGTTCTGCACCACTCCCAAGTTGTCCCTGAAGAAGAAAAACTTGCCCCGCCCCAAGGATTTTGTCAGAATGTCTGCCACCTGCTTATCAACGGAAATGTACTGTAACTCCACAGCTCCTCTTTGAACACAGTCTTGGATGAAGTGGTACCTGATCTCTATATGCTTTGACCTATCATGAAAAACTGGATTCTCAGATAGTTGGATGCAACTCTGATTGTCACGGTATATCACTGTGGGCCTCATCTCCTGATCAAATAAATCTACCAATAACTTCCGACGCCACAGTGTCTCGCAACTAGCCTGACTGGCTGCTATGTACTCAGCCTCAGCAGAACTCAAAGCAATGAACTTTTGCTTCCGACTGAACCATGACACTACTGTCGAGCCCAAACTGAAGCAACAACCGGAAGTGATCCTTCGATCCATCACACTGCCTACCCAATCTGAATCCGTGAAGCCAACCAAACTAACTCCACCCGAACTCTTGTAGTCCAAACCAAAATCCACTGTCCCTGCAAGGTATCTCAACACATGTTCGCGGCTACCCAATGCACTCTCCTAGGCTCCACCATGAACTAACTGAGAGTGTTCACCGCAAAACATAAGTCTGTCCTGGTGTTGACCAGATACATCAATGAACCAATGAGATGACGATATAATGTAGGATCTACGAACTCTCCCTCAGAAGCATGAAGTTGCTTCCAATTGGTAATCATAGGTGTGGACATAGGCCTGCAGTCCTCCATCCGAAATCTCCTTGGAATATCTGCAACATACTTTCCTTTTCCCAGGAAAATATGACCAGGCTCTTGCCAAACCTCCATCCCCAAATAATAGTGCATCAACCCAATATCTGTCATATCATAGTCTGAAGCAAGATCTCTCTTTCAAGCTACAATGAGACGCTCCTCCCCTGTGATAAACAAATCATCAACATACAACAGAAGAATGAGTGGATCCCCATGAACCACAATGAAGTAAATATTGGGATCATCCTTACTCTTCTGAAATCCCATCGACATCATATATGCATCAATCCTGGAATACCAAGATCGAGGAGCTTGCTTCAGACCATACAAGGCCTTCTTCAGCCTGCACACATGAGAATCCCTCCCATGAATCTCAAAGCCCTGCGGCTGCTCCAAATAAACCTCCTCCTGCAGAAGAACATTGAGAAATGCGATATTCACATCCATCTGGTGGATACTCCAATCCATCTCTGCTGCCATGGAAATCACTGCTCTAATAGAAGAATATCGAGTAACCGGTGCAAAGGTCTCATCATAATCTACTCCCTCTATCTATGAAAACCCTCATGCCACAAAGTGAGCCTTGAACTTCTCCACACTACCATCTACAACATGCTTCACCTTGTAAATCCACTTGGAAGTCACCACTGACTTCCCATCTGGTCTCGGTACAATCTCCCATGCATCATTCTTCATGATGGAATGGTACTCTTCCATCATGGCATCTCTCCAAACCTTATGCTGAGAGGATTCCTCAAAAGTAGAAGGCTCTGAATCATGAAGACTAGCAACTAATGCCATACCCAATCTACCAGGCATCACAACTAGCCTAATTGGCTCCTGGGGCCTACCAAATGACTCTGCTTCCTTCAAGGTCTCACGAAGCCATTTAGGCTTCCTCTTCCCTAAAGGTGGCTCCCAAACTGGTCTATCCTCATCTGAAGAACTTCCAGAAGTAGATGGCCCAGAAACCTGTGAACCAGTAGCTGATGAAATAGCCACTGGTGAACTCAGTGATCCAGAAGCTGCAACTGGTGAACCTGTGACCTGAGATCCAAAACTTGTTCCCGAAATACCTACTGGTTGTACCATTGTACATGTAGAGCCTGTAACTATAACTTGTGGCCCAGTCACTTCGGAAAACTGTGATCCAGTACTCTGAACTAAAGATACCTGTGTCACCTGAGGTGTGGAAGCCAATGGCTCCTCATACTCCAACTCTCTAGGCTTCCTGAAGGCTCTCTCCTCCTCAAATCTCACTTCCCGCCTCACAACAACTTTCCTCTGCGCGGGAAGATAAATACAAAAATCCTTCAAAGTCTCATCATAGCCCACAAAGATGCCTCTCTCTACAGTGGGGTCCAACTTTGTCCTCTTCTCTGAAGGGACATGAGAGTAAGTCAAGCAACCAAATATGCGAAAATGACTAACCTCAGGCTTCTTTCCTGTGAACATCTCCTCAGGATTATTTCTCCCCAAGGAATAGTGGGGACTCCTATTCTGAAGTTAAACAACTGTACTGCAAGCCTCTGCCAAAAGAAAGAAAGGAAGACTTCGATCATGAAGCATAGCTCTCGCTGCTCCCACAATAGCCCTGTTCTTCCTTTCATCTACTCCATTCTGCTCAGGAGTATATGGTACTGTCAACTGTCTCTGTATGCCCTCCTTTATGCAAAACTCATCGCCCCCATTGTCTGATCTCAGAACCCGAATCCTCCTCCCTGTCTGATCCTCCACAAGAGCTTTGAACTCTTGGAAGGTCCGCAAGACATCAACTAACTTCTTTCTCCTCAAGAAGTAGATCCAGGTTTTCCTGGAATAGTCATCGATGAAAGTCACATAATACTCAAATCCTGTCAAGGAAACAGATGACATAGGACCACATAAATCTGATTGAATCAAATCAAGCACCCCTGCTGACCTGCTGTCACTGCCTGAAAAAATAGTGTTGGTGTACTTTCCCAAAGCACACCCTCTGCATACATCAATGTGCTTTGTGTTGAACTCTAGTAGACCTGTAACCATTCTCCTCAACAACCTCAGAGCTGGATGATGCAGATGATCCATCCTCCGATGCTACAGCTCGCAAAGCTCATTGTTGTTGCTATGTGCCAAAGCGTGTTGGGGCTAAAATAAGAGCTTGTATAGTTTCCCGCATCTAACCCCAATGTCTAAAGAGGTAGATGATCCTGCAGTCTTGGGGAATATATGCACATGTCCATACATGAAAAAAACCCCAAGTCTTTTGTCCTCAATGGTGGAAATTGATACCAAGTTCTTTTTCAACCCAGGGACAAACAACACATCCCTCAAAATCATAGGACTCATGGACTCCCTCTGAAAAGTAAGGGTCCCATGGCCAACAGCTCCGACAACTGTTCCATCTCCCAATACAACCTCCACATCTACACATGTCTATTAAAGCTCGGAGAACATCTCTCAAGCACCTGTCATGTGACTCGAAGCTCCACTATCAATATACCAAGTGTTGGTGGTAGATGCACTCATCTAATGGCCAGTCACAAGGAATGCTCCGTCTTGATATCTAAATTAGTGATGGTGATAATATAGGCTCTCTCTCTCTCAACATGTCCAGCACAAAGAGAAAACTCTCTCTCAAATCTCGCTCCAAAATCATCAGTCTCTGTTAAGGCTGATGTCTGTTGTTTCTTATTCTTCTTCTTCTTTGGACACTATGAAGCATAGTGCCCAAATCCCTGACAAGCAAAGCACTTAACTTTGCTAAAGTCCTTCTTCTGTCCACCTTGTTGTTGATGCTGCTTGGCCCCACCCTGCTTGGGGCCCTTCTTGGATTTCTTCTTTCCTTTTGCAGTCAAAGCCACGTTTTCCTCATCCTCCCTACTCTGTGAAGAGCTTCCCTACACAATACCTCTCCTGGTCTCCTCCTGTACAAAGTCATCCCATAGTCTATCCCAGGAAGGTATGTTTTCCCTACCAACTATAGCCTCCACAAGAACAGCGCATGGCTTGGTCACACCATTCACTGTTGTCTGCACTAGCTCAGTGGATGAAACTACCTCTCCAACTGCTGCAAGCTCATCTCTGACCTGAGATATCCTAGTAAGGTAGGATGTCACTCCCTCTACTATATTCATCTTTATACTTTTTATCTTCTCTCTTAATACCATCTTCCGGTTCTCATTAGTGCTCTGGTATAAACTAGTTAAATCAGCGCACGTTTTAAAAGCATGGTCTTTACTTGAAATATGCGGTATAATATGGTCTTTAACTGCATCTACAATGATCCTTCTAGCCTTATAGTACTTCTTGTTGAAAGCTGCTAATGCATGTGCATCGGTAGAAGCAGGAACTACAATTGGGTTTGATGTTGTATTGTTTACCACTTCATCCCAAAGTTCATTCTCTTCCAAAATCAGCATTATCCTAGCCTTCCATGGAACAAAATTTCATGTTCCATCTAGCCTATCTTCCAACCTAAGTCCTATAGCCATCTCACTGCCAACTCAACAAGGTGTTGCCCACTGACAAAAGAAATTACTGACAGTCTGAAATAACTTCAAATTTTTCTGCCCCCAAGCTCTGATACCATGAAAATTTTCTTGAGAATTCAACCCAACCCGGTTTTAAGTCTTTTTATGAGGTTTAATGCACAACCCAGAATTATTTTCAGTGCTGGAAAATAACTCAGAAAATCTCAGACATAAAAACATAGTTGAAACTCACATTTACAAGCAGAAATTAAAATTTATATGCACACCATAAAAAAATTTCAGACTCAGAAATTTTGGCAAATTGCCCAAGGAAAACCCACAAGGGGAAAACCTATCAGAGAGAGTGAGGATGATTTTATTTCTTCATATGAGTTCAATACAACAATTTTACAGTCAAAAGAAAACTTATCTCCACCGCAAAATTCCCCCAGAAGCTTCCTCGAAATTAGTGCTAACTACTGCCTCGAATTTCGTGCAAAACAGGACCTTGAAAATCATGTCAGGAAGGACAGAGTACGGACTGTATGGTCCTTGAATTATGTGCCTGTACTTTTCTCAATTTTTGTGCTGTGTACGACCTCGATTTTTGTTCTTGTTGTCTCGAGATTCACGCCCATAAATTTTGCTTGGGAAATTGTGCCCACTGTCTCAGGAATCACGCCTAGAAACTCCCCTCGAAAATTGTGCCCATATTGGGTGTTGTACGGCCTCAGTATTCTTGTTGTGTTGAATCTCTCACTGCCTCGATTTTCATGTTGCTCATTAATTGCTCAGAAAGCTGTCTAGAAATTCGTGCCCTCTTCTGCTCTCTCTTCTCCTCTATTCACTCTTCTTCTTCACAAAAAAAAGTGAGCTCAAAAATGACTTCCCTTGCCTTTTTGTTTGAAAACCTAGGGTGAGTGAAAGGCCATCTAATCCAAGGGCCCGGATTGAATTAGATGTGAGGTTGAGAATAAATGCACTTTTAAATCTCATGAAAAATTAATTTCACTCACCTCACTTAAATTTATCAAAAAGTAACTTTAATCTCTAAAGTTAAATTAAATGCTCATCTCAAGTCATTTAATTCAAGGGTCACTTTATTTCCCCCTTTTAAGTGACTAAGGAAAAAGTCACCTAGGGGAACACTTTCCTAGGTACAAAATTCAACATTGTAAGATAGAATGGGATGAGAATGCAGTAGCCATAGACTACTACCTTGCAAAATTAGTCCCGTACCCTGATTGGCCCTGAAGGTAAGTGGCCCAACAACTCCCTTTGCATCGATTGCATACAACACTGCTGGTCACATAAAGCTCAACAACCTCAAAACAGTGGGGTCTGCAACCAATGTGGAGGTGCTAGTTGCAACAAGCTAAAAGATGAGTATAATCAATTGGTATTTGATCTTCGAAAGGAGGTGGCAGACATGAATTTCCAGATTGAACCCATGATGCGTATGCAGCAAGCTCAGATGGACATCCTTAATAACATACATGGAAATAATTCGCAGTCGGCCAAAGCACCTGTCATCATCCTCCAGCCATTAGTGCAAGAAGCCTCCCCCGAGGGGTGTGATGAAGACATGTCCTCCACCGTGTAGCAGCTTGTTATGCTAGTGGTATTAGCATTTTGTCCCCTAGTGGTCTCAGTTTGCGTCCTCTAAGTTAATAGGAACCTTAAGTTAAGCTAGTTTTTTTATTAAATGTAATTGACAGGGAATGTAGTCATCAATGACAAGCAATATTTGCTCAATCGTAGTACTTGTGTGGCTCATTTTGCATCAGCGCCATTATGTAGGGCATGGCCGGACTCTGTTCCGTAGCTGAAACTGTAGCTTTTTGTCCATTTTTTGATAATACAATAGCTTACTTAAAAAAAGAATATCTATGTTGGGCATGGCCGGACTCTCTGTTCTGTAACTGAAACCATACCTTTTACTCATTTTTTGTTAATACAAAAGATTGCTTAAAAAAAAAGTATATGTTGTGCATTGCCAGATTATGTTCTGGAACTGTGAAATTGTAGTTTTTTCTCCTATTTTTTTAATACAAAAGCTTAATTAAAAAAATAATATCTATTTATATTAATACACTGTGAAGATCTCAGAGGAGTCTGTTTTTTGAACTCCCAAGATTTTTTTCATGTAAAGACTCAATCATGTTGATCAAAATCTTGCTCAGGGAATCAAGTACGATTTCTAGAACATCAAATTCCATGCCTAGTCATCTCTGGATGCATATTTGGAATATGTACTATATTATTACATTCTTTTTTAAATTAAAAAAAATACATTCTGATATGGCAAATTGGCAATGATGTATTACAAAAAAAATTCCAGATATGGCAAATTGGCAATGATGTTGTTCAGATTAAGTATAATCTACAGTTTTTTTTTCAAGCACATGATCAATGTTTTTGAAGTACATTGCACAGTTTGTTGGAAATGTTTTGGAATATGTATTGTAATGTATTGTATTATTATATTCTAATTTAAATTAAAAAAACATATTGATCTATTAATAAAACATCCAGATATGGCAATGATATTGATCAGATCAGATTAAGTGCAGTCTACATGGTTTAAGTGCGATCTACATTGTTTTTGGTAGGAAAATGATCCACAGTGTTTAATGCGATCTACATTTTTTTTACTAAAAAGAAATCTATGTTGAGCATGGCCGGATAGTATGTTCTGTAACTATGAAATTGTACATTTTTCTCCTTTTTTTAATACAAAATCTTACTTTAAAAAATAATATATGTCTATGTATATTAATACATAGTGAAGATCTCAAAGGAGTCTGTTTTTTGAACTGCCTAGCTACTTTTCATGTTGATCAAAATCTTGCTAAGGGAATCAAGTACGATTTCTAGAACATCAAATTGCAGGCCTAGTAATCTCTGGCTACAGGCTGCATATTTGGAATATGTACGGTACTGAACTGTATTATTACATTATGATATGGCAAGTTGGAAATGATGTATAACAAAAAAAACATCAAGATATGGCGAATTGGGAATGATGTTGTTAAGATTAAGTACAATCTACAGTGTTTTTGTCAGGCACATGATCAATGTTTTTGAAGTACATTCCACATTTGGAAATATTTTGGAATATGTATTATATTATACTGTATTATTATATTCTAGTTTAAATTTTAAAAAAAACATATTGATCTATTAAAAAAACATCCAAATATGGCAATGGATGAGATTAAGTGCGATCTACACTGTTTTTGGCAGGAAAATTATCAATGTTTTTCAAGTACATTGCTCGCATATCACTTACCTTGAGATGGTTTGAAGAGAAAATTGTGTTGTATGAATACTTTGTTGTGACACGACGCTATGAGTACGGTGGCTGTAGCGAACGCAACAAAGTTGCATCTAGAAAAAGACACACCCCTTCAAATTCATATATTGCATCTATGAAAAATTTCAATTTACCTGCCATGCTAAATCGATATATTGCATCCATGAAAAATGAAAATTTTCAAGTTACCCGCCATGCTAAATCGATATTTGGACTCCAAGAAAAATGAATTCCTACACCATAACTGTGCCACCCTCGAATTAATTGCAAACGATATGTATTGTATAGATATGTTATAAATTGGGCCAATATTAATTACTTAGAAATAAAAAATTAGTTTAGTTGCAAGTTGTACACGTCGAAACATGGTTTATTTAATGCAATAAATAATTTTCCAGAGGCTTAACCTACGTTAAACTCACTGTCAGTTAGAATTTTTGGCTGGGTAACTAGGCTAGCTTGAAAAAATAGATTGGGTAATTCAAAATCTTGATCGGAAATTGTCTCAATTTAATTTTTTCAGGTTAAAATATTTTCCATGAGTTGACACAACTACCTTTTTAACAATAAAACGTAATATTTTCAAAAGCATGTGTGCAATTCTAGCCAATCAAAGAAAGCATCTTTTGAGATTCCTTGATTAATATTTCTAATGATTTAGGATGCATGGTAGAAGTGGGTAAAATGTTATGAAAGTTCGTGGCAAAATGTTTGGTTTGCCAACAAAATAAGGTTGAAACAGTTAAGACCACAGGTATTTTACAACCTTTGGACATACCTTGCTAGCGTTGGGAGGAAGTCTCAATGGATTTTATCACAGGACTACCCAAGTCAAAAGGGAAGAATGTTATTATGGTGGTTGTTGATAGACTCATGAAATATGCACACTTTTGTGCACTTTTTTACCCTTTTAATACAAATATAGTAGCTATCACTTTCATGGATACAGTTCAGAAGTTACATGGAAACCCAAAGACTATTGTAAGTGATAGAGATCCAATTTTCACTAGTAAATTTTGGACTAGATTATTTTCTTGTTTGGGTACCCAGTTGACTCACAATTCATCTTGACATCCTCAATCTGATGGGAAAACTAAAATAGTGAACAAATGTTTGGAAGGCTATCTTTGTTGTTTTTCATCTGATAAACAAACACAATGGGTGAAAAGGTTGTCCTTGGCATAATGGTGGTACAATACTTCCTTCCATACATCATAAAAAATGTCTCCATTTATGAAACTTTATGGGTACTAAACTCCATCTATCACATCTCCCTTAAAACGAAAATCTAAAGTTCAAGTTGTGGAAGATCACATAGAGCACCATCAAGAAGTTCTCCAAATACTGAAAGACAACCTGGCTATGTAAAAAAACATGATGAAACTGTAAAAATTTGAGGAAATATGCACTAAAATATTTCCTCAATCCTTGCTTCACAAAATGACTTAGATTTTTCTGAGTTATTAAAGCTGAAATAACTTTAAATGCAAGTACTCAATGAAGCATTTAAAACACTATCTCTGCCATAAATGAACACTGGAATTTTAGGGCCAATGCCCAGGGAAAAACCCCATGTGGGGGAAAAACCCAGAGAGAGATCTTCTTTTATTATTTTGGAGCAAAATCAGAATTATTCTACAAGGAATTTTTAGTGTCTTAACTCTGCAAACTCTGAAGGTAAAAAAAACACTTTTACTTCTGTCTTTTCCTCACAACTGTAAGAACATAAATAAAATAAAATAAAAAACAAACTGTCCACAGGTGTAGCACAACTCAGCATCCTGGGAACTTGTGCCAAACTGACAGTGATATATCAGCAACAGACAGAAATACAATAGCAGAAACCCAGAGCAAAAATACCTTTCAATCCATGCCTGGATAGTACAGTACGGCCTGCAATCTGGATAGCAGATTTCTGTATGGATTTGCTACAAGGAAATACCTAGGGATTCGTGCCTGAAGCTGCTGCAAATTTCTGCGTACCTCGTGCTGTACGGATGCTAAAAAACATTGTACGGACTTGCTCCTACAACGTGGGAAACTGTGCCTTTCAGTTTGATAACATCAATGCTCTTAATAAAATGTCTCTCACTCTTTGTTTCTCTCGTTGTGTGTTTTCTCTTCCTCTAAGCATGTATTTGTATTCTTTCCCTTCCAAAACCCTAAGTGAAAACCTAACTGACCCTTTTAATCTAAGGGCTGAGATCACTTTAATCTGAGGGTGGTTATTTAATGCATCCTTTTTAAATAGGATAAATAACTTAAGGAGACAAAAATACATTCACTTAAGTAACTTTATAAAAGTGATTTTATAAAAGTCACTTTCAAGTTATAACATGCTAAGAAAAAAACACTTTATGTCCCCCCCATGACAAACACAAAACATGGGTGGAGGACATTTCTCATTAAATTTTAACAGAAACAACAAGCAGATCAACATCACAGTGAAAGAATTTTTTAAGAAGGGGATTGGGTACTTATGAGGATACATCCTTACAAACAGATGTCCCTCAAGCAACTAAATAAGGACAATAAATTAGCACCCAAGTACAATGGTCCTTATAAAGTGTTGCAGAAGATTGGTAGTGTGGAATACAAATTGGAGCTCCATTTATCTTCAAGGGTATATCCAATTTTCCATGTTTCTTGCTTAAAGAAGGTAATCAGAGACAAGATTCTCATTCAAACAATCCTACCAGAGCTTGATGAAGAAGGAAAATTTGTATTGTAACTTGAACAAATCACTAACATAAGGACCAAGCAACTACAAAATCGGGCTATTACGGAGTACCTCATCAAGTGGAAGAACTTACCAATTGAATATTTGGCATGGGAAGATGAGTCCTTCATATAGAAGCATCCACAACTAACCAAGTGTTGAGGACAACACTTGTTTGAAGGGGAGGGGCATATTAAGCCCTAAATGTGGGCACATTTCCCCTTATATTTGTCACATTACATTAATTTTGATGTCGTCTTGGTACATTAGTTGTAATTATCATTAGTATGGTTATATTAGTTACGTCGACTTGGGTCAGTTAGTTGGAATTGTACCCCTTAGTCTCCTATATATAGGAAGGAGACAATTTTCATTTGGAGCATCTTGTCTTGTCTTGTCTTGTCTTGTGTACTCAATACATTGTATAACGAGGTTTCCCCCTCAACCTGAGGCTTGTTATTCATCTATGTTCTTCATTATTAAGGTGTGGAGTACTCTTTCTGGTCTATTTCTGCTCTTTTTGGAAATTTGTTGCTTAACAAATATAGGTAAGATGCAAGACAAATTCCTACCCCAAGCTACTGAAATTTCATGCAAATTATCAAGAAGAATGGGTGGCTTATATGGCACACACGTCCAACCTATACCCTATCTTATGCAACTTAATTTGCATCCCCTCATAAGATGGCAAAACCACAAGACAAACAACAAATTTAAACCACAAAATAAACAAGGTTATTCCACTTGAACAAATTTACCCTTAAAGTAAACTATGGATATAAATCTTAGAATGATAAAAGAACATGTTACCTCAATAATATACCATCAAGTTGTGCTAACCATGGAAGAAGAAACCCCAATAGATAAGAACCTTTGGATGCAAAATGATAGTATTTCTCTCCGACAACAACAACAAATGACAATGAGAAGTGAACTCTCTTATATAAGAGAAAAGTTCAACTTCCTTTACAATAAAATAATAATATATGTGTTAAAACCCTAGATCCAACCCAGGGACTCTCCAGGATAAAGTAAAAAATTATAAAAGAATATCAACTATCCAACAAACTCCTCAAGAGAGAGGGTGCTCCAACAAAATCATGATCAATGAGTGACAATGTTACATAGTAGGCCCAAAGAAGGAGGGTTATCCAAGGAAAATGGTCCAATCAATGACCAAAAAAGGCCCAAAAATGAGGGCTCCAAGAGAATGGACCAAATCTCAACAATACACAACCATAAGGCTCAAAATGCTAGAGCATTCCCCCATGCAAGTGACACATGTGGCCCAAATGATCACAACATGGAACATCATCCTAAAAATTGTCCAAAAACCTCCTCCCAAGGTGAGCACTAGCATCAATAAGGGTGCATGGCGATTAGAGGGGCCAATCCCAAGGTCAAAGCCTAGGACACTCTCCCTAAAATGCTCAAATGACCTCATATCATCCACATGTGTGAGACAGGGTAATTTTTAGGGGCAAAATTTCACCAATTAGCTATTTTTGGGCTTTTTTTCAAAAAATAAATTCGTTGTTTAGTCATTTTTAGCCTATAATATCGCCTATATTTACATAAAATATGTTTTTTAATCATAATATTCGCCAAAATTTACAAGTTTCAGTAGTAAATTGTATGTTTCATATTTAATATTCGCCTACCTATATATATTGTTTTTTTCAATCCAAAATAATTGCCTAGAATACTATACTTAAGTATAATATTAGAATCCTTAAAAAATACCTTGGTGTGAGAAAAACGGTCATCTCTAACTCCAATGGCTCTCCTCAAGCAATGTCCAAGGGTCATGTCATGGTCCAAAATGAGGCATCGGGTTCAAATGTGAAAGGAAGTGTTTAGAGGCCTCCCTAAGCCTACCACGCTCCAATGAAGGGTCCCCAATGTGCCAGGAAGTGTGGCACCCCCCTCAAATGTGCTAGGAACGTCAACATGATCATCACCAAGTGTAGCGCTCCAAGTATAAGTGCCTAATAATAATCCAATATACCATATCAAGTCATAGCATGTGTGTAAATAAAATCACTCTAGTACATAAAGATAACACATAATTAAAACTTAGGCAACATTAGTTTCATATGAGAATAATACACAAGATATACATTACAAATACACATTTTCTAGTCTAAATAACTCAATGATCATATAGTCTTTTACTCATCTAGTCTAACATTGGTGTAACCCTTACAACATTTTTACATATGCATCCTCAATCAACACGCATAGCTTAGATACCTAAGTCAAGTGAGGGTACAAGAAGTGAAGTATGTACATAGGGAAAAAGGGGGTCTTTGTGAATTATCCATCATAGCAATATAGACCTTTAACCTTCAAGAGTTAGGATTTTTAGATGTTTCTTCCACACTTGTGCCTAGTGAAGTGTTGTATGGGTCATCCATCCTCGCGTCTTCATATTGTGATCTCTTTAATTCAGTTTTTATTTACCATTTAATTCATTTACACCCTGCACTGACTTAGTCCCTTTTGCTTTATATTTGGCTTTGATAACCTGAGACAAGGGAACTTGGCTTTTTGCAAGGGGAGTATCTCCCATAATTTTCCATTTGCATTTGCATTTAATTTATTATCAAAGCCCCCTTTTTGGAGAGTACAAGACTCTTTTGACTTTATTTGAGGCATTCATACATTGGAATAGTAATGAGACCATAAGTTATTACTAACGACTGACCATTCACAAAGGGGAAAAGTAAAAGGGATGAGTAAAAAATTATGAAATAGATGAAAGTCACTTGACTTACTTCACCAAGGTACAAATCAACCTTTGAAATAACACACTTATTAAGCAAAAAGTATAACACCAAGGATAAACTAAGAGACAAGCAATAATGTCAGTATATGAGCCATTATAGAAACATACATGTAGAATATCATGTTAACATATTGACATACTAGAAAAATTTCTAAGAGTGACTAGGGATTAGAGATATCACATCACTGGAGGATCGAACATTTTGTTTGACTAGGCACATGGACCATCTGAAAAAAATAAAGAACCTTTGACCAATGATCTATGGTGAAGGCACAAATCTCATCTCGTGAACTGTTGATCAAAATCACCTCTATTGAAAGAGGGGTAACATTGGCTCCAATTGCGGGACATGTACTCTATGTGAGAGTGCATGAGAACTCCAGAATCTCAAACATTTCTCCGCAAACCACTCAAAGTGCAGATCAAATCCTATTGAGGGATCAAGACACAAATGCCTTGTCCTTTTCTACATAAATCAAAGTTGGAAAGCATAATGGAACTAGTAGATAAATTTATACAACAAAGTAAAGTGCATGAAGTGAAATGCAACTCAATCAAATGCATAAAATAAAATGTAAATCAAAATTAAATGCATGTGTAACTCAATATGCGTAAAGTAGCATGTAAATTAAATGAATATGTGCATGCACATGTAACTCAATTGGTTAGAGGAAATGCAATCCTACCCTACTGAGAGATTCCCCATTGCATCAAATACTATCTTGATAATACAGTTTCAAAATTTGTCCATTCACAGACAAAGGCGATCTTTCTCCATCCAAGTGATTAAGGTAGAAAAGGTTAGTACCGGCAAGGTCATCAATTCTATATGGTCCCAACCAAAAACTCTCAAATTTCCCGTGTTTCCCAGGTTTCTTACTATGTATGTTCCACATGAGCACTAGGTCACCCTTCTACAAGTCCATGCTATGAGATTTCTTTTGAAACATAGCTTGAATATCTCTTGGCACTTTGCAAAATGGCCTAAAGATTTCCTTCTAGCTTCATCAAGTTCACTCAATTGATCGATCCTTTCTTGCATAACATCTTGGTTTATAGGTAAATTGTTGAAGGAATCAATACACGGGATAACTGATACACGTGAATATTTAAGTGAATGGACAAAGTAACATCCATCCCGTATATTAATTCAAAAGGGATCTTTCTAATTGATTATTTATTAGTTATTCTATCAACGCACAAAGCGCATTTAAATGTTCCATCCCAGTTCTTCTTGTTCTCACCTATAGTTTTCTTCAAGGTGGTTATCATATCCTTGTTACTAGATTCTACTAGACCATTTCCTTATGGGTAATAGTTCAAAGAATGGGACGGGACAATGCCATGCTCAAAGTAAAATCCTGACATCTCTATTGAGCAAAAATATTTGGCATTGTCAATAGTGATTTTGGTAGGAAAGTTGAAGCTAATAATGATCTTATCTTTGAGGAATTGAATCACCACACTATCAGTTGCTCTCTTGGTGGGGATGGCTTCGGCCCACCTCGTAAATAGTATGTTTTTATGAGGATCCATTTATGTCCATTACTTGAGTTATTCTTGATTCAACTCTCCAATAAAATCCAACCCCCATTCCCTAAGAGGAGCCACTATGATTGGTTACAAAGGAAGAGATGAAATCTTTTGTCTACCTACAAACAACTGCCAAGGTTGAAAATTCCTTACAAACTTGTGGATGTCAACAAATGTCATGGGACAATAGTAACTATCCCTCAAAATCTTAAGAGTGATCATTCTAGTAGCGTAGCGTCCACCACAAAATCCTTCATGCAAATTAGTCATGGTTTTTTTAGCTTCAACGTCATCAACACATTGCAGGACCAATCCATTTGGGTTTCTCCAACCCATTCATCCTTGCACGATACAATACTTATATGCTTTAAGTCTTATGGAGCTTTTCTTATGGTCAACTAAGTGGTTCAGACAAGTAAGAGTCTTGAAGTAATAAACAATGCTGAAGTACTAGTCATGTTTCTCTCATGTGTTTAGCACAAGAAAAATCATCTCAAGGGGTTCATCACTTAAGTTCTAGGATTTCTCATTTCCTTCGATGTGCATATGGGTTAAGCCTTTTCCTTTAATTAATTTGGTAGATTTTATCTAAGTCATATTCTTGTAATTGAGTCACCCACTTTCCTCTAACTCCTAGACAATCATGTTGAGTTAAGATGTTCTCAATCGCGACATGGGGTACATAGGCTACTATATTGGAGTAGCCAACATAGATTCTTAGGTGTTTCAATAATTGCACAAGAGCATAAGCTTGATTTTCCATTATGGCATACTTTAATTCAATGTCTCTATGTGATTTTCTCATGAAGGCTATGGGTTGCTGTAAGTTTTCATTTTTCTTCTACAACAAGACCCCAGTAATTGTATCCTCGGAAGCAAAAGAAAAAACTTGGAAGTCTTTGGAATAATTTGAGACAAGGGTTGAGGCAATATCTTGTTTGATTAAGTCAAAATATTTCTTACCATCATCATTCCATTTGAAAACTTGAGCCTTCTTAAATAAGTTGGATATCGATTTTGTGATTTCAACAAAGTTAGGAATAAATTTGTTTAATACAATTTATCTTTCTGAAGAAGGATTGGACAACTTTCTTGCTTTTGAGAAAAGGTAGTTGTTGGATGGCCTCAATTCTTAAAGGGTAAATTCGGATTATGTCTTTGGATACAATGTGTCTTAAGAGTTTACTTTCATCAATTCCTAGAATTGATTTCTTAAGGTTTAAGAATATATTAGATTTTCTACACCTCTTGAATATGTGCTTAAGATGATTTATATGATTTTTGTGTTCCTTTGAATCTATGGTCAAGTCATCTTTGTAAGTCTTAATGATGTTTCCAATGAGGTCCCTAAAAACAAAATCCATTGCATGTTGGAAAGTGGATCCCGCGTTCATAAATTCAAATGGTATTCTAAGATATTCAAAATTTTCTCAAGGAGTCGTCAAATATGTCTTTGGTCTATCTTCCTCTTTGACCAGGACCTGGTTATAACTTGAGAACCCATCCAACATAGACATCATGCTAGCCCCAATGACCCTTTGTAAAAGATTGTCCATGTTGAGAAGCAAGTAGTTATCTTTAAGGGATAATTGGTTAAGGTTTTAGAAATCGAAACAAAGTATTATCTCACCATTCTTTTTCCTAACCACGACCAAATTAGCTACCCGCTCAGAGTGTCTAGTAGGGGCAATGATTTTGGCTTCCAACATTTTTGCTAACTCCTTTTTAATGAGAGGGGATAACTTAGGATTAATAATTCTCAACTTTTGTCTATAGGGTTAGCACCTTCCTTCAAAGGAATACTATGATGGACCACATCTTCTCGATATGTCTTCAAATCATTATATGACCAAGCAAACACATCCTTATATTCTCTTACTAGATTTTCAATATCTCTCCTTTGTTCCAAAGTGGTGTCCTTACCCACCTTAATGATCTTTGGACTAGATTCAAAACCAATGTTCAACTCTATGTAATCATTACGCTCATTTGCTTCTTTCTTGCGCTTGAAAACATCATCCCTACTAAGGTCTTGTTCTAAAGGGACAAGTCCCTTAGGGAAATTATTCTCTACCCAAACTTCAACTCCTTTATTTTCATCTCCTTCAACTCTCTAATCAACTTCATGATTAGCAAATTCTTGTGAGTTATTCATGAACTTTATAATTTTCAAATCATCATGAAAAACCTACCAGTGTTCAATATTATTCGGAACAGAAAATCTAAAACTATTTCCATCTTACTCTCTCCAATTAATAGGATTTCACAAGGTTGAAGGGTAGAAGCGACTACAACTAAGGAATCAGTAGTTTTGTTGTGATCCCTTGGGACTACCCAAATAGAAAATGCATCAAATAGTTCCATGGAATCCCACACAACATGCGTGTAGCACTTTATTATTGCATCCCTTGTTGAAAATACATTCTTTGCTTAACGAACAACACGGTCAAAATCACATATAAATTGTAATACCTTTATTCCCATATTTCTTACTAACTCAAGGCCTAAAAGTAAGACTTCATACTCACCTACATTACTGGTAGAGTCAAGCTCTAACCGATATGCATATCTAATTTTGTCACCATTGGGAAATGTGAAAACTATGCATGCGCTAGCCGCCATTCTAGAATAGACTCCGTCAAAATTCATCTTCCAAATCTCATCTTTCTCTAACTTAAGCTCATCATTTTTGTCTAAGTATTTTTCACTAAATTGTTCTTAGATTTTACTATCTATTTATGGGAACACTTGTGAGCTAGAATTTCAATTTTTTGGACTATCGTCAACAGCACAAATGAAGTAATTGATTGGATCTTGTGGATCCTCCACGTGGTATCTCTTAGGAGGCTCACGATGTAAAGTAACAAATGTCCCTACACAAGTTTAAATAGTAGCGAAACATAAATCCATTTGCAAACTACCAACCAAACTAGTGGCCTGCTTCCTTGATAAAAAAATTCCCCAAGAAGTAGGAACTACAATCACTAGACTATCCATTAAAACTAAGATGCCAAGATGAGCAAATAAATTAACCTTTAAGTCCTTAATCAAACCCAAGACTTCAATTATCCAAGAGGATCTCCTTAACAATCCAATCAGAAAATGGAAAATGGGTTCATTTTCTATAGCTTTTAGGAAGCGCTCAAATCCCATGAATATCATTGAAGCTATTTTTAAACCATTCACTGCAATTTGTTTCAACCAAAACTGTCTCTCTTGCCTCTGTTCTTATCACCTCAAACAAAAATATTCTTCTCTAACGACATTGATCTCCAATGGGTTTCAAAAATTCAACGATAGAGAGAAACGCTCCTAGATCATTGGCCTCAATAATGGTCAACTTTTGGCAACTAGTGAAGGTAAAAGTTGATGTCAATTAATTTCATTTGATGGTGATGGTGCGCCTTTACAGGTATACTCATGTTTTTGTTAGCCCTGACTACATTTTCATGGTAAGGAGAAACGAGTATTGAAGAACGATGCCAAGGGTCTTCAACTAGAGAAAAAGCTTGGAGTTGGAAGCAATGCCGATGTCGAGCTAGTCGAATAAGAAGGGACAAAGGGAGAGCTTAACCAACATTATAAAAACCTAGTGATGTGCCATGCTATCATAGTCCAAAGAATTGTGAAAAGAAACCCCTTCCTTGGTATAATTGACAAGTAAAACATGTGTTCATTTGCAGGAAGAACCATTGTTATCTTCCTAGAGAACATTAGAGAGTTTTCTAGATTGAAGGCCATTGGTTGATGGTAAAGTTGTAATCATCCTTCTTAATGGATTGGTTCCTCACTTGAAGTGGACCCAAAGACTTAGCCCATATGATTAAACTCCATTAATAATTAATGAGTGTTGCTTCTGTTTCTAGTCCTCATTTTTAATTTTTCAGCCATTTACATACTGCATTTTATTTCATTCATCCAATTTCATTAATAGAATTATGGAAAATTGAGAAAACACTGAAATTAGTAGAATGGCATGTTTTAACACTAAATTTTGGATCAAGTTGGTATCAAAGCAGTAGATTAGGGATTAATTCATAGGCTTATTTGGATTTGCACAAATTTTGGATTTTGGAAAAAAAATTGGAGATGAAGACTATGGTGGAAGATTTGTACAAGGAACAAAGGAAGAACAAAGAAGGCCCAAGTCAAGGTAAACGAGAAGGACATGGTGGTGACGCTCCTCAAACTCCTCCATCTGCATCCTCTGCTTCAAGTTCAATTTCCTCTTTGATTCCACATAAGAAACAACCATAGAAAGCTTACTCTAATTTTCCTATGCCATCGTTGAAAATTAGATGTGAAATTTGATTTGCCAATGTATGATGGAGAGTTTAATGTAGAGAAATTGGATAATTGGATCAAGCAAATTGAAGTATATTGTAGGGTTCAAAAGATCGTGGGAGAAAAAGGAAAAGTTTAGCTAGCTACTCTTTGATTGGTAGGCACAACACTGATCTAGTGGAAGGGTAAGAGTGAAGAAGGTAAAGTAATTCTTCCTAGTATGAATTCATAGTTACATTAAAGAAGCAATTTTATTGGCAACATAATGGATTGGAAATATCCAAGGCAAAAGAAAGGACATAATGTACAGGGATATACTCAAGAGTTTAGAAAAAAGGCGTTGACATTGAGCATTCCTATTTATACGCAGGAAACTCTTTTGAAGCATATTGGCGGGTTGCATAGTTATTTGAGACATACTATTCTTATGTTCAATCTAACTAACTTGATGAAGTTTGTGTCCAAGCCACTCATATTGAGTTAAAAGGAAGGAATTTCAAGGATAGCTTTTCAAAGGAGTCAGTTTAGACAGTTGAAGGAAAAGGAAAGGGGAAAAGGAAAAGAAAAAATACAGTGAAGAAAGAAGATGAGAAGCCTTCATGTTCACATTGCAAAAAGGAAGAACATTGTGATGTTAAGTATTGGAAACTTTATCCAGAACTAAATCCAAAGAGGTTTGAAAATCAAAATGGTAATAAGCAGACCATGGCTACAATCCAACATAATCTTGGATTGGATTCAAGTGATGAATCCATGGTCATAGCTGTGGGAATACAAGGCATATCTTTTTCTGCTTGTTCTAGCACTAATGCTTATTCTTTAAAATCTAAAACTATGCACAATGAAAGGAAAATAAGTGAGTTATTCCATATTAGAGTTATCTCAAAGCATACAAATATTGATACACTATTTGATAGTGGTTCGCAAGCTAGTCTCATTTCTGGAGAAATTATTAAGTCATTGGGACTTGAAACTAAGCCACATCTAAAACCGTATACTTTAGGATGGGTATATGAAGATGCTAAGTTACAGGTATCTAAGCAATGTAAGCTCAAATTGGCAATCACCTCTAAGTTCATGAATGAGGTAGAATTAGATGTTGTACCACATGATGTTCGTGGAATTGTTTTGGAAAGACCTTATTTGTATGACAAGAAAGTTATCTTCTACAAGGAAGATAATAAGTATCATCTTACAAAGGATGTGGTTGGGTATACTGTAAGAGCCCATTGTGTGAAGACTAACTTGTTTCTTACTACCATGGGACAAATGAAAATGTTGGGAAAATATTTTGTACTCGTGTGTGGATGTCTAGGCACTTTCAGCTATAAAGGATGTTCCATTATTACGTATCATTCCCACTCCAAACAGAGCTGCAACAAAATTTGTTGATGTTTGTAATGAAACCCAAGATAGAGATATGAAATGGGTATCGAAGCCATTGATGGAGTGTTTAAAGGAAGCCTCCAATGAGAGTCAATTCAAAGAAATTAGTGATGTTCCTAAAAGAAATGATGCACAAAATAATTGTTGATTAGTTTGTGCTTAGACTAATACATCAGTCAATGAGTTGGTTTCAAGGATATACCGAAAGAAATTCATAATTAGCATGGACATCATAAATTTGGCTTTCACTCCTCCAGCTCGAGAACTGGAAGAATAATGTTTGAAAGTGTAATATATAGTTTCAATACACTTTTGTTGGATCTATTACGTGGGAAGCATATTCCACCAAGTTATTCCTTTGATCTCTTAAGAGGTAGAACTTTTCGCTCTTGATGGATTCTTGTCTAGAAGGTGACATCTTTAATGACGATGGAACTGAGCTCGTATGCTTGGTTTCTGTCGCCTACCATATGAACCTCATCAGAGGTCGAATGTAACATCTCTTGTTATAGTACTTTTTTCCCATCAAAAGCAAATATAGGAGGAAGCAAGGGTTGTGGGTCAACTTCACCATGAGATTATGGTAAATTTGATAGGATGTTGTTGTGATGGCGATGAGCGTTTTCTTGTGGTTGAATCCATGCCAAATGACACTCTAGCAAAGCATCTTTTCCGTTAGGATGTACAACCTATGCAGTGGGAATTGCACTTAAGGGTTGGTCTTCACTTGGCTATAGGACAACCACGTGAATGGTCTCGTACACATAAATGGATATATACTCCAGACATACAACCTGTCCTAAAACATAGCAGATGCTACCTCACAGTTTTGACACCTAATTATGTATTGTGAAGTCTGATTGCATAGTGGTGTGAAAATATTGGTGTTGAACTATCAAAGAGATCAAGCTCTAGCAGATATGGAAAGGCATGTTGATATATGCTTGATAACTCTTCCATGACAGTCGTGACAACTCTTTGTAACCTTTCCATTTATGAAAAGAACAAAGGCACAATAGTTATGGTTGGAGTAATCCGTCCATTTGTTGATGTTCTCAAAAATGGTAGCATGGAAGTAAGAAAAAATGATGTTACAAGTCTATTTAATTTGTCAGAAATTATACTACTTGAGGAGGTGGAGAAGTTAGTTCAATTGATGGTAAGTCTGGCATGGAAAAGCAGTCTAAAAACCAATTCCAATGTGATTGTAGGAGCCATGGTTATTGGGTCCGATAAGCTTGACATAGTCAACAATGTTCGAACTAATTACAACTATTCCAAACTACTCGTTGGATAAATACAAATAAAATCACCAATATTTGTATCCCCTAGAGTTGCAAGACTAGTGCTTTTGGTTTCGATGGATACTGGGCAACTGAGGAAGTTGTACCATCACTTCCTTATTGAATAAAACCCAAATTTTGGTGGTCCAAAAGTTTCTCAGTGGGGAGCAATGGTTCAAGGGGTTCTCCTTAACGATCCAATCTAAAAATGGCAAATGGGTTCACTATCTCCAGCTTTTGGGATGCGCTCAAATTCCATGAAGATCAATTCTAAAAAAAATCAAAGCTATTTTTAAACCATTCATTGCAAGACGTGTCAACCAAAACTGCCCCTCTTGCCTCTATTCTTATCACCTCAAACAAAGGGATTCTTCTCTAGCAACATCGATCTCCAATGGGTTTTAAAAATTCAACGACAAAGAGAGAAACAATCGTAAATCGTTGGCCTCAATAATGGTCAATTTCTGGAAACTAGTGAAGGTAAGAGTTGATGTAAATTAACCCCGTCTGTTGGCATGCTTTTGCAAGCATACTCATGTTTGTGTTATCCCTAACTACAAATTCACGGTAACGAGAAACAAGTATTGAAGAAGACTGCTAAGAGTCTTCAACGAGGAAACAAACCCAGAGTTGGAAGCAAGGTTGATGTCGAACTAGTCAGATAAGAAGGGCGAGAGGGAGAGCTTCACCGGCATTTTAAAAACCCAGTGACCTGCCATGCTACCACAATCCATAGAATTGTGAAAAGAAACCCCTCATCAAGAGAATCAACAAGTAAAGCACGTGTTCATTTGCAGGAAGAACCATTGTTATCTTCCTAGAGAATGCCAAAGAGTTTTGTAGATTGATGGCCATTGGTTGATGTAAAAGAGATGTAATCCTCCTTCTTAATGGATTGGTCCCTCACTTGAATAAGACCCAAAGATGTAGCGTATACGAGTGAACTCCGTTAACAATTGCTAAGTGTTTGTTTTTTTGTAACTAAGGGAATCAACAACTAGGGCTATGCTCATACTCATGTGACATGGTTTGATTTTGGTCCATTCCCACTATACCCTTAGGCATACCAATGTTTCCCCTTGCGGGGTACACACGACTAGCCAAGGTTTGAACTCGCAACGTCACAAGGAGTGTCTTAACAGTGCACCTTCTCGCCAACTAGTAAACACCCCTAAGGCAAAAATTGTTGATTGTTGCTTGTGTTTCCAATCCTCATTTTTAATTTTCAATCATTTACATACTGCGTTTTATTTCATTCATCCAATTTCTTTAACGAATTTATGGGAAATTGAGAAAAAACTGAAATTAGTAGAACAACGTGTTTTAGTGCTAAATTTCAAAGCAAGAATCCATGGCACAAATATTGTGATAAGGGCAAGTACTCTTAAGGCCTAATTGATCCATGATGGCTAAAGACATAAAATTACTGGATGCCCCATAATCCAACATATAATTGTGTATTAGGAGGTCATTTACCACCAATGTTATGAAGAAAGGATTATGGCTTCGAATCGTTCCCCCTTGGTTCATCATTTGCAATGCTACAAGGGCATATTCATGAGATTCCTCAACAACTTCTTCAACTCCTAGAATCTTCTTAGCTTGCTCTTTTAAAGCAGGCGCTTTTATTAACTCTAAGAAAGGAAAAGAAACATGTGCCTTAGCAAAATGTTAAGACAAATCAATGCCTAGTGTCCCAAACTCGCATGTAGTAACTTTCGTAGGTCTGGGAGGCTTAGGATCTTCAATGGTTTGCTTGGGTTGAGTTACTCCTAAGGGAAATCTAGAATTTGTCAGTTGAGTTTCTGTTGATTTTCCTTTACCTTGCCTTTGATAAGTTTCTACATCACTAGCTTGCATTTTTCTTTTTATTTCTTCTCAAGAATATTTTCAAGTTAGATTCTCAACCACTTCCCTTGGATCCAAACTCATTTCCTTAATTTGCTTCATTCGAGGTTTGAAAACGTTATAAGTTTGATCAAAGACAGTGACCATCCCAAGGTTCATCTGCAAAGTATGAGGAATTATTTTGACTAGATCTTTCTCCATCTAAGCTTTGATTAATAAGATCGTGGATTCTAAGATATAGTCTAGGATCATGATCTTCATTATAAGTGGTATATCACCAAAAGTAAGTCTATTCTTCAACAATGTTATTGGTGTTTAGAGGAATGGGAACCTTTTAATCATGATTTTGACCCTGGCTCTGATTTTGATTTCTATTTTGATTTGGATGCCCCCTTGGCCTATTCCAACCATCATTATCATTTCCTCTAGATTGGTTTTGAAATTGTGCTTATGCATTTTCCAAATTCACAAGCCTATTTTGGAAAGCTACTACATTTGTTTCTAATTTCGTAATCATTTCAGTTATGGCAGCCAAGGAGTCATTAGATGGCCCAGCCATAACTTTCAACTATGGCTCATCTTTAGGCTAGATGGCCCTTCGATTAACCATAGTATTAGGTCACCCATCATCTACCAAATACTGATCAATAACTTTAGCATTCATTTGGGCATAAGCTAAATCACAAGGCTTATCTTGACTAAGGAAAACTCTATATTGACCTTGGAATGCATTCATGTAATAAAGTTTGAGAAGCAAGTGAAGGGGTATAATCAGTAGAAATATCACCCTTTAGTCTATTGAATCTTGCATTGAATTCATCCACCGTCTCATTCTCATTTCTATTTTATATTAGTCAATGCATTAAAAATGAACCTAACATCCTTCTTTTCTTACCATCATTCTAAAAAAGCATTCTTCAATTTTTCATGAGTTTTGATACTAGTATCAAGAAGGCTTTCAAACCACATTCAAGCATCCCCAGTCAAGATCAAGGAAAATACTTTGAAAAGAACATCTAAGTGACTGATTTTCTCAAAATTGATACGAGCCACAAAGTTATCCCAATGATCCAAGGTTGTTGTGACATTATGTTCACTGAACTCAAACCATTTTTCAATGATTTTGGGCATTAAGTCAGGATAACCAACTATGGCTTTGAAGTCAAAAGGCTTGAAGGAATCTATTAACCAGGATGCCATGTTTGAGGATGAAGGACTTGATTGAATTGAAGAAGTCCCTTAAGAAGGGATACTTTGAATGATAGATTGGACTATCTTTATTTTCTCTCTAAAGTATCTCTCGGGTTGGGGAATAAGAGGAACAAGTGCTTGAGAAGAAGCTCTTGTGGAGTGTTTCTTAGGTACAGATTCTCTAGGTAGAGTTTCCAGATGAGCTAATCAAGGTTTGACTTAAGGAAGGCTCATCAAACAGTTTAAATATGTCATTCAAGCTCAAGTTGAATGGACTTATCTCTGACAATGGTGCCAAAATGTTACAGCTTGATTTAGCACTTAAGTGGAGAAGTCTTAATCCATTAGTGTTATCAAGAGCATCATTGGAAAGAAACACCAATCTCACCACAGTGCTAATTTTCCACTTTTAGGCCATGTCTCAAGGCCAAGGGAGGCCTCTCTAAAGGGTGATTGGATATGGTTTTAGGAGAGCTTTAAGGGAAGGAAGTCTTAATTTGCTTTCTTTGTGTGAATTGTGTATTAATTTATATTTCCCACATTAAGCATTTAATCATCCAAGATATCTCTCAAGACATAAAAATGAAATAAACCATGGATATTAACAATTAACTTATGGAAATGAAAGTGCAAAAAACCACAAAGAACTTAAAAATTCAAATGTGTTTAATGAGTAGATTCGTTGTCATTGTAAATACATCCACAAGTGAAAATTATCAATAGAGGCAAGTCATAGAAGTTATGTATTAATTAGCTTGTGAAAATTATCCTTGAATAAGGCCCTCTTGGAGAGAAGATCTCTATAAAGGGGTGTGACCCAAATTATCACAAATATCACAGCCTTGTTTAAGTGACTAAAATCACTTCAACAAATGTGGCATTTAGATTTTAGTGATAAATGCCACAAACTTTAGCATTTACTTAACAAATGACTTTGCATTTAACATCCATAATCCACATATGTATCTCATCAAGAGCAATTCCACTTGAGCAAATTTAGCATTTAAGTGAACTAGGAATATAAATCTTACAATGATAGAAAGAACATGTTACCCCAATAATATCTCATCAAATTGTGCTGTCCATGGAACAAAAAACCCCAATAGACGAACCTTTGGATGAAAAATGATAGTATTTCTCCAACAACAACAACAAATGACAAAGTGAGCTCTCTTATATAAGAGAAAAGCTCAACTTCCTTTACAATAAAATAATAATAGATATGCTAAAAGCATAGATCCAACCTAGACACTCTTCAAGATGGAGTCAAAAATCCTAAAATAATATTAACTATCCAACAAGCTCCTCAAGAGAGAGGGTGCTCCAACAATATCATGGTCATTGAGTGACAATTGGTACATAGTGGCCCAAAGGAGGGCGCTCCAAGGAAAATGGTCTAATCAATTGACCAAACAAGGCCCAAAAGTGAGACCGCTCCAAGAGAATGTACCAAATCTCAATAATACACAACCATAAGGCTCTAAAGAGTACTCCCTCAAACATGTGACACATGTGGCACAAATGATCATAATATGAGACATCATCCTCAAAAACAATCCAAAAACCTCCTCCCAAGGCGAGCACTAGCCTCAATAAGGGTGCATGGTGGTTGGAGGGGCCAATCCCAAGATCAAACCCTGGGACACCCTTCGTAAAACCCTCAAATGACCTCATATCACCCACACATGTGAGCAAAACTATCGATATCTAACTCCAACAACTCTTCAAACAACATCCAAGTGGCATCCATGGTCCAAAGTGAAGCTCTAAGTCCAAATGTGTGAAAGGAAGGGTCTAGAGGCCTCTCTAAGCCTCCTTTGTGCCAATGAAAGGTCTCCTATGTGCTAGGAAGTGTGGTGCCCCCTCAAATGTATTAGGAACATCAACGCGATCATCACCAAGTGTAGCACTCCAAGCATAAGTGCTTAGTAATCATCCAACATACCATATCAAATAATAGCATGTGTAAATAAACTCACTCGTGTATAAAATTAACCCATCATTAAAACTTAGGCGATGTTAGTCTAATATGAGAATAATACACAAGATATACATTACAAATACACATTTTCTAATAACTCGGTGATTTTATAATCTTTTGCTCATCTAGTCTAACATTGGTGTAGCTCTCAAAACCTTTTTACATGTGGGCTCATCTAGTCTAACATTGGTGTAACTCTCAAAACCTTTTTACATGTGAGAGTCCTAAGTCAGCATGCAAACCTTAGTTACCTAAGTCAAGTGAAGGTACATGAAGTGAAATAAGTACATAGGGAAAAAGGAGGTCTTTGTGACTTATCCATCCTAACAATATAGGGGTGATAGGTCTATTCTTATGTTTCTTCCACATGTGTGTTAAGGAATCCACCATTGTGCCTTCATATAGCAATTCTTTTATTTCGTGTTTTTCTTTGACTTTTCATTCATTTGCATTTCATCTAGCCCTTTCATTAGCTTAGTTCCTTTTGCTTTAGATTTGGCTTTGATAAACTGAAACAAGGGAACTTGGCTTTTTGCAAGAGGAGAATCTCCCATAGTTTTCCATTTGCATTTGCATTTTATTTATGAACAAATCCCCTTTTTTGGAGAGTACAAGATTCTTTTGACTTTATTTGAGGAATTCATACATTGGAATAGTAATAAGACCATAAGTTTTTCCTAACGATGGATCATTCAAAAAGGGGACGAGTGAATTGGTTAGTGAAATGAAAAATGGTTAAAGTAAAATGTTATGAAATGGATGAAAGTCACTTGACTTAAGTTCACCAAGGTTAGAATCAACCTTTGAAATAACATTCTTATTAAGCAAAAAGAATAACACCAAGGTTAGAATAAGAGACGAGCAACAATGTAAGCATACAAACCATTATAGAAGCATACATGTAACACCCCATGCTAATATATTGTCATACCAAAAAACATGCTAAGAGTGAATAAGGGATCGAGATATCACATCACTAGACGATTGAGCATTGTCTCTAATTAGGCACATCGAGGCACATAGACCATCTAACGAATTTTAAGAACCTCTGACCAATGATCTATGGTGAAGCCACAAATCTCATCTCAAGAACTATTGATCAAAATCACCCTTGCTGAAAGAGGGGTAACACATTCCTCAAGATGTCCATGTAATAGCAACATCAACCACCTAGAAAAGGGGGCACTCCTCAAAATGGAGCATTTCCAGTTTTTGACCAAGTTTTCCTCAAACCATGTACACTGAGGCATCCTAGGTGGTGCACTCCCCAAGACAAGGAATTATCTTCACTTGAAATGATGAAGTGATGCCATAAAGGTTCCTCAAATCTAGGGCGACCTCAAGTGTGGATCCATGTGCATAATCATCAATTATCCTCCAAACAAGACCCCAAGATGGAGTGCTCTAGGAATATGTGTTGAAAACGGTGGAGCATTCAATAAATGCAACCACCTCTTACTATGTGTACAAGGGTGGACTGAAAGTGGTTATGCAATTAATGCCCCTTGGTATATGTGCAAAAGGTGGACAATGGTGGTTACAACCACCCTTAAAAGTAGGATTCCATCAAAATATCTGCCTCAAGACAACATATTCCTTGAAGCACTCATCAAGAGGTCCACCTCCAATAAACTAAATGGTAAACACCACATCAAAGAGACCGCTCTCCGAGGAAGGTAGGTATTCCTCCTTTGAAATGCTAGAATAATTCCAAATGCTCCCCTCAAAGCTAAGGGCTTCCTCAAAAGTGTGCTTTGACCTTGATTCAAGAGCATTTATGACTAGTTCATCCTCCAAAATGGACTCAAAGATGGTGCACCCTTGAAATGTGTGGTGGGAGTGCTCCTCAAGATATGCAATAACCCATAAATAGGTGGCATCAAACCCTAGGGCGCTCCTCAACTCTTTGACATCTCTCTACATGATGTCGCAATGCCTACAAATATTTAATTGTGCCTCAAGATGTGTGATATCCATCCTCAATAAACAAAAATGCATGAAAATATGCCAATAAGGGCGCTCTGAAAGGAGGAAATCTATCACATGTCACCACACCTCAGAATATGTGAACTTATCCTAAATGCCTCAAAAATTGTGAGCATCATCCAATCATGTGAAACAAAAGATACACCAAAGATGCAAAATACATATGCCCCAGCACATTGCTTGCTGAAAAGAATGCCTCCAAATACCCAAAATACATTGCTTGCTGAAGAGAATGCCTCCAAATACCCAAAGTACATTGCTTGCTGAAAATAATGTCTCCAAATACCAGGAATATATTGCTTGCTGAAAAGAATGCCTCCAAATACCCAAAATAACCCTATATTTTGGGTGGTATAAGGGCATAAAGAAAAGATCTTGTTATGTCAAAAAAGGATATGGCTGCACATTGCAAGATCTGCTAGCCCATTCCAAATTGTGAGATTTGATTTGGCACAAAAGTTGCCTACCCAAAGCTGATTTCTTATGGTAGCAGCTTCCTCACAATAAACTCCTAATAGCAGAAAATCTCAAGAAGCAAGGCAACCATGGACACTTGAATTGTGTTTTATGTAGAAGAGAGTAAGAAAGCTCGATTTCATTCATTCGTAGAATATCAAGAGGCTGGGAACGTTTCACAACAGGCTTTTTGAAGTGGAACTTCTGCAGATAAGAGACTCGACTCAATTACTCTGAAATTGGAATAATCACTATCCCTGCTCATTTAAGGGAGAGCCCCTTCTAGCCAAGATACCATGCTTCCAAAATCCCTCCTAGAAAGTATGGCTCACCAACAATAATTCCGTATTCGAGGGAACTCCTATCAATCCAAGAAGGATTACAAAAGCAATAGTTAAACTATTGGAGGGGAGTATATCAGCAATTTGGAGACTTTTCAAAGGGATTTATAGTCAGCATTGAAAATCATGGTTGAATAGACTTCACAAAAAACATGCCACGGAGAAATCTGCCTTAAGCCCTAAGCCTTAAGGAGATTGCCAAGATGGAAATTGTAGGCCAAATCTGAAAATATCAATGAATGGATCACCCTTCAATAAGAATCCATCTCGTCCTTTGATGGGACAGTGAAAGGTAACCAGGGAAAGTTGGAGCAGGGGTGGTAACCTCTGATCCTGGAGGAAATCTAATCCTGCAATTCCACTGAAGCATTGGGATCTCTAGCAACAACAAAGCAGAAGAAAAGGCATCTCTCCAGAGTATTTGAATACTGAAGACTCTTGCTCAATGGAACATAATTGTGGTCAGGGATTCAATGTTAATCATCAAATCCATACATGACCAGCGGATTCCTAACTCACTTCCTCTTGCTATAACAATTCACAGCACCAATCTTTGTCAATCCTTTGCAAGAGTGAAGTTTCTGCATGTCTCAAGAAAATTTGGTGAAATTACAGACGGTTTTGCAAACAGAGCTTTTGCCCCTGTAGGAGAACTGTGTATACAAAAAAGTTAAAAACCAATGTCAGGATTTGATTCCTCTCAACAACCACTACCATGAGAAATGAACATAATCACCAACAATAAAATGAGGTGGCAGGTAGCGCCACATCAAAGACACAAGTGATGGCCGGAATAGTTAACATAAGTATTTCTTTCTCCATTTTTGGCTGCATATTCCAATTTCCATCAAGTCCCACTGGGAATGCCTATTGGCAGCAGTATGGGCCTGTCTACCCTCCTGCCAAGTTGGTGTTCCTACTTACGCTTCTACATGGATGTATCTAGAATTTATGGGGTTGTTAAGAGTCTTCAACCCATATATCAAGCAGAGAGCAATGCACCCCTATCAGAGATCCAGTTCTGTTATTTCCTTTCTTCAGTGATGGCTTCATGCAATTTCAGGCGAGCTACCAAAGGTGATATGAATGACATCCAACAGGAAGTCGAAGTTTGTCTCAAAAGAATTGCTTAATTATACAAAGGGATGGAGGGAAGGCACCAAAAACTTCCTCACAAAAGGCACCATTCCAAGTCTGGCTTTCAATTCCAGCAAACACCTGAGAAACAAGATCATAGCTCATTTAAATACTCTATATGCCAAAGACAAGGAAAACAAGGAGCCCATTAGTGAGATTTGAACTGGAGTGGATAGAGTTCAAGTGGATTTGGAGGACATACGGAACAGACTAGAGGAGCAGGCCCAGTTGATCCAGAGCCAAGCTGCCAATAATTCGTTTTTTGCTACTAATCGGAAAGGTGCTGAAGATGGAATTACAAACAGCCATTTCAGTCACTTTGGATGAATCATCCACCTTTGGGTAATTAATGGGTGCGAACTTTGCATACACAAGAATTTTATGAGGTCAAATCATTCTGCAATGCTCTTGCAGGCAATTTAGTAGAAAGTACGCAAATAATTTTGTTCCTCACTGTATGTTGTTTGTTCAGTCCAGCTAGAGGTAATAGAAAATTATATCAGAAAGAGATGGATCCTCATCATGTGGGTATACCTGCAGCATTTTCATCAAACACAAAATTAACCATTTCTGTCAAAATAAAAATATATATATAGTATGAATCCAGATGACTACATATCTGCAATCTCCCATTAAATCACCCTTCAAGCTCACAACTTCTGATGTCTTTATTCAAACTATTATCATTTACAAAATATTTAAAGCCCCATGCATTTTTTTTAATTCTAATGGTTTATCACAGCAGGATATGTTTCTTGATTAGAAAGAAAAGCATAGCAGTCAATAGTTGGCATACACTCAATCACCATTACATAGATGTCCATAATTCTTTCTGGACAGCAAAAGAAAACCTAAGAATATAAAGATAAACTACAGTTTGGATCCTTACAGAGGGCTGTTGATATTATTATATAATTCTGCAAAGTTTATCTTGAATGGTATCAAATTTAGAAAAATCCAAATATAAATTTGAGAATGACATCATTTGAAACATGTAAAACATCCTCCGGGGGTAAGTATTTGTACCATTCTATATGTCAAAAGAGACATCCAATTACAACATGGGGACAAGCTCCACTGACTATCTGTTGCAAAGAATCCAATATGGCATACTTGTCCTTGGTCCTCTTCCAAGCACAAGTGACCAGGCTTCTTAAGCATTATAGCACCCAGAGAAAAAAAATTGCAGTGCCTCATGCTATGTATTGTTAAAATTTAAAAGTCTTTATTTACATTGGCTAGCAACAGAACTTCAAAATCTCCAACTGAATTGTTAGTAAGGTAATCATGCTGATGTGGAGGTCACATCATCTGCACGTGGAATGTCCACTGTTGGCATAGCAAGTGTCCTCTTCGCATTCTCAGGCTTTGGCTGTCTGTTTCGGTGGACAGCATCCACCTCTTCCATGGGAATATTGAACTGCATCATCAGTACACAGATTATAGCCTAGAAAATTCCAATGCTACCAGAGTCCAACATAACTTATATAATAACTACTGTAACCTAAGTTAATATCTACCCTCAGATTTTGTGCTCCCTAAAATGCATCTCCACAACAACTGCCCTACATTTATAAGACAGGAAGATTCATTGAACAGCTCCAATTTTTAGAGACTTTTGTTGAACATATTCATATTATAGCTTTGCAGTCAAGTCAATGATTGGACATTTAAACTTGATAAAAAGTCCACAAGCAAGTTAAAATGGAAGAAACTTTAACTACCTTAGATGAACCAATGGGAATCCTAAGTACATTATTAGTATGATCATGGAGTGCACCAGGTGTATCCAATTTTGATCTTAGACCACAACATCATAATAAAATAGGCTGCTTCAGAAAGTTGGAAATCTAGGTATAGGAAGTGAGATAGAAAATATGACACTGGCTGCAAAGCAACAGAACCTGATCTGCAAAAGAATAACACAAGTAGCAAAATTGCAAGACTGAAAAGTAATTTCAAACATGGAACATTTTGAATGGAATATCATTTTTTCAACTCTTTCCATATTTACAAATTTGAAACCTAGGCTATTAGAGGGACTTAAAATTTCATTCTATTAACATCATCACAATTTATCAGCATAGTGAATATATCTTCGAAAACAACCATTTGCAAAAGCCCTAGATGCTATCCACTTTCATAACAGACTCAACTGAACCAGTAAAAGAGACAATATCTGAATCTCATATATTCAAATGTAGACAATTTAGGAGCGCTAATTAATGCATTCTATTTTTCATAAAAAATGAAAAACAAAGATTATCATTGAGGGTTTTTGCGTGGCTGGTTATTTATCAGGGGCTCTCCTCCAAGGATAGGTTGGCAAAGAGTGGGCTGTCTGGTGGTCTTTGACCTGTTCGTCAATGCTTGTCTTGAAGCACATCTTCTGGGAGTGTCAGTTTGCGAAGTGATTGGAAGTACATCCAAGATCTGTATCCATTTCTGCTTCAAGGAAGGATCCATTGGCAGGAAGCTGTTGGCTAGTTCCTCTTTCATTGGCATTTGGCATTGCCTGAGGATCTCTGCTCCGTTTACCTTCTGGAAGCTCCGTTGTAGGTTGGTTTTTGATAATGAGGTCAGTTCTTTGACTGTTTTTGTGCCATGTGGCAGGATGAGGTATGATGCAGTTGTTGGCCAAAGGTTCATTGCTGATTAAGGATGCAAAGTCTCTAGATGCAGTAGCTTATTCTGATTCTATTACTGCTTTTAGCTTTAATAGTGTTGAGGAGGATATAAGTTCCATTGTATATAGCCCGGTGGGTTAGCTCAAGTGGTTGAGTGCTGTAATCGCAAGCAGAAGGTCTCGGGGTCAAATCCTCGGGTGGCTATACAGGGCCTCACTTGATGTCCCCATCGGGTTAGACCACGTAATCAGGGACAGTGGTTTACCTTGGGTACCATCCTCGAAATGAGGGGAAGTACCTGAGAGTTTCCCACGATGTGTTCCATTGAAAAAAAAAAAGTTCCATTGTATATACCCTTCTGCTTTTTTATTTGCTGAAGTAAATATTTTTCTGTAAATACGATGTATTTTTCAAAAAGAAAAAAGAAAAAAAGATACTGATTAAATTGTTTCCAATATATGTATATAATGATAGTAGCTCCATGAATTTCTACTAGACAAAAGAAAAACAAGTCTAAGAAATATCATGTAAAGATAATATGCTAAGCATAGAAGATTAAGAAGATATAATGCATATTCTATGATTTCACAGTTTACAAATATGGAAAGTATTCAATTGATTGTGATTTTCATTTCAATCAATCTCATCCTATAACCATAAAATTTGCATTCTGACGCAAAATTTGTCAATCATCTGTCTTTGCACTAACCTTATAAGCACAACCTGTGATGCATGCATTGTAACATTCCTGTTAGCACATGAGAATCAGATTATGGATCAGTGACCACAATAGGAACTTGAAGATGTAAGTCTAACTTAACTTTAAATTGTCCAGATATAAGCAGAAATAAAATCCTGTAAAGAAAGAAAGTCAAGGTAAAATGACAAGAAACAATTTGAAGAATTGGGACATAGAGGAAAAATAAAAGGGGATAGTTTGGGGGTGTCCTAATAGGAGATGACCAACCATACCCAAAAATACATTTTAAGAAACCAATTCCTTTTAGAAAAAAGCCTCATTCGAACCCTAAAATAGGAAAGATCAAGCATGATATTGAAAGCACTAATGTACTTAGCAAGTGGACATATAGTATTTTACTATTTATTTCTTTCACATTGATCAATGACAAAGTCTCACTTTATTTTTGTTGTTCTCTCTTGGGATTGAGACCATCGCCAGGATAAATTATTCATTATTTGAACTAAAAGATGCATACCAAATATGGGTTTTCATTCATGGGAAATTTGGTTACTAATTAGAAGGTATCAGGGCCATTATTTACCTGTTAATGGGGAATGCTTGTAAAAACTGTTACAGAATTAAGATGAGCCTTGTTTCTTATCACTGGCACTGCAAGGTAATGACATGGAAAGATGGCTACTGTGAATATCGAGATGCTACAATTGTTCTCTTTGCTAAAATAAAATTCATATATTTTGAATATTTTTATCCCTTTGTGCAATGGATTGATATATGCACATGGGTAGATTGATAGATAGGTGGGTGGGTAGATAGGGAACAGAAGCCATAAATTTTACCGGCATATCAAATTTCAGAAGATCTCTAACAAGCACTACAAAGTTCATAGCTGGTAAACCCTCATACTCATGCAACCTTGATATCATTTCAAATTCTCTTGTAAAAATATAAATCTCAGCCCAGCACTAATACTTGCTAGAAGGGAAATTAGTTTGAACTTTGAAATTATTATTAGGCTTCTCTTCCCCATATAATCTTCCTGTTCATTGTTTCAATGAGCTGTCATGGCATCAGGTCATTCTGCTTTTTGGTATTTCATGCACTCTCAAGCTAGCAAAGTTGCTGTCAAAATCTGTCTTGCCCTCTTCACATCACAAAGTATACCTACATATCGTTGTTTGTTCAATAAATCCCCATGTGCATTAAAGATATACCTCCTCAAACAATGGTCCCCATTTGTATTTGTAGTCTATACTCACAAACAAAGCACAAAGGAGCCAAATTATTGATTATCTCCCAAAGAAACTTAAACAATAGGATGCAACAAGCTACTTGTTACATGGTTTAACCTTTAAAACCTTATATTGTATGAAGTTTCATATTGTGATTTCCATCACATTGATGGAGATTTTCATTGTTACACCATCTTTTGTATAGGGTATCAGAGGACCATTTTTCATGACACTTGACAAGATGACACCAATGGACTTTCTATGGACCAATTTATAGATCATGGGCATTATCATCGTGCACATGTTTTCCTTAGTATTTGACCCCGGTCACTCAGAGCCATGTGGTATTCATGGAAAATGACCTCACACAATCAATCTTCCATGCCCTTTCACTCTCATCAGCATGGATTGGTTATGTTTGTACCACTAGTGGAGGTTGCTTCAGTTGTATATCATGCATATTTCCAGCTTGATGGAGGCACTTTTCTCATGTTGGATCATTACTAGGGACAACGCCTTGTTATTTCCCCTTACTCATGATGTTCTAGTCACTACTCTCAATTGATTGTTGCATGGTGGATTGATGTCTTTCTCTTAGTTGTTTGTGTCCTCTAGCACATGCTGGGGCATTTTTCTAGTGAAGTTCACCTTGGTATCACTCACACTGCATCACCTTTCAGTCGTTGAACCTATGTATCATCCATATTTCATCACATTTTCAATTTGTACCTTGGTATTATCCACATTACACTCACATTCCATCATACTCCCATTCTTAGAGGGCACACGAGTCATTACATCCATATTCATATAAGTTTTACTTCATAATTAACCTTTCATTTGTCACATTTCATCCTTTCACCATTCCCATGTGTGAACACATCAAAGTGGCTTGGGATATTTTTATCACCAATGAATAAATCCAACAGCACTACATTATTAGCCTATTAATACTCATATATTATAAACCTTCATTGAGGCCTCATTCCCTATGTTTCGTCTTAAAAAGATTTAATATCATTCACTAGGGAATGCAACCCGATGTCCCATGTAGTAGAACACATGAGGGTAGCATTCCCCCTTGGCACGCATGTTGAAGCAGCCTAAAAAAATAAATATCATTTGCTAGTGGTTGCTCCCTTTATTAATTCATTGGGATCTTGTTGACCCTTTCACATCCACACATGCCATCATATTCTCATCCTTATCCCTTGGCACACATGTTGAGGAGGTGGTTGAGCTTTGCACGTGGTTTGAGAGGTTCGTTATGCATGCACCTTAGCCATTTGTCCACACCCACCATCCATTCATTCATCCTTATCCACATGTCCACTTACCTTTTGACCTTATCCATGTTGCACGACATCCTAGACGTATCCATGCGATATCACTTTAGCACATTTTTTTAGGCTAGTAAATGGTGCACTCCGCTAGAGGGTCCATGTGCACCTTTTAATGACACTTGTGTTCGCACCTTGTTAAAGTCACTATGAACTAGTTTGGCCAACTCTTGGAGGAGATCCATTATAACACATTTTTTAAAATTGCCTTGTAAAGTGACCTCATTGGAGAGTGAGAGCTTATTTATTGCATCTTAAAATGGTCTTATTGACCATTAGAGGGTGGACACTATTTCTTGGAGATCTTATGTGGAGAGATAAAGAATTATTGAAGACCAATTCATTAACATATATTATTTTATTTCTAGTTAGATACGTCTATTTTGATGACTATTTTGACATGTCAATTTTGATTACTTGTAATAATATTATTTTATTTTCAAGTGGTTGAACCTAGAACTCTATAAATTAAAGGCTCCCCTCACTTGTAATGGTTGTTAAGAGAGTAAACATTTGGACGAATAATATTTTAATAATATTTTCTTGTGTGCAAATTTTTTGAGAGCATTCTCTTGTTATGTGAGGCTTGTGTGTGAGATAATTGTTGAAGATTGAAATTTTTGATGTGCAAGCAAGGAATTAAATCAAGGCCACTCAAGTGAGAACAGTGAACACTAATTCAATGGTGGAGATAATCTAGGTGTAAAAAACCCTCTCTAGGGACTTCTTGTTTATTTTAGATTTCTTCTATGCTAGCTTCTCACAAATTAGGAGTAACTAGATCTAGGAAAATTTAAGAAACACACCTAGGATTAATTCTGAAGTTGACATCCTCTAGTAGTTATTTCCTTGGACATTTCCATACTTTAATTTTTAGCCAAATAGGATTGTTGTGGCATGCATTTAGGAAACCCATTAATCCTAGGATATTGACAAGCTTTTGCCCTCTTTCATAAAACCTAAGTGACTCCATTAGCCCAAGGAAACATCTAGGCACTAGTATACCTTTCTCACCATCCAAAATTATAGCTTTTCAGCGCTTTTTTCCATATTTTTGCAATCTGGAAATTACATGCAAATTTTTGTTTTGAATTTTCTGCATTTTATTTAATTCAGAAATTTCATTAACAGCACTACATACTTGTCTAGGAATCTCATTTTGCATCATAAACTATAGAAACCTTTAATTTTTGCATTCTGGAATTTAAATTTAACTGTTGTTCTGAATTTTCTGCATTTTCCAGCATTCAATTTAAGTTAAAATATAATAATTTCAGATTGCATTTGAACATTTAAACTTTCATTTTCACATCATAAACTTGTTCAAACCTCACCTTTCCACAAATCTGAATATTCCAGCCAACATTGACATCATCCGAATCAGATTTGTAACAAGTTTAGACACTTTCACACATACTCTCTATAGTAGACTCACTTGCTGGTTTATAAACCTGAACTTCTACCTTGCACAAAACACCTTGAACCAGAGCACAAACCAGATTTAATTCAAGACCAAAACACTACATTTCAGACCTCAAACATTGGACTTGAACATACCTTAGGAAAGGCCCCCTTGTTCTAGAATAGATTTAGACTAAAGTGTGGGGAAGAACTGTTGAGGTGACAGTGGGCAGCCTTCTCGAGTTACCCAAAGCTATCACCTTGGTGCTTGGGACTTTACATTTTTGTGGGTGCTAGATTTTGTTGTAACACTTCTCACAACGTATTCATATGTGAAGGAGTGCTAAATTTTATATGATTTCCTCATCTTCAGCTATTTGGAATCCCCGCCACCCCTCCCACTTCCTTCTATCAGAATTTCTAGAATTTAAAAAAGCAGCATGATTGAAAAATGCACAAGACATATTAATGACCTAACTTGATAATATGAAAATAGGTTCAAGTCTCATATAATTTGTAATGTTCCGTTTTGATAAAAAGGAACATCTGACAGGCAGAGCATGCGAGCCATAACTCAAGAGCATGCAAGCATGCATCAATCAAGTTGCATGCAACTCAACTTAATAAAGGAAAGAAAAGCAAGTCAGGGCATGCAAAAGTTAGGGCATGCAATCTCAACATGATAAAATAAGGAAAAAGTGAGTTACTCAGTATCTATTGTTATTATTGATCATTGAGATTTTTGTTAAGAGCTCTGAGAGCCATTTAGGGTTGAAGGTGTTAGAAATTATAGCAGCGTAACCAAGATCACTAAAAGAATGGCAAAGCACAGAAACAAAAAGAGTGTGGAGCTTGTTTAACCATGATGATAAGAATAATCATCTCCCAACCATAGACAAAGCTATTTGTCTCCCCCGAGCTCACACCTTCAAATAGAGAACGATGTACATCCAGATAGTAGTAGCGCAAACCCAAGGAAATAAGAGAGAAACTTCTCCAATAGTGGAGAACCCCAAAAATCAGACTCCTAACTGTAGTAGCGAACCTTCCTTGGCTAGTGCGAACTTGCTTGAGTGAATAACCAAATGAGAGGTTGAACTCTCTATTTATACACATCAAAGGTAACTTTTTCCCTTACTGGGCCGACCTGACTTCGTTCAAAGAATCCCATGATCGAAGGCATGGGATTCGTGATTGATGCTCACACTAAAATCCCATTGCCATACATTCCAAACCTTAAGAATTTTTTAAATCGGACCTTAGGATAAAAATAATTAAAGTGCTATTAATTAGATCTTTCACTTCCCTTGTCTAGAATGAAAAACGAATGCCACGGATGAGTTCCTTAACCTCAAAAACCATAGAATGCACCAAACTTGTGACCAAATCCAATATGAAATGCCTCGTTTTCAATCAGATACAATTATTTAGGCCAAATTTTCAAACTTAGGAAAATGTTTTCAATTTTAGCCAATTAATTCAATTCTACCACAAGTGCTATTTGGAGGGGTCCAATTGGCCTCCAAAGGCTGAGATATGATGTATGATGAAGAAGTAAGAGTCCCATGTTGTTGTTTGACCCCTTTGACCAAGTCAAACTTGGGTTTGATCAAGTCAAAAAAGTCAAACTTGGTCAAACTTTGACTAAGAAGAAAAATGATGGGATCATCATGTGTATAGCCTATAGAAGAGAATCAACACTTAGTTATAAGCAATATTGATAAACAACTAAATATAAGATCATGTTCTATAGCAGGTGATTACCATGTGACTCCTCATATGACATGTCAACATAGCACGGAAACATAACAATGCCCCAAGTACAAGTAAATGAGTTATATATATGTTATCCTCTAATCAAACCATCACACAATGTTGCAAAGATCAACCCTCCTCAGCGATTGAAGTTGATGGTCATGTAGTCATTAGGCTTGGTCAAGTGAAGTGTTGATTAGTGGAAGGCATGAGTTTCACTTGGAGATAAGGGAGACAGGAAACCTATGTGACATATGCTAGTCTGGCAGACACTAGGGAAAGGGTGTCTCACAAATGGATGATATGCTTAGAAGGTACCCCTTTGACTCTAGCAAGCTTTTTTTCATTTTTCTTTTGATTTTCTTTTCTTTCTTTTGATGTTTCTTTGGAGCACATTTTACTTTGCAATCCTTTAGTTGGCTAATGACTGAAAGGTATTGGCCTTGGATAGCCTTCTGAGCCCCAATTACGACACGGCCTTAACTCCGCTGCCAGACATCGTCCATAGGTGCGACGGAGTTGCCACAATAATGCTTTTTTAGAGAAAGTAGGCCTAACCTCTTAATTCAAGGATTACCTACCCTCCCAATCACTAGCCAATTTAAAAGATAGGGAGCACTTGTTTCAAATCTAGGGGGTAATCTTCCGGTGACTAGACTACCTAAGCTCAGAACTCAACATCGGTGGCTATCCGACAAGAAGTGTTGATCGGTGGCTATCCGACAAGCAATGTTGAGGCTTCGTATAGTTTTGTCACGCACATCAAGGCCAAGACACCAAGGAAGACATGGGGGCCATCCTAACAAAGAGGTCACGGAGGAGGGGAGTCCTTGAGTCACTTAACCGTATCCAGATCAATAGAGATTTGTATTATGCAAGGTGGAATGAGTGGAATAGGGAGGGACAAAGTTCAATCATAGGGAAACCAAAAGGTCATGTAAGATTCCATGTAGAGGAATTTTGACTATTGACTGAGTTTGTTTCACTTGAATTCACTAGCTGCTGATCTGGTAGCTTATTGGTTGTTTTGCATGGGTTTGCATGATGGATAATTTCTTATACGTTAATTGCATGCCATATTTAAACTAGTAAACATCATGGACGATAGGATTCCCACTTAAAGACCCCAAGGAAATAAACCAAGCCTGCTTATTCAATTTAATAGGCAGAATTTATTCAATAATAACAATAGGATATTACTTCAGATTATCCACAAGAAATCAGATCTCAACTATAATGCAATTCTGACCTGTAGCAGCAATAATGTTAACTAGAAGATGGTTGTAGCCGCTTGTAAATATAATCACTCCAAGCTTGAGATGATTTGCTTCTTGCAGTATAAGATGTCCACACTGCCCAGACAGTCAAATATCAACCATCAATTCAATGGCACGAACTCCACACAAGCAGCATATGCTCAGTTGTGCAATTCACCCTCCGAGTTTGCATGCAAAGCGACTCCTCTACTCTAATTGTTGACTGGATAATTAGATTGCAGATTTGAGATATTTGTTGTTCCATGCATGAGGTAAATACGCTTGCTGTAGGTGTTGATTATTGATGTCACTTCCTGCTATTAAGTATGTATAGAAATTAATGCAAGATTAGATATCTTCTAAACCGTTTGAGGCTGTCCTGAAGGTAATGAATAAACAGATCTGATATATGTCAGCACTTTCAATACAGAGAGGCTGTGTTCTTGCTACTGTTCGTTATCCCATGCATCCTCTACAATCTTCACGCAGTCCTATCTACATAGCAATGCCCTCCACTGGAATCTCATGAACCGATGCCTTGATAAATTCAATGGATAAGATGCCCTTGCTGGAATAGAGACACTCAGGACATGCAATTCGCTGCCCACAGTAAATCTAATGCCCAGGATTAAGGTAGAATGCGCCCAGGATGAAGATTAGTGCAGATTGACGTCTCACAACAAGGAACATGACCCCACAGTTGAAATCAGCATTCTAATAGCAGATCGATACTTCTCCAAGAAGATCTGAACTCCTTATTTGTGCAGACGTCCTTAAATTTGTATTTGATGTCTGCAAGGGATGCGCCCTCCTCTGAACGATTCCTTGGTGTAACACGTTACACGACTTCCTATTACCTCAATAAATATCCCCACGACCTGAATAAGGGAGTTGCAGCTCTGAAGGGGAAGCTAACCTCCAATTTGATGTCCACGACCTTCTTCAATAAGTTCCCTGCTCCCCATAAATTCGCCCAGTTCTAAAACCCTCTTTTATGCAATACGACCTTGGATCCAATCCACAGCTGCTTGTATATGTATCAACAACAGTAACCAAGTATTCTCTTGTGCTCAGACTTCCAAGAGAAAAGCAACTCTTCCAAACAAGAGATCATTCCCCTAGCAGACCATAGAATGGAGATGCACCCAGCTACAAATAAACTCGATTTCTACTCAATAATAATATATTTCTTCACGATGAAGCCCAAGTGATAGATTCAGATAATCTATCCTTATAGTTGGTTAGGATGTATAGATTTCAACATCGAACACAAACTTATTGGCTAGGGCAATGTGCCCTAAACCGTAAATGGCTTTCAGAGCTCTCAAACCGAATCTCAATGATCAGTAATAACAATAGATACCGAGTAACTCACTTTATCTTTCTTTTATAACCTTGACATTGCATGCCCTATACCTAAGTCACTTTTCTCTTCTATTTCTCCGTTGATTTGCATGCATCTCACTTGTTGCATGCGTGCATGCTTGCATGCATCTCACTTCTGCATGATTGCATGCATCTCACTTTTGCATGCGTGCATGCATGATTGCATGCATCTCACTTCTGCATGCATGCATGCATCTCACTTTTTACATGCATACTTGCACACTCTTGAGCTAGGGCTCACATGCTCTGCATGTCCTTTGTTCCAGTTTTACCCAAAACGGAACATTACAGATCAGGTGATGATCCAAGCACAATGTGGACTTGTGGAGACCTGCCAAAGAACAAAATGTATATAACCCACAAACTAGCACAAAATAAGTTATGCTAATGTCCTACTCATCATATTTATCAGATAATCACTAGTTATAAAACAAATCCCAATGCAAGTCAGTTCATCAATACCACCTATAATCATCCATAAAAAGAAACTCAAGACACACTGTTTGGTACAACTGCTGAATATAGGATACATCATAGGCATATACTGATAGGCACTGTATGTCAATATCCAATCCTGTCAAATTGTGGAGAAATCCACTATATGCAAAGGTTCCAAAATGTATTGCAAAGGATCCCAAAATCAGTAGGCAGATGACCTAGGGTCCCACTCTGAACTTTGCCCACTCAACTGATCCAACCATAATATCAAAAATAGATCTCATCCATCTGCAACTGATGCTCTGACTCTAGGACTCAATGCACTGGCCAAGCTCAACATCTGGTCTGCTCTGACAAAAATGAGGAGTAAATCCCCCCACATAATTTGTGATAATACCACTATGATACAAAGTGATCAACAATTTATACATCTCATCAACTGAGTTCCCCACAATGTGAGGGATCAAATAGTCTTTCCCCGAATCCATAAGGATTCTCTTCATCTTGTAACACTCCTCTTATGTCTGGCGAACAAAGTAGCACCAATGGGAGTAACTACAGTTTCTTCTACAATCTCCCAAAGATCCATCTCCTCCAACAACATTTGCAGTCAGCACTTACAAGATGCAAAGTTGGAAGATTCCCCTAGATTGTCACACTCTAAGACCTAGAGTAGTCATCCTACAAACTTAGGAACACACTTCAAGGAATGGATCAGTCAATGAAATCAAAATCAGCAACCTATCACAAGTCGTGAAACACCTCTCTCCAACATAAGTAAGTCACACTCCAATCCCTAGAACAGCTAAGGCATCACACCCTCAACCCTTCACAAGTCTTGGTGCCAATCAATGGCACAGATCACTCCTATCTCTGGAGTCTTCTATGCAACACACCCATTGAGATCCTTCAACAGTTCCCTCTCACATATAGCAGCCCATTCCATACATAGATCTGACGAATCACAGATGCACAGCTCTAATACGATGTAATTTAATGTCCACATGATACCCAAATCTGCACTCAAAGAATTTGTCCTACAATTAAAATATAGAGATTGAAATACCAATCAAAGCTTAAAATCTGCATAAGCAACAACACAGAATGGGAAAACTTGGAGGTGCAAACACCGCATATCAAGAAATGAGATCAGCCCTACAATTAAATGAAATATGATCTACACAAACAGCAGCATGCTTGTAGCAAACAGAAAACAGAGGATTTCGGAACAGTAAGCACTATCTTCTTATTCACACATAAGAAAAAAACAATAATGTCCTCTAGGGTTCAGAACCACCTAAGTTGTACTTAGTTGGATTTCTCAGTTGAGCCGCCAAGAGATTGAATAGCCTACTTGTTCATTATCAAAGTTCAGAAGTCCATCGGGCCATTTTTTTGGCCCTTTTTATTTTTTCACATGTTCATACCCTATGGGGAATTGTAATAAATGACTTAGCATGACGAACTTATGTAAAAGGTTTGGCTTGCCTAGGACTTATGTTAGAAAGCGGCAACAAGGAAGGTCTTCTATCATTGCATGTGTCCTTGCATGCTAGAAGACATAAAACAGGAAGCCAAATGTATTAATGTCTTTTCCAAGGTTTAGACTTAAGAAAAGTGCATTAAGTGATCTAATTATTAATTGACTTAATGGAGTTAGTTTTTTCTAAAGTTAAAGTGAAAATCATTTAAATGATGGCTAATCTAATCTTGGCCATTGATCTCACCGGAGGATCTCCTCATCCATTGATCCATAGTGGGAAGTTAGGGTTTTCGCTTGGCCATTGAGTTAAAAGGAAGATTGATTTGGTGGAGAGGACACACATGCACACAGAGAGATTTCTTGCTCATAGCTTTCAGCCGGAGAGTGAGAAAGACAATTTGCAGGAGAATTTTACAGAGAGTGAGATTGAGAAACTTCTATCTGGAGGTTGACAGGGCAACTTGGGAAAATCGAAGGAGGTCGTACAGATTTGTAGGGAGGTCGTACTCAGTGACGCAAGTAGTCGGTCGTACGGGTGACGAAGAGGGTCATACGGATCTATCCGTACACTGACACAGGGCCGTACGGATCAGACCGTACAGTGACACAAGGCCGTACAATTTTGTGGGGTTTTCTCTGTGAGGTTCGGTTGTACGATTTTTCCAGGTTGGGTAAAAATCGATTTCTGGATTGTATTGTTCTATATCTTGCTAATAAAATATCTTCTCAGACTGCTGCACTGGTTTTCCCATCTTGGGTTTTTCTGGGGGTTTCCATACCCAAAAATATTGGTGTCTCTATTGAGGTGATTGTTGTTCTATTTCTCTCAGTGTTTATTTTTCGCTGCATTATTTGTGAAGAAATCCATTATAGTGGTTATCAGTAAATATTTGGGGTTAAAATTAAAAATAACTTGCATACTGTGACTCAAGTTTGGGTTTTAAGGAAATTTACAACTTAGTCATCAATACATTACTCTAGAGTGTTTTTCCTTGTTAATTATATATCACTTTTTAAAGACATAATTTTCGAGTTTTTCACTCAATCCTCCAAAGCTAGACTAATTGTCTTGGTGGTTAGGCCTTGGGAAGTTATTAAAATCTAGGTGTCAATGTATATTACCATGTTAGTCATTATTTTTGAGTCACATGAACATGTGCTAAGTCCCCCCTAGGTGTTTTTAAATTTTTGTTAATTTTTATTTTTTCGATAAAAAAAGGCCTGTTTTAATTGTAAGAATTCACTAAGTCATAAAAGTGACACTAGGAATGGGTTTCTGCCATAGGGGTGCTCATTTTCTAACCCAGAGCACCCACTTTACCCATAGACCCACTTAAAAAATTAAAATCAATGATTATTTATCACTTATTTTTAATTTTTCTCAAAAAGTGAATAAAAGAGACCAAAAAATGGAGAAAATAAAAAAATCAGCAGTTCATAAAAGCAAGGAAACATGTCAGAACATGTTTCATGAGTTGGCAAAGCAGAGTGGCAACATCAAAAGGGTTTCTAAAGACTTAATCTTGCCATTACCATACAAATCAAAGCAAGTTGATGTTTCTCAAGGAGGGCACATCACTAAATAGATAAAGCTGATTTTTGAGTTATGTTTTGGAAGAAAGCTCATTTACCTTGGTGGCACCCACTCATCCAACTCATCCTTAGCGTGCAAGCCGATCCTTATCTCTTCCTTTGAGCTAATGCGCCCTGTTGTCCGCCAAACTGCACACCAGCAACAGAAATCTTTTGAAAGTTGTCTCTTCACTACAAGTGAGAGAGGTGTGGCCTTGGGGGCAAGCAATGAGCCAGGTACTGTCACCTGAATCCCAGCTCCTCCGTTTAAGCTAACTCCTAACGAAGCCAAGGGGGTAGTCCCTAAAAAAGAGTTTCACTAAGGCTCTTGTGTTTTAAGTGTTTTTTTTGTGTGGGGTGATACGGATGAGTGTTGTTTAGGAGTTTTTTGTATAATGATGAGAACACAATTAAACACGCAATCCACGTTGCAAATTCCACAAGATACAAATTTAGAGGATGACAATATACTTTGACTTAGAATTAAAACAAAGCATCCACAAGATAAAGATCAAACAAATGATAAGAACATATGGTCCAGATTCAGAAGATATATAAGAATTTTTAAAGACCAGTGCCAAATGGAGTCAAATGAAATACTTGTGATGCTGAAAAATGTAAGTCAAAAGTAACTGTTTGTGAGATCGTTTTGAAATTGTTCTTGGTAAATTTTAAGTGTTTTAGATGTTCTTGATTATTATGGCTAAAACCAAGGATATCAAAAGAGTGTCCGGAAAGACATTCTAAGCAGCTCCTTTAAGAGACATGTCGGACCTGTCTGGAATCACAGCGAGGCGCACAATGCTAACCAGCCACTGTGTCGCAGATTGGGCAATCAGGCGCCTCCCCTGAGAACTGCTTTGAATACTTTTTGAACAACGTCGGTTCGTTGGTTATGGGGGTGAAAGTTTTAATTAATTATCACTTATGAGCTTATCAAATCCTTCACCTTTCTGAGTACTAGTCCAACCGTTTCTGGTTGGCAGAGCATACGGGTGTTGGATAAACGACCAAGATAAATTAATTAAGGGGGAAATGTGGATTGAAAAGTTTTATTATTAAGAGCATTTGTTCAACTCTCTGACAGAGAGCGCTCTTGACTCAGTCTTAAGACCACAGTTCAAGAGACTTCCTACTTTAAAATGCCTAATGCAAGGGGAAAATGCAAGTCTAATAATGCTCTCCGACAGAGAGTGCTCTTGACTTGGATTTGGCCAAGTTCAAGAGGCTTGGTTCATTTTATGAAGCAAGAAGCAGTTGTGATAACAAGATATTGAAATTTTGTAATATTTAAATCATGTGATAGCTCAATAGATGTGAAACACAGCGAGCATGCTACTTGCAAAATAAAATGAAATAACTGAAAGATCTAGTGTTCTACCAAGCAATTTTACACTAAAGGTGGGATCAACCTCCGAACAAGGTCAACCACTAGAACCGCCTGCACTTGAGAACCTCCAGCTAGCTGAAAGTTCTACCAAGGAAACCGACGGGGAAGGAAGAGTAACCACAAATTATGTGGTCCTGCCCCTGGGATGGGATCCCAAGGATACAACTTCCGGTCGAAGGCTTGGAAGAGAAATATGACAAGAGAAAATAAAGACTAATCTAAAACATGCACTGAAAAGATCTAAGCTAAGCAAACCCAACACTCTTCCCCAAATGGAGAAGAAACCCAAAGGTGGAGGACTCCTCCACTAGAAACTTTTATTAACTATTACAAATGCCTTTGGGATTTAAGCCCTTGAAAAGTCTTTTGATAAGAAATGAACTTAGAACCAATGATTAAAAGAAGCTTGATTAAATAGCTTGTACAAAGGAGATTGATGGCTTTTTCTTTGGTTTCAAATGTGCTATGGATTCGGTTCAAATCCTCCTTGTTTTTGTCTTCTTTGCTCTTCTCTTGCTCTTTGCTCTTCAAAAAATTGTTTTCCTTAGCTCTCTTCTTCTTTAAGTACCTACAAGTACTCCATTACACTCAAACCATATACCCATTAGACATTAGAAAAATAAAATAACGAAAATTTGAAACTAGCTAATTACAAATTTTGAAAAATGAAATCTAGATTGCAAAAAGCATGAGATTTTATATTTGATTTTATGAAAATAACAAAACGGACCAGCAAGCAAACAACTTCTAAAAATGATAGGAAAGAGATCTACACTACAAAAAAAATGAACTATCTAATATGCAATTTTTATGTCTTTTGAATGAGATTGCAAAAATATAAAAATTTGACTAAATGCAAGCCCTAAATGAGGTCTTAACAAAGCCTAAATTAACTTCTCATAAAAGCAAACAACTAACTTAAACAAATTCTAACTTTTAACTTGTCTTTTGTTGATTTTGTGAAGGTGGATGAAAGGAGGAAGTGATGAAAAAAGGTAGGGGAGCGAATGGGAGAAGAAGAACTTGGAAAAGAGGAGGAGCGAATGGGAGAGGAAGAGAAGCAAATCTTGGAATGGGAGAAGAGAGAAAGAGGCAAACAAGAAGGCAAAAAAGCCAAGGATGCCAAAAGCAAGGGCAAACTAAGCAATGGTCTCAAACTTGGAGAGGGATAAAGCTTTGGAAATCCACAGTTTGGATGGTAGATCTAGTAACCAATGAGGAATTTTTTGTTGAAAAGTTGATGGAGGAGATAAGAAATCCTTGATATCTTTGTGTTTCTCTCTTGGAATGGAAAGCTACTTGAAGAACCTGCAAGATGAAAGCGTTAAATAGTAAAAGCTCTTGATTAATGAAGATGAGCTTGATCCCAAGCTAATATTCACCTTTGATGATCTCTGCAAAACAATACTCTCAAGCAACAAACTAGATCAAATGCCTATTGTACTAGATTGTTAGTCCTCACAAGGCATACAATGAATAATAATTTGCAACAAGAAAGATAGAGTGAGAGAATATCACCAAATTACAAGATGAAACCACAATGCCAATAGCTCTCGCATGGACCTCCAAAGTCTCAATAATTTTATTAACAAAAGAATGCTTAGAATTTCATCAGAGTTTCTTTGCACAAATCTCCATCATCTTTTTCTCGTACGAATCCTTTATAGCAGATAAAGGATCTTTATCTTTAGGCTCAGTTGATTTCAATGGAGTTTGAGCTCTTGAATAACCAGGAAAATTTGATTTACCAGGAGACTGCATGTTTTTATCTATCTTAGTTGCCATTGTCTGTGCTTGCAACAAAGTGGTGGGCTCTTTATCTCTAAGTTCATATTGCATCTCTCCACTTAAAGCTTCAATGTAGTAAACCAGTATAGTATGTGGAGTTGGCTTGTAATTTGTAGGGATTGCATTGTATAAGTCGGTAAACTTCTTGTTGAACTCTTCCATGGTTTCTATCTCACTTCTTTTGATGTTTGTTAGAGCAGCAAGTTGATGACGGGGCTCTTTCTTTTCACCATACTTGTTGGTGAAAGCAGTTTTGAATTCAGTCAAGGTGGCAAAGGAGTTAGCTGGCAGGCCGATGAACCAATCACCAGCATCCCCATCTAAGGACAAGGCAAACAGTTTCATGTATACATCATCATGCTTGTGAGCAGGATCTCTGACATATCCACTTGTACATTTTGAGAAGGCCTTGAGATGATAAGCGGCAGTAATGGCATCAGTGCCAGTAAAAATGGGGAGTTTGTCGATAGCTTTGTCTGGAATATCATGTGGTTGACCTGCTATCTGAGTAATGTTGAGGGGAGAATAGAAATCACCCATCGTATCAGAAAAACAATTATTACTGTTTTCAAAGTTTTCAGAATTTTCTAAGTTATTTTCTTGAAAAAGACTATGGATATCAGAAATAGACTGAGATCTAAGTTCTTCAAGGATTTTACGAGAAGCAAGCTTGTTCAGTCTTCTCCTATAAACCTTTTCAGGCTCAGGGATAAAACTAAGCAAGCCTTCAGAGTTTCTTTTAGGCGAATACCTTGAGGTGTTAACTGACAGTGGAGTCGCCAGGTGGATCCAAATCTAATTTCTGAGAGTGATTAAACTAAAAATCTACCAAAAAAGGAAAAAAGGGCAGTGGAGTTGCCAGACAGATTTGAGAATCTATCAAAAAAGGTAAAACAAACTAGAAAAAACTAAGGTCGTCCAGGAACAAAAAGATTTGTCCCCGGCAACAGCGCCAAAGATGTTGTCCGCCAAACTGCACACCAGCAGCAGAAATCTTTCGAAAGCTGTCTCTTCACTACAAGTGAGAGAGGTGTGGCCTTGGGGGCAAGCAATGAGCCAGGTACTGTCACCTGAATCCCATCTCCTCCGTTTAGGCTAACTCCTAACGAAGCCAAGGGGGGTAGTCCCTAAAAAAGAGTTTCACTAAGGCTCTAGTATTTAAGTGTTTTTTGTATGGGGTGATGCGGATGTGTTTGTTGAGTTGTATAAGGAGCCAAGCCACTTGATTGCACATATTTAGGAGGGCGCCTACCATAGGCTTTAATGTCATCCCACCAAACCATTAATCATTTGACACATCACAAATTCGATTTCTTGGTGAAGGAGGGCGAATTTCCCCATTGGAGTTCTCTTCTGGTGACTGGATAGCTGACTGGAGTTGATTGGAATCCTCATTAATGCCAGGTGCCATGTCATTTAGCCTTTTACTTTATTCCATTTTGATTATTTTGGAGAGATTTGGATTATCTCCAAAATAATCATTTTTATTATTTTAATTAATAATTTCTCTGTAAATGGCTTTTTAGATAAAATATTAATTATGAGGCCTAAATGACATCCGAAACTTAGGATAAACTGGACCGGGGATCGTGAATGATTTTTGGCTTAAGGTTAGAGCCTTCAATCATCAAATTCGGATCCCGGATGACTGACATATTACAAATTATTATTTCTCTATTTAAACTATAGAGAAATTTATTAAATTTAAAAAATAATTAAAAACCCAAATTCAACGGACCCGGTAAAAAAATTTCAAAATTTTTTCTGAGGGTTTTATGGACCTAGGACATGACCGACACCTATTCTAACATTGTCTAGTAGGCTTATATACATCAGTTGAACTCTAATAACCCCCCATGGCTAAAATTTTCAAAATCGGGCATTCCAGCTTTGGAGGAGCGGGAGAAAACCTCATCAATTATAGCTCAGCTATAAGCAAAGTATAATTGACAAGGGAAAAAACTCCATGGAATGCCTTAGTTCCTTAATCAAGTCATGGGGAACCGAGACACTCAGATCCTACTAGCACACTTTATTACAAACCCCATGGGGCCATGGTCATGTCAACTCAAAAAACAAAACAGGCTAGCCAAAACTGGCTAGTCACAAATGTTGGATCATCTGATACACTGGAGTCAAACACTTATCATGTTTGTCAAATGGCGGCTCATTTCTTCTATTTAAGCAAGCAAGTTTTCCTCATTTTGAGATGGAAGGTCGAACTTATGCTTATGCTCTTTGTAATATTCTTGAAGTATTTTTTAATGAATATAGGCTTTGGAGGCAAGAACTGTGTGTTTTTTCATGTGTGTGGATGATTGATGCTTAGCAAGCTTACGAGGTAACTTGTGTAGTTTACATACTTGTGTTTGTTGTGGTTATAATTGGCCTTTGAAGGGGAGCTACCTCCCAGTAGGATAAGAGTAAGATTTGTTTATCTATCTCTTATTGTTTAGTTGTTTAAGATATTTTAGAGATACATGTCATTTTTGCTTAAATACATGTTTTATGAGCTTCTTTTGCAATTAACACTAGTGCTTTTAACCATTTTGTGCAAGTGTTGTGAAGTATTGCAGGTTGTCTAGTTTGGAGAACAGGTTGAGCATGTTAGCATCCTCTTTTCTCCGAACATTTTGTGAAACAAGCGTAGTCCCTTTGAGTCCCACTGCAGAAACTCCATTGCCCAAGTTCAAGGGCTTGATATTCTTCACCTTCTCTCACCTTTTTTTCTAAAGAAATCTCTCAGTTACTTTATGCGTAGTTAATCAGCTTAGTGCATTTAAATAAAGATCATAAGCTAATCTGATTTTATTATGCATTCATAAGTTAGATCTGATTTTGGTTATAAACGACCCATTTTATGAGATCTAACTCTTAAAAAACCAAGTACTTACATTAAATATTTCTTTTAATCTTTCAAAGTACTTGAATAGTATGCTAAATATTTTATGCTTTAATTGATTAATTCAATGTATTTGGCATAACTTTGTTGGCTGTTATGCAGCTCTTAGTGAACAGGTAAAGAGAAATGCTGGCGAAATTTTGATTTATCAAATCATCCGGGAACCCTCCTTTCTCTATACCTCTTCTTCATGCATTTTCAAAGCCTCGAAATTTGTAAACTTGTAGTTCTTGAAGTTATAAAAGAACACAAGTATTCCTTATTGTAATAAGTATAAACAACAACAAAAAAGACAAGCAAGTGGGCTACCCAGCGCCCACATCCCATCCCCCCTGGGAGGATTTGCATCTCTTTCTCGTGGCGTGAATTTTTCTAACTTTTGCTTGCTTTGCTTTACATTACTTTAATTAAAGATAAAATTAATCGTTTGTGGATCTCGACCCAACGCCGTACCACAAACTTATTCAGGACGTAGTTTTTATTTTATGCAAACACTAGCACACACAACTGTCTCCTTTTAGTATTCACATTTCTTTCTTAGATTAAATCACTCTACCACTCACTGCACTTAGTTGAATTTATTATTATTTCATTTTTGTTTAAGAGTAATTGAACCTTAGCTTTTGTCCCCAATTACGCTCTTGTGACCATCGCAGGCTCGTCTAAGCTTTGGTTAACAATCAGAAAGGGGTAGTAGCGGGTAGTTAATAGGACAATCCACTCAAGTTTATTTTCAAGAACTCGGCAGGTCGCGTAGAGCTTACCATAGAGACAGGGGGTTGCATTAAGCAGGTTATGCCTCGCCCCGTTGGACACTTGGTATTGTTGCTATTGCACTCAGTTCAAAAAGATATATTCTTTGTGGGCCAAACCTTAGAGTAGTTTCTTTTCAGCATTGTACTTTCAATTGCAATCTCCAAATTAACCCAATCCTTTAATACTCATCATAATAATTAAAACTAACAACGAGACACTTGCAATACTTTCCCGTCAGAGCATTACTTATTTTCTCGGCACTGATCTACCTGCAACAATCTTGTTTATTTTAAGTTAATTCATGTGTGTAATGGGATATTTTTATATATACTGTTGAAGTTTTTCAAGTAATATTTGCAAACCTTGTTTTAGTATAATTTATTTCAAAACCCTAGATTAATTTGTATTTCGCAAATTAGAGTAATCAGCCTTAGTTATTTTATTAGGGACCACCCCCCTTGGCTTCGCTAGGAGTTGGCCTATACGGAAGAGTAAATTTTCAAGTGACAGTACTTGACTCGTGACTTGCCCCCAAGATCGCACCCAATGGCTTGAAGATTTCTGCCATGTTACCCGAGGTGCATATTTAGGCGGCAACATGGAGTATCCTACCAATGCCTAGAATAGCTCTTACACATTCTTCCATGAAAGGAATCTGTCATAACTGTGTAAGAGGAATCTGTCATAAAGGTGCTGTAACTGTGTAAGATGAATCTGTCATAAATGTAAGGAATCTGTCATAGGGCAAAGGGAATCTCTCCCACATGACACACCCATGCTGCAAGGAATCCCCTCCAACACTCATGTGCCCTCCTTCACTAGTATGCCATCTTCCCTGGAGAACAATTAGGAGCAACCAAACACTAACAACAAAAGTCACAAGGTCATCAGTACAAAGATTTCAGAAGAAGTCCTTTAGAGGTTCTAATTAGTAGGATAAACAGTTGCCCCAAACAGCTGTGAACGTGTACCTCAATGTGTATAAAGAGGCCACCCATTCTGAATTGAGTTTTCATTGCGACTGGGGAGCAATATCGTTGTGAATCCTGCACTATAACCCCATTCTATTAATCATGTGTATCTATGTAAATAAACTATTGAGTTGAATAAGGGCTTAATAGCATTCCTGTTTTCATGAATTTTCTTATGATGGTTCTCTCTCCTATTTATTAAGTCACATACATACATATCCTTACACATGCTCCATTTGATTGGCATTACAAACCAACCACCTTTGGTAAAATCCATCTTCAACAGCAAATAATCAAATTAATGAGTTTATGTAAAACACAAGGCCACTTACACAATTCATGTATGATGCCCGAAGTAAAATAAGGGCTTAATGGCATTCCTGTTTTCATGAATTTTCTTATGATTGTTCCCTCTCCTATTTATTAAGTCACATACATAAATATCCTTACACATACTCCATTTGATTGCCTTTACAAATCAACCACCTTTGGTGAAATCCGTCATCAACAGCAACTAATCAAATTAAATGAGTTTACGTAAAACAAAAGGCCACTTACACAATTCATGTATGATGCCTGAAGTAAAATCAAGCAAAAATGAAAACCATCTTAGTGAAAGGTTGATCATTGCCTAGTTTAGCCATATTGTAACTTATGGATCCATTATTGTATATATTTGTCAGAGTATAAAATAAATTCAAGGAACAATCTTCAATTAGGAACAAACTTTAAAGGAAGAAAGAGTTGAAAGATAATCTACCACAGAGTTAGCATCCTGTCCTGGAGAACGATCAATATAAGCACTCCATGGATGGTCCTTTATAACAGGATTCTTGTAGCAGATTTCATTGCAATCTTCTAAACCTGATGACACAATGTAGGAGCAAAGATAATTCATAACAAATTCATAAATGCCTCCAAAACAGACTTTTATGATTTTCTGGCATAGAAGTAGCTGAGAATGTTCAAAGGTTAAGTTCTGTTTGCTGGACATTACAATTAGTACCTTCTAAGGAAAAACTTGGTATTTTGTCATTAAACCATGCTTGTCATGACTATATTGGGAATATATAGAATTGGAATCTAAATAAGGCATGTACTTTACATTGACATAAAGCATAATCATAGGAATTTTGCAATACTAGAAACAGCAATCATTTATGATTCACACAATCACTCTAGACTAGATGAAACCTCCCTTCCAGCATTGCACTGGTCACACCAATTTGTTGACGATGTCTAGACTCTAGCCATGGAGACTTTGTAACTGTTGGTCTCACTCCATTTAATTGCATGTTAAGAACTAATACAAAATTTCGATCATTCTTATTTGGCCACCAATGCTAATTTCTGAAGAATAAAATGTCTCTCTACACACACATCGATGCTTTTTGACAAGGAGATTTGCATTTCACATAAAACATTAAACATTGTATTGCTCTTGTTATTAATGTTGCAGAAACTAATAAAATGTTAGCTACCACATCTAACTCTTACTAGATGGACTAGTACCACACTTGTCTATCATCTGGTCGCAAGGCATATAAATGTCTAGCATACATAGCAGACCAAGATTCTCCTGCGTCACTCTTCTGCCATTGTGATTAGCTCATTGACATAGAATAGACATGCAGTTATAAATTAAAAGGACTCTGCTTACAGTAGCAGGCAAGTAATCTAATTTGCATGGAAACGGATCCACAGTGAAAATTAGAAAAAAATAATGTGCTAAGTGTCACTAGTGTCACTAGGTGACTCAACTTAGTAATTAGTTAATATATTGTGTTATTAGTTCCCAAAAATAAATATGGCTTAATGTTAGTATAAGAGTTGAGTATTTTAAAGTTCAGTATATGAACTACCCTAACACATGAATAGAAGGGAACTCTTGTAATGTATGAAATGACTCCAAGTGCAATAAAGTTTTATTTTTCATATTATTGCTATAATATAAAGATCATCTAGACTATAGAATTAGGCATATATTAATAGAGTCACTTGGTGACTTTAAGTTACTTTATGTTTAATTATTTTATTAAAGTACACTTAAGTCATTTGGGGCTTGGCAATTAGAGATTGAGTAGTTAGGGTTTATGTCATCTCATTATTATGTCCTTTCCAATCAAGACCTACTTCCCATTGTTCATCACTTCTCCATCACCCTCATCCCTTAGTTAATCATGCTCTCCTCTCCTTCTCTCTCCAAGATGACATCCCTCCACCCCTGACCCCCCCTCCCCCCTCTCCAGGCCCACCTCGGACCACCATCCGTTTTGCCAACAGAGACCCTAACATCTTCACCTCCACCAGATGCTCCCTTCCAAGTCTTAGTTCGCTTCCCTCGAATTTGCCTCTACCAAATACACCTATCTTTCATCTACCATCTGGAACACTGCCCTCAACTCTTACCCCCACTCCACTCGATCCACCCCCCTCCCCAAAGACTGGGTCCTACCCAATGAACCAGTGGTACGACGAGGATTGCAAGCGCCTCCACACCCAACTTAGACATGCCTTTACTTGTGATCACCCCTCCTACCCGATTTTTAAAGCTTCCTATCGACATCTCCCTGTCACAAGAAACATCTCTTCATCTCTCATAGAAGACAAGAGTTGAGAACTTCCCTTATCCACTCCCCCAAAAAATTCTAGCATACACTCTCCCCCGCCACTCCCATCTTCCACCTGAACTTGATCCAAAATCTTTGTTTCCCCACACCTCTTCCCTCTATGATATCCTATGCCAGCCCTTTATCCAAGACCCCCTCCTTTCCATTTATTCACTCCCCACAATATCCGAGAGGCTTTTGGGTCATGAGTAGAAGCAGATGAGGAGGGGTTCCAAGCTAAACTCTTCAAGCATGGCCTCCAGGCACTGGATTGCCACTTGGCCAATTTGTTTAACCACATGGTTTGTGCAAGCTTTCCAAAGCTATGGTCACATCACAATATTCACCCGATCCATAAATCAGGCCCTAGTACAAATCCCAATAACTATAGAGGAATTATGGTTGGCCACACTTTGTCCAAACTATATGCTACAGTCCTCCATATGGAGCTTTCTGGGGAGCTTAAGCGAAGACAGCTCAAAGCTAAAGGACAGGTTGGATTCAAACCAACGCATCAAACCATTGATCACATTCTTACGCTCTGGGCCATCATTGATGAGGCACGCCACTACTTTTCAAAGATCTATTGTTTCTTTGTAGACTTTCGAAAGGCCTTTGACTCCATCCCCAGAGTAGCAATATTCCAGAGGCTCAAAGACGAAATGAGTCGGTGCTCGATCGTCTTCACACAACCCTTGGGACTTTAGATTTCATCAGGAGTACCATTAGGGTTAAGCAGGGGTGTTCGGTGTCCCCCACTTTATTTGGGATCTACATCAATGATTTAGAGTCCTTGTTACAGGAGCACATTCAGGACAATGATGGATGCCTTCTCCACCAAGTCTTGGTCTCTATCTTCCTCTTTGTTGATGATGCGGTCCTCTTGGCCTCATCCTCAAAGGGGATGCAATGAAATATTGCCTTGGCCCTCTTGTGTGATCATCGTCAATTGATGATCAACTTGGGTAAAACCAAGGTCATGATTTTCAACGGGTCGAAGAGGCTCCTCACTGATCTTCATTTCTTCTTTAGAGGGGAGGAGATTGAGATCACTAGCACCTATACCTACTTAGGGGTACAGTTCACACGACCACATTTCAGTCTGCGGCATGCCCTTTAGCCCCGAGTCAACAAAGGATACGGATCCTTAGCCCTTGTCAAGAGACAGTGCTTTAGACACCATTTTCAAGACATCTCATCCAAGATCTCTCTCATGGATACTCTCATCCAACCCACAGTCCTCTATGGCTTTGAGGTTTGGGGGCCTAGCCTTTTAGATTACAATTGAGCCTCAGCAAAGAGAGTGTAGATCCTCCTCCTCCTCCATCACATCATCAAATGCAAACATTCAGTACCTCAATCCATTGTACTTGCAGAGTTCAGTGCCCAACTTTTTCAACTAGAGGTTGTGTTCAATCTTGTCTCTCTCTTACACCACCTCGAAGCTTCGCAGACTTGGTGAAGGGACGAGATCGATACCCATATTTGGCATATTTGGCCTATCTCTCTTTCGAGTCCATCGCCTCAACTAGCCCTTCTGGCCACACCAGGTGATGGTATATGGGGGTTGCAGATCTTTTGGCATCTGTTGGTATTGCAATGTACGGACCTCCTCCATTTAGATATTCCTTGGTGGCATCTGGACACCACTTACCTACCAGGCAGGAGTTGAACAGAACCACCAGAGACAACATTTACAGACAGTTTGTGCAAGTCACTTGGATCAACCCTTCAAGCGGTTTATGTCCAAAGATGGCCTTCTATGCTAAACACTTCATGGATATGAGGGACGATCTCATTTTTTGGCCCCGTTACACACTTTGCCATTGGGCACACACTCTTTGTATTCCTTTAGGATAGTTTGGAGTGGGCTCTCATTGTCTCAAGGTAGGGACATCACCAGATTGGCCGATCATATAGGATCTGCCAGGTACATCACCTTTGAGAGGTTGGAACCGAGGTGCATTTCATCTTTCGGTGCCCTATTTACTACGAGATCCATGGGCGATCCCATTGTCTTTTCAAGGACCTTCTCACAAAGATTCAAACTTTGTCTAGATTCTTCAGTTATCTCAATTAAAGATGTCTTTTGTACTTGCAAGAGGCTCTCCGGCTTCGCTCCTTCACCCTCTAGCAATATTTCCAATCAGGACCAACCTCCACTTAGCATATCACCTCCTTTCTGGTGCTTCCTTCCTTCAAGGGCACCAAAAGACGGACAGATGGCAATACTGCCTTTGACGACAGATCCGTTAGGACACGGAGGACTACCTCCACTTCCGCATGACACCAACAATGTGGCCAATCTCAGCCCCATCCCCACGGCCGAAAGACTTCATCCGAGACATAGCAGCAAGCTCCACACCCTAGTAAGTGGCACACTATTGATTGTAGCTCCTCTTCTAGCTCTTCCTCTAGAGAAAGTACTCTTCTAAGATTCCTTCAGTCGACCTCGGATGGTAAGAGAGATGCTTCCAACGCTCCATGACAAATTTACCACTTTTGTTTCACAACTTTCAGCTCACTATCCTCACATTTCTCTTCTAGAAAGACTCTCCCTATATTTTCCTCTTTTGGATCGACTCTCCATTTGTGGAGCTAGCTCCTCTTGGTTTGGTTTTTAGGTTAGACTCTTGCTTTCATGCCTTTATAGGAGCCGCCTTAGTGTTCCCACTTTGTATTGACACCACGGTACCCCACAGTCCCATTGACCTACTTTTGTGGTCATTTGTTGGGACATTAATAGAATTATCTTATCTTCATTTGGTAATATAGAAGAACCATTTGCTCTCCCAATTATGTATTTGTGTTCTTGAATTCTTCGTGAGTTCGTTTATAGTAATATGGTCTCAAAGCCACGATGAGTGTAAGTTGAAGTGAAGCAATAGAAGGGCCTAGGGACTGCCAAGTTCAATGATGGATCAACAGACTTCATTCGATACACGGAGAAACCGAAGTGGTTTCAGACCACCAGCTGAAACTAGGTATTGTACTTTTTCAGGTTTAAAAGAAAAACATATTCTTTTGTTCGATTTAAAGCTAAATTTGGATTTTTAAGAGAGCCAATTTTATTTCAATTTAAAGCCGGATTTAATTTTTTTCTAGGCTAGTCAGAGATTAAAAATCAGGAAGGAAAAAAAAGAGACAAGAAGGAACTTTCATTTGTCGGGCTCCATGCATATTTTTTTGGGCAGTTTTTTCCTCTAGCTGTACGACTGTATGGACAAGACATACAGACAGATTCATATGATTGTACACACAGAACCCATACCGCAAACCAGAAATATTCTGGGTTTGTTTATCAGCTTCAGATCTTTAAAAAATTGCTGTAATTTTTGTTTTCAGGCTGAATTTTTGAATGTTTTCAGTAATTTCTGCAATTTTAGGGAGAAGTTTCTGTATTTCAGCAGTTCTTTGGCAGGTTTGTGGCAGATCTATGCATTTTTCTGCTGTATTTTCAAAAATTTCTAAATTTTGGTAGAAATTTGACTAAGCAATGGTAGATTCAACAGTTTGGGAAAATACCCTTGGTTTCCTAGACATCTTTTTAGCAATTTAATCTCTCTATTTCAGCACATTTGTCTACAAATGTTTTTGACAAAATGCCTAGTTTGACCAATATCATGTTGAAGGATAACCAAGTGTCTGAATCAACTTGAGTTGAGGAAGGAAACTCTACTGAAAACAACAGGCAAATACTAGGACAAATATGAAGAGGGAAATAGAGAAGCAGTAATATACTCATAAAGGTATCTCTAACTGATGAGATGCTTTCAGAAGTGTACATTGATGGCACTATAAAGGATGTTACAACCGTATGGAAGCAATTAAAAGGCTTGCATGAAGTCTCAAACAAAGGTAGAGCCTTTTTTCTAAAATTATAATTTCTATTAAGATGAATGATAATGAATCTTTACTTGAACATTTGGTTAAGATTAAGGTTATTAGAGAGAAGTTAAATGCCAGTGGGCAGAAGATGGAAGAAGAAGACATGGTGGTAATTACTCTCAAGAATTTACCAATTGCATTTTGAATATTTTATTGAAACACTTAATATTACTGCTACTGACAAAGACCTGAAGTTTGATGAGCTATGCATAAAGCTTTTGCAACAAGAAAAGTGGAAAAACAGTACGATAATGAAAATATGGCAGCCAGTTTAGAACTAGCATTCGCATCAAACCTCAAGCATAAGGGCGAGTTTACTCAAAAGGACGATGGAAGAAGCAATCAAGGTAACACCAATGAATTAGGTAATTAAAAGATTTTCAAATGTCATTATTGTGGAAAGGCAAGTCATAGAAAAAAGTTTTGCAGAAAGTGGTTGTGGGATGAAAAGCAAAACCAGCAAGGCTCCCAGTAGAAGGAGAAGGACCATGTTGCAAAACCCCAGCAAGAGACTACTCCCTTCACTTTCATTGCTAAGCAAGCAGATCATGAGTCATCTCCTTGGTATATTGACTCTAGTGCATCATGTTATTTCACCAATAGACATGATTGGTTTGTTCACTATGATACTTATGTTTCATCTATGGCATTTGGTAGTGTGGCACTGTGGAGGAATTCAGAATATAAGGCAAAGGAAATGTACAAATTACCTTGGGAGGTAAGCGGTTGGTATTCCTTAATGTCTACGTCACAAGTATGGAACAGATTTTGCTTCCGGTAAGTCAAATTATGAGGCAAAACAGATCATGGAGACATCTGCTTGGTATATTGACTGTGGTGCATCACGTCATTTCACCAAAAGAAGTCATTGGTTTGTTCCCTATGATGCTTATGCTTCATCTGTGGCTTTCGGTGGTGTGGAGGATTTCATAATAGAAGGCAAGGAAATGTACAAATTACCTTGGGAGGTAAGCAGTTGGTTTTCCTTAATGTCTACTGTGTGTTAGGTATGGAACAAAATATGCTTTCAATAACTCCAATTATGAGGTAGCCTCCACCTACATGTTATTTTCAGCAACCATAAATGCTACATGGTTGGCAAGGGCAGCAAGAAGACAATTGATCTTGGTATTGAATATACGAACTGTTCTGGCTGGTTGATATAAGATAAGGTAAGTGTTACCTCCTAAGTTGCACTTAGGTGGATTTTCGGTTGAGCCGCCAAACATTGAACAACTTACTTGTTCATTATCAGAGTTCAGAAGTCCATCAGGCCATTTTTTGGCCCTTTTTATTTTCTTAGATGTTCATACTCTACAGGGAATTGTAATTAATGGCTTAGCATGATGAACTTATTGAAAAGGTTTGGCTTGCTTAGGACTTAGTCATCAATACATTACTCTAGAGTGTTTTTTCTTTGTTAATTATATATTGTTTTTTAACAACATATAATTTTTGAGTTTTTCACTCAATCCTCCAAAGATGGAGTAATTGGCTTGATGGTTAGGCCTTAGGAGGTTGTTAAAACCTAGGTGTCAACGTAGATTACCATGCTAGTCATTATTTTTGAGTCATATGAACATGTGCTAAGCCCCCTATAGGTGTTTTTAATTTTTCGTTATTTTTTAATTTTTCCATAAAAAGCAGGCATGTTTTAATTGTAAAAATTCACTAAGTCATAAAAGTGGCACTAGGGATGGGTTTCTGCCATGGCAAAACTCATTTTCTAACCCAAAGCACCCACTTTACCCATAGATCCACTTAAAAATTAAAATTAGTGATTATTTATCACTTATTTTTAATTTTTCTCAAAAAGTGAATAAAATAGGCCAAAAAATGGAGAAAATAAAAAAATCAGCAGTTCATAAAAGCAAGGAAACATGTCGGAAACATGTTTTCTGAGTTGCCAAAGCAAAGTGGCAACATCAAAAGAGTTTCTAAAGACTTAATCTTGCCATTCTCATACAAATCAAAGCAAGTTGATGTTTCTCAAGGAAGGCACATCACTAAATAGATAAAGCTGATTTTTGAGTTAAGTTTTAGAAGAAAGTTGATTTACCTTGGTGGCGCCCACTCATCCAACTCGTCCTTAGCTTGCAAGCTGATCTTTATCTCTTCCTTTGAGCTAATGCGCCCTCTTGGGCTGGTTTCTCCTATTTAAGCAAGCAAGTTTGCCTCATCTTGAGATAGAAGGTCGAACTTATGCAAATGATCTTTGTAATATCCTTAAAGTACTTTTAATGAATAAAGGCTTTGGAGGCAAGAACTGTGTGGCTTTTCATGTGTGTGGATGGTTGATGCTTAGCAAGCTTATGAGGTAACTTATGTAGTTTACATACTTGTGTTTGTTGTGGTTATAATAGGCCTTTGAAGGGGAGCTACCTCCCAGTAGGATAAGAGTAAGATTTGTTTATCTATCTCTTATTGTTTAGTTGTTTAAGATACTTAAGAGATACATGTCATTTTTGCTTAAATACATGTTTTCTGAGCTTCTTTTGCAATTAACACCGGTGATGTTAACCATCCTGTGCAAGTGTTGTGAAGTATTACAGGTTGTCTAGTTTGGAGAACAGGTTGAGCGTGTTAGCATCCTCCTTTCTCCGAACATATTTTGAAACAAACGTAGTCCCTCTGAGTCCCACTGCAGAAACTCCATTGCCCAACTTCAAGGACTTGATATTCTTCACCTTCTCTCACTTTTTTTCTAAAGAAATCTCTCGGTTACTTTATGCATAGTTGATCAGCTTAGTACATTTCAATAAAGATTATAAGCTAATCTGATTTTATTATGCATTCATAAGTTAGATTTGATTTTGGTTATAAACGACTCATTTTATAAGATCTAACTCTTAAAAAACCAAGTAATTACATTAAAAAAAATTGTTTATCTTTCAAAGTACTTAAATAGTATGCTAAATATATTATGCTTTAATTGATTAATTCAACGTATTTGGCATAATTTTGTTGGCTGTTTTGCAGCTCTTAGTGAACAGGTAAAGAGAAACGCTGGCGAAATTTTGATTTATCAAGCCATCCAGGAACCCTCCTTTCTCTATACCTCTTCTTCAAGCATTTTCCAAGCCTCGAAACTTGTAAACTTGTGGCTCCTAATCTATAAAGGACCACAAGTATCCCAATTTATTGTAATAATCATAAATAAAAAGAAAAGCAGGTGGGCTACCAAGCACCCACGTCCCATCCCCCTAGGGGGATTTGCGTCTCTTTGTCGTGGCGTGATTTTTTCTAACTTTTTCTTTGCTTTGCTTTAGATTAATTTAATTAAAGATAAAATTAATTGTTTGTTGATCTCGACCCAATGTCAGACGACAAACTCATTCAGGACATAGCTTTTTATTTTATGCAAACACTAGCACACACAACCGTATCCTTTTAGTATTTGCATTTCTTTTTTGGATTAAATCACTCTAGCACTCACTGCACTTAGTTGGTTGCATTTATTATTATTTCATTTCAGTTTAAGAGTAATTGGACCTTGGCTTATGTCCCCAATTATGCTCTTGTGACCATCGCAGGCTCGTATGAGCTTTGGTTAACAATCAGAAAGGGGTAGTAGCGACTAGTTAATAGGACAATCCACTCAAGTTTATTATCAAGAACTCAGGAGGTCACGTAGAACTTACCATAGAGTCAGGGGGCTGCTTTAAGCAAGTTATGCCTCACCCCGTTGGACACTTGGTACTATTGCTATTGCACTCAGTTCAAAGAGATAAATTCTCTGTGGGCCAAACCTTAGAGTAGTTTATTTTCAGCATTGTACTTTCAATTGCAATCTCCAAATTAACCCACTCCTTTAATACTCATCATAATAATTACAACTGACAACAAGACACTTGCAGTTGCAATACTTACCCGTCAAAGCATTACTTATTTTCCCAGCACTGGTCTACCTGCAACAATCTTGTTTATTTTAAGTGAATTTATGTGTGTAATGGGATATTTTTATATATGTTGTTGAAGTTATTCAAGTAATATTTGCAAATCTTGTTTCAATATAATTTATTTCAAACTCCTAGATTAATTTTTATTTCATAAATTAGAGTAATCAGCCTTAGTTATTTTATTAGGGACCACTCCCCTTGGCTTCGCTAGGAGTTGGCCTAGACAGAGGAGTCAAGTTTCAAGTGACAATACTTGACTCGTGACTTGCCCCCAAGATCGCACCCAATGGGTTGAAGATTTATGCCACGTGGAAGCAACGTATGTCAGCCATCTTTGAGTACAAGTGCTTGAGTAACATTGTCCTTGGTAAGGAAACTCGCGCCATGGTTGTGGGTAAAGACCGAGACAAATTTGATGAGAGAGGTAGAGAAGCAGTTATATTGCTTAAGTTGTCTATGACAGATGCTATGCTTCCTAAGATCCAGACAGGGAGGACTTCAACAGCCATCTGGATTCTGGAAGCAATTGAAAGATCTACATGAGACATCTGACAATGGTCGAGCCTTCTTTCTAAAGAACATGTTGTTCTCAATCAATATGGATAATAATGCCTCACTACAGGAGCACTTACTCAAGATCAAGGATATCCGAGAACAATTGACCACCATTGGGCGCACGATGGAAGAAGAAGATTTGGTGGTAATCACGCTGAAAAGCTTAGCACGTGCTTACGAGCACTTTATTGAGACTCAGAACATTACTTCTTCAGATGTTGACATAGTTTGATGAGCTTTGCAACAATCCCTTACAACGAAACTGATGGAAGACACAAATTGGAAGCAATAGTAAATCAAAGAGTTCAGAACAAGCCTTTGCCGCCAATTTCAAGGGAAAAGGTAAAAGGGGCAAGAAGAAAGGATAGGGCAGCAAAGAGGATTCCACAATGAGTCAGAAGATACTGTCACTAATTTGGCAAGAATGGCCATACGAAGAAGTTTTGCAGAAAAAGGTTGGCTGACAAGAAATCTAACTAGGGTGAACCTCAGCAGAAGGTTCATATCGTAGAACACATAAAGGAGGAGTCAACTTTCTATGCCTTCATGGCAATGCAGCCAACAACTCACCCAGAGCATCTTCTTGGACATCAACTCAAGTGCATCTTGCCATTTCACCAACAAGCAAGTTTGGTTCACGGAGTACACTCCTAGTTTCTCCAAAGACTCAATGATCTTCGGTTGTGGTGCAGAGTACACGGTCATTGGGAAAGAAAATGTTCAGATTTCCTTTGGAGAAAACATACTTGCTTTCCTCAATGTGCATTATGTGCCGAGAATGGAGCTTAATCATCTTTTTGTTAGTCAGATTATGAGGCACTGTCCACGACTCTCTACCAACTTTAGCAATCACAAATGCTATATAGTTAACAAAAAGAACCAACAGACTATTACATATGGTGTGGAGGACCATGGACTATTTTGACTAGTCGACAATGGACAAGTCAAGGAGCATGCCTTAGCAGCTAAGAGTGGATCAAACATCAGTAAACTATGTCATCAACGATATGGGCATCTCAACCTTACCTAGCTCTCTCAAATTGGTTTGAGAGAATATAGAAGGACTTCCAGATATCCAGCAGAAGATTCAGGGAGTATGTGGACCTTGTCAAGGAGGAAAGCAACACAGGACACCATTTGACAAAGGAAAGGCTTGGAGAGCAAGCAAAGTCCTTCAATCGGTTCATGCAGACATTTGTGGACCAATGAACACAACATCAATCACCGATGCCAAGTATTTTCTACTATTAGTTGATGACTATAGAAGAAAAATGTGAGTGTCTTTTCTGAAGTTGAAATCTGAAGTCTTTGTTGAGTTTCAAATTTTCAAAGCATTAGTAGAAAAAGAGTCTGGTTGTCAATAACCACTCTTAGGTCTGATAATGGAGGGGAATTTTGCTCCAAAGACTTTAAAAAAAATTGTGTTAAACATGGGATCCAAAGACAATAGACCACCCTACACTCGACAATGAAGATGGAGTCGCATATTCAGAGATGGCTAGATGCATGATGCAGAACATGTCAGTTCCAAGCACGTCTTTGTTGAAGCAATATTCACAGCTGTCTATCTATTGAATAGATCTCTCACAATGGTCGTGAAGGAGAAGACCCCTGAGGAAGCATGGTCTGGGAGGAATCCTAGAGTCAGCCATCTTAAGGATTTTGGTTATATTGCCTATGCTTGGATTCCAAATGAGAAAAGAACCAAACTAGAACCTAAGAGCCAAAAACTCATGCGTGCATGGTACAACGACAATCCGCAAAGCCTACAGGTTGATTGATGTGGAAACCAATCTAGTGACCTACAGTAGAGATGTCATAGTTCATGAGGAGACTGGGCCATTCCCTTCTTTCTCATCAAAGTTCAAAATTACGATGGAGCGGCCCATCATGGATAAGGATTCAGGTGTTCAGCTTCAGATAGCTCCACCTGAAAGGGAGGAAGATTCTGATCATTATGAGGAGTCTCCCAAACTTAGTCCGATAATTTCTAAGCAACATAGCCTCAATCAACACTCGAAGGACACAAGTGCAAGTTCCAATCCTATTAATGGTGTAGAGGTTCCCAACTAGGGAAACAGGAAGCAACCACCCAAGTGGTGGCTCAACACCATCGAAAATCTTCGAGCAACAGGAATGATCGAGGGGCAATCATCACGAGGAAAGAGCAAACAGAAACCCAACACAGTCACCTTTGCTCTTATGGCCAATGTTCAGGAAGTATTCGAGCCTCAAGTGTTCAATGAAGCTAAAGGGAGACCTAAATGGGAGAAGGCCATGACTGCTAAACATGAAAAGTTGATGAAAAATCAGACTTGGGATCTCACAGCACTTCCACCAAGGAAGAAACCCATTGGTTGCAAATGGGTGTACTAGGTCAAGTACAAGGCAAATGGATCACTTGACAAGTACAAAGCACAGTTGGTAGTGAAAGGGTTCTCTCAACGAGAGAGCATTGATTGTGAGGAGCCCTTTGCTCCTACAACAAAGATGAGCACCATTCATCTTGCTCTAGCCATGGCAGCACAATGTGGCTGGAAGCTAAGTCACCAAATTCGACGATTTTTCGCCTTCACATTCTAAATTCGCCGAATTTTTTGGATAGTCGAATTTATTCGTTGAAAATCGTCGATTCTCAAGCCATGACCACAGGATGGTCGTGTGAAGAGGAAACTAAACGTGTAAATCGCCCGCGCAAAGAGGAAACAGGAAACGAGACGTGTAAAATCATTTTTTTGGATTCGGGCAACCCGCGAGTAAACCCTACCCTAAATCGTGCCGCGGGTAAGCCCTACCATGAGTGTGAGACCGTCGTCGTGAGGGGTGTGACTCATGAGCAGAGGTTCGAGGCCCTAGTCTGCAGAGGTCGTCGTCTTGTTAGTGGGTGCGGTTATCCAGGAAGGTCGAGGGTTCAAGGCATTACCCTGCAAGGCCTCGAGGGTTCGCTTAGAGGGAATATAAACTTCCTTTATAATTTTTCAATTTTTCTTCTCACTTCCAATATGGTACATTCAAGGGATTCAGTTTATAAGCTAGATATTTATGATCAACCTTTATCTATTTGCATTCTAGGCATCTTGACACATAAGCTGCAGTATCTTCTTTTAGTTTGAGGCACTCTGCAATGCTGGTGGGCAGTAGCAGGCAATCGCTGCTACAGTAGCAGGCGACAACATCACAACCCATGGGCCACATTATAGCCACAAGACAATTGTGTTCAATGTTCAAGTGGAGCTTGTCCTATGAGGACGGAAAACAAATTATTTTGAAAACGTCACCTTGCTTTTTGAGAAAAGGCATACATTAAAGGGGAAGGCATCAAATATTAATATAAGTATATTATTAAGTTATATGGTATAATGATATAAAATAATGTAAACATAGATTGGTTATCATATGTAAAGAAATAGAAAATCTAATTAATAATAAGCTAGTGTATTTCAAAAACTTATTTATTATTATAACATTATTAAAAATATATATATATATTTTTTAATTTTCAAATTTTATACTACATCGAACTTAATGCCGAATTTTATTGTCAATTTTTGTATCGTCGATTTTATGGCGATTTTCAAGGTCTTCGAATTCGAACACGAACTGGAACCAGGTGACTTAGGTTGGAAGCTCCGGCAAATGGATGTGAAGAGCACCTTGCTCAACAGAGATTTGGAGGCCACGTGGATTAGAGGTTTAAGGGAAAGAGCACTTTGTTTGCAGGTTAAAGAAAGCGCTATATGGCCTAAAGCAGGCACCCGGGCATGGTACATCAAGATTGACAAGTACTTCGTTGAGCGGGGGTTCCAGCAGAATCCTTCAGATGCCAACTTATACGTCAAAAGCAATGGTAATGATATCATACTACTAGTCATTTATGTAGATGACATCATCATCACAAGTAGCGAGGCAAACATGATTGAATAAATAAAATAAAATATGAGTAAAGATTTTGATATGACTGATCTAGGCATCCTACATTACTGTCTGGGTGTAGAAGTTTGGCAAATAGGCAACAACATTTTTGTCCTGCAATAAAATATGCCAGAAGTTTGCTTAACAAATTTAGAATGACAGATTGCAAAATCTCGTCTACACCTATGGAGAAAGGGCTGAAACTTTCAGCCAAGACCGACTCTGAGGTGGTGAATGAGTCAATCTACAAGCAACTGTGGGTAGTTTGATATACCTTACAGCCAATAGATTTGATTTGAGTTATGTTGTGAGCTTCAATTCCAGATTCATGACAACACCAAAAGCATAGCATTGGACTGCAGCAAAGCAAGTGTCGAGATATGTGAAAGGGACACTTGAATTTGGCACTCTGTACAGTAGAAGCAAAGATCCTAGGTTGTGTAGAGATACATATTCAGATTGGGCAAGATGTGTTGATGACAGAAAATCAACCTCTGGATATGTATTCAACCTTGGCACAAGTGCAGTCACATGGTCCATCAAGAAGCAACAGGCACTAGCACTTTCATCGATAGAAGTAGAATATCAAGGAGCAATGAAAGGAGCATGTGAGGTAATTTGGCTCAGGAGGATGCTTTCAGAAATGAACAAGCAACAAACAAAGCCGACACCCTACTCTAGCACAATCAAGGGGTGCTAAAACTAGCCAAGAATCCAATCTTCCATAAGCGCACCAAGCACATTGAGATACATTACCACTTCATCCGATAGCTTGTAAAAGATGGAACTGTTGAGTTGCAGTACTGTCCCACGGAGGACCAAACTACAGACATTTTCACCAAGTCAATGGGTCCTTGAAAACATGTAAAATTTCGAGAGAAACTTGGTGTAGTCAGTAGATTGACCATTAAGGGAGGGTATTAAAGTAAAAACTTACTTTATGTAATGGTCAATTAGATACTTAGACTTAGGTGTTAATAAAGTCACTTTATGACTTTAGTTTATTTTTAGGTTTTTATGCTTAAGTTACTTTATTGCTTTCATCGTTCTATCCCACATTCATCGACAGAAGCTAAATATCGAGGAGCAATGAAAGGAGCATGTGAGGCAATTTGGCTCAAGAGGATGCTTTCAGATATGAACATGCAACAAACAGAGCCAACACCCCTACTCTAGGACAATCAGGGGGTGTTAAAACTAGCCAAGAATTCAAGCTTCCACAAGTGCACCAAGCACGTTGAGATACATTGCCACTTCATTCGATAGCTTGTAAAAGATGGAATTATTGAGTTGCAGTATTGTCCCACAGAGGACCAAACTGCAGACATTTTCACCAAGTTATTGGGTCCTGAAAAACAACTAAAATTTTGAGAGAAACTTGGTGTAGTTAGTAGATTGACCATTAAGGGAGGGTATTAAAGTAAAAACTTACTTTATGTAATGGTCAATTAGATATTAGCCTTAGGCGTTAATAAAATCAATTTATGACTTTAGTTTATTTTTAGGTTTTTATGCTTAAGTTACTTTATTGCTTTTATCGATCTATCCCACATTCATAAAGTGGATTGACTCGACCTCATTGTAACCTTTATAAGAAAGCTTTCGCTTTTTCATTATTATGCAATACATTATGATAGCTATTTCAAGCTATTTCTTGGTCTCTTTATGTGTTCGGTTTTCGTGATAATGTAAGACTTTTTTGAGAAAAGAAAATGCTCCATAATGTGGAAGATCCTTGTCAGTTGGACAATGAGCCATTGTACCTTGAGGTGTTTGAACCTGAGATGCACATGTACGTGGTTATGGATGAACTTGGGGAATCTACTAGTATACTACATCGCATGAGTTTACAGTCGATACTTCTCCCAATGTCCTTTGGACTATGCACTATGATAGTGCAAGATCCAGATCCAGAGCTAGAACAAGGCTAGTTTTCACTTCCCCTTCAAGTAACGTGTTTCCTTTTTCTTTTTGTTTAAAATTCGACTGCACTAACAATATGGCCAAATATGAGGCTTTGTTGTTAGGTCTTGAGCAGGCATGATGGGGATCAAGTTATTAAAGGTCATTGGAGATTCTGAATTAGTAGCAAATTAGGTAAGAAACCTTTGTGAGGCAAGGAATCCAAGGCTAAAGAGGTGTCAGGATGCAGTGTGGGATGAGATCAAATGTTTTCAAGCATTTTCCATCGTTGCAATCTTAAGGACCATGTTATGCCCCAGATTCTTTGCAACGCACCCTACCAGATGTGCAAAAGAGGGGGGCCATTTTGCCATTGTAAAAGGTCAAGTTAGGGTTGTTTTATGTGTAAAGTGTTGGTCTATCAGTGTTCCAAACCCCTTGGTCGATCATGGTAAGTCCTCTTGTTCCTCATTACAAGTTGTACTGGTCTTGTGGCCCTATTGACTACCCCTTAATGGGTGGTAACTCCTCATCATGTCGAGCATTTATGCCCTGGGTAGGTATGGTGCATCTTGGGGTGACTCCATTAGGACTAATGGCTCAATAAGCCCTGGCCACCTCAATTATACCCGCTCTAGCACACCTCAATTATACCCACTTGGACCTTATTTTATTGTATTGCCCCCTCCCTTTGGTCATCCTAGTCAAAAAGAGCAAATCGTCAACCACTAAAAGCAAGTTTTAAAGGTCGTACCAACGAAGGAGGGCGTTGAGGGAAAAATACACTTTGTTGGGGTTAGATGGGGCATGACATCCTCCTTCCAAGCTCAACATTCCATTTGTTGAAGCTTTCATCATATATTTGCCATTATTTTTATGTTTAGTCCCCAAATTGTGGGTGACAAACCCTAAAAATTGATTTTAAACTCAAATTAGATGGGTTGGTATAGAGGAGGGAAAAGTTAAGACTTTTCTCCTATAAATATAGCACCCTCCTCTCATTTGTGAGAAAGATCATGGGATCAAATATGACAAATTCTTTTTCCTTGCGGTATATGAGTTCTTTAGTGGTGTGCACCACTCTTCTTGGCTTTTCTAGGGTTTCTAAGGATAATAGTTTGATGTTTGAGGCTTCTTTGCAATCTTTCAAGGCTAATTCAAGGAGGAAGGATTCTAGGGTTTGGTTCTCTTCTCTTTGATCTTTGTTAAAAGTGGTAAGATATTGAAGCTCTTGTCTTTCATTGCTTTTGTATCCAAGGTAAGCGTATTCTAGGGTTTCATCCATATTAGGTTAGTCTTATTGGTAAAGCATCCCTCTTGAAGGATCCCTCTTGTCATGGGCCTTGGCATCTTGTTTGTCCTGATTAGGTCAAGTATTAACATAACCTAGGGTTTCTTAGCCTTGCCCTAATTCATTAAGCATTGAATTGCCAATTCTTGGGAGAAATGCTAGCCCCAATTTTTCTAATTGCCCTAGGGATAAAAACCTAGGTCTATTTCCTTCATCTTCTTTCTTTCAAAATTACAAAATCCTTGTATTATATTTGAAAAATACAAAAAAAAACAGATATATATATATAAACACTAAAAACCAAATATTTTGAAAAAAATCAAAAAATATTTATTTTGTTGTTGTACTTTGAAATTTTGAATTGAATTGAGCTTATTTGCAAAAATCCAAAAAAGCCTAAAGGTTATCGTTGTTATTTATATCTGAGTTGTTTATCTTACTGAAAAAATCCATAAAAAGCAGTGTTCCACAAGGACGCGTCCCCCAAGGTCGGGGACGCGTTTCCTGCATCTTTTGCTTCCCCGAGATGGGGGGACTCTAGGAGAAACGTTTCTCATTGGGCGAACCTCAACGAAACGCAAGGAGAAACGTTTCGCTTTGCTGCAAACCTCCTGGACGTCCCCCCACGAAACTCCAAACCTCCTGAATGTATTAGATTATGATTTATATTGCATGATTGCACAATGATGAATGTAATATTTAATAATTTGCATGGGATGAATTGTTATTGTTGGGATTTATATTTTTTATTTTTTATAATTTTTATGACCCCAACGTCCCCGTGTCCCCCCCCCCCCCCAATTTCCCTAAAATTTGGGGGTGGTCTCCATGCATCCCAAATGTGCATTCCCCCCCTCTTGCATCCCCCCGTCTCGGAACCTTGGGGGAACATTGATAAAAGGTCAAAAAATCCACAAAAAGTGCATTTTACATCTCATTTTGGCCCTAAACTAGGGTGACGTCAGCCCTAGAAGTGTGGCATCAGCTTTGAGGGGTTGTTGTAGCCCTAGCACAGGTCTGGTATATTGTTTTGCAGACACATATTTGACTAAAGTCAGGCCCTAAGGGGGCTGTAAAGGGTTTACACATCATATCCAAGCATCATTGGGTACCCTGGGTGGATTTTGAAGTGTTAAATCAAGTCACCCATCATCTTACGAAGCTGGTACAGATCTGAATTTGTTTGAACAGCCATATATTGCAATGAATATCACCAAACTAAGTTAATCCAAGAGGCTACAAGTTTAACTTTGGTTGGTGAGAGGTAAGAGGTATCTTTTAGTGATTTTCAAGGGTTTGATTCAAATTTTCATACGAGTTGTTGGTAGTTTTATATTGCAGTTCATTGATATCTCTTAGTGTCAAGAAATGCAGTCTCCACATCCATCTGGTGGATCTTCCAACCCATCTCCGCTACAATAGAGATCACTGCTATGATCGAAGAGTAATGAGCAACCCATGCAAAGGTCTCGTCATAGTCAACTCCCTCTATCTGTGAGAACCCCCCGCGTCACAAATTGAGCATTGTACTTCTCGATGCTTCCATCTGCAGCTGCTTGACCTTGTAGAGCCACCAAGAAATCACAACTGACTTCCCCTCTAGTCTCGGAACCACCTCCCACACATCATTCTTTATGATGGAATGGTACTCTTCCATCATGGCACCTCTCCATACCTGATGCTCTGCAGCCTCCTCAAAGGTGGAAGGCTCCGACTCACGAAGACTAGTAACCATAGCCATGTAACTGCAAAATCTCTTTGGAACTCTGCTCTCCCGAACCTACCTCTTAGGATTCCCCACTTACTCTTGGGCTTCCCTCAAGGTGTCCTGAAGCCATTTAGGCTTCCTCTTCCTTAAAATGGGCTCGTGTGGGGGGGCTCCTCCTGTGCAACCCCATCTGTTGACTATCCCGATGAAGTAGACCCGGTAATCTGTGACCCTGTGACTGGTGAACCAGTAACCGATGAACCAATAGCTGGTGAACCAAGTGAATCGAAAACATGTGATGGCACTAGTGAACCTGTAACCCGAGAACCTGACCCTGTACCCGGTGAACCTGTAGATTGTGTCCTTGAACCTGAAGCACCTAAAACCTGTGGACCAGTCACCCCAAATACCTGTGACCCAACACCCTATGAAGCTAGACTATGTGAACTGCTCACCTGAGGTGTGGACGCCTGTTTCTCCCCCTACTCTGACTCACGACACTTTCAAAAGGCCCACTCCTCAAATCTCACCTCCCTCCTCACAACAACTCTCCTCTGTGAAGGAAGATATATGCAGAAGGCCTTCGAAGTCTCACAATACCCCACAAAAATGCCCTTTTCTGTTGTGGACTCCAACTTTGTCCTCTTATCTGAAGGGACATGAGAGTAAGTTAGACAACCAAATACCCTGAAATGGCCCACCTCAGGCCTCTTCCCTGTAAACGCCTCTTCAGGAGTCATGCACCCCAAGGCTCTATGGGGACTCCTGTCCTAAATGTATACAGCAGTACTGCAAGCCTCGACCCAAAGAAAGAAAAGCAAACTCTGATCATGAAGCATCACTCTCGCTACACCCACAATGGCCCTGTTCTTTCTTCAACAACCCCATTTTGTTGTGGGGTATACGGAACTGTCAACTGTCTCTTGATCCCCTCTTGTGCACAAAACTCATTGAAAGCAGTGGAGGTATACTCACCCCCATTATCTGAACACAACACCCGAATCATCCTCCCTATTTGGTTTTCCACGAGAGCTTTGAACTCTTGGAACCTCTACAAGACTTCTTTTGATTCTTGCTCTTCAGAAAGTAAATCCAGGTCTTCCTAGAGAAGTCATCAATGAATGTGACATAATACTCAAAACCAGTCAATGAAACAGAAGACATCGAACCACATAAATCAAAGTGAATCAAGTCAAGTACCCCTGTCGATCTACTGTCACTACTTGGAAAAGCAGTCTTAGTGTTCTTTCTAAGAGCACACCCCCTGCACACATCACTATGCTTCATGTTGAACTCAAGCAACCCAATCACCATATCTCTCAACATCCTCAAAGTTGGATGATGCAAATGAGCCATCCTCCTAAGCCATAACTCGCATAGACCACAACTACCGCTACTGTTGTGTGCCAAAGCATGAAGAGGCTAAAACAAGAGCTTGTACAATTTCCACATCTAACTCCAACCGCAATAGATGTAGATGGACTCGATCCGTTGGGACAAACATGCACATGCCCATCTAGGAAGTACACTCTAAATCCCCTATCTTCTATCGTGGAAATTGGAATCAAGTTCTTCTTCAGCCCAGGGCCATACAAGATATCCCTAACTGTCATGGGCTCCATGGACTCCCTCTGAAAGGTGACAGTCCCCCGCCCAACTGCCCTGGCAATAGTGTCATTTCCCAACACCACCTCCAGATCCAACCGTGTCTCTGTGAACTCTGAAAACATATCCCGCACACCTGTCATATGGCTAGAAGCTCCACTATCAATGTACCAGGTGCATTTGGTGGTGGATGCACTCAACAAATGGTCAACAAACAGTGAGTACTCCCTCTCATCCTCTACATCTGTGCTGGTAACGAATGGTCTCTTTGAATGACCAGCACATAGGGAAAACTCTTTCTCGAACCGGCTGCATACTCATCAATCTCCGTTGAAGCTCCTGTTTGTTGCTTCTTCTTCTTCTTGTCCGGACACTGTCCAGCATAGTGTCCAAACTTCTAGCAAGCAAAGCACTTAACTTTGCTCATGTCTTCCTTATGATCACCCTGCTGCTTAGCCCCACCCTTGGGACCCTTCTTGGACTTCTTCTTCTTCCCCTCTCCTCATCTTCCTCATTGTATGATGAATTGCCCTGCACATATCCTCTCCAGGTCTCTTCTTAAACAAAGTCATCCCAAAGACGATCCCAAGAAAGCATATTTTCTCTTGCTACAATTGCCTCCATAAACACAGCCCATGGCTTGGCCATGCCATTCAAGGTTGTCAGCACTAGCTCACTGCCAGCAACAAACTCCCCCACTGCTCCAAGCTCATCTCTCACCTATGTGATCCTAGTAAGGTACAATGTAACGTTTTCAGATTTAGCCATCTTTATGCTCTTCAACCTCTCTCTCAGTAACATCTTCCAGTTTCCATTGGAACTCCGGTACATGTGGGTTAAGGCATCCCACATTTGATAAGCATAGTCATTACCAGTCACGTGCAGAATCACATGGTCTTTAACTGCATCAAGGATAATTCTCTTAGCCTTGATGTCCTTCTTGTTGAAGGCTGTCAACGCTGTTGCATCTGTAGAAGCGGGTATCATCATGGGATTAGCAGTAGTGTTGTTCACAATATCCCACAACTCGTTCTCCTGCAAAATCAACACAATCCTTGCTTTCCAAGAATTGAAATTGGCTGCCCCGTCCAACGTGTCCTCTACCCTCAACCGAGTGGCCATCTCACTGAAAATGCAAGTCCAACAACTCTGCCTGGTGAACAAAAGGTGCTCCCTCTCAAGTCTGAAAATCACTGCTCTGTAAATTCTGCTCACTTCACTTTAACTCAGCTCTGATACCATGTAAAAATTATCTCATTCCCCAACCCGGTTTCAAGTTTCACTAATATTTATAGTTTAATGCCCAAACCCATTGACTGCTGAAAATGAAGGTTAATCTCATAAACTAAATCAGACTTGAAACACTTAAAGAAATTTACAGACTGAGAGCTGAAATTAATTCCACACGCATAAAAAAATTTAGACTCAAAATTTTAGGCAAAAGACTCAAGGAAAACCCCCTGAGGGGAAAACCTGTGAGAGAGAGTTCTTTTATTTTCTTCAATGAAATGTACAGCAGTATTATCAAAACACAAGCACAACTTATCTCAACCAGAAAGACAAATTCTCAGCCTCGAAAACAGAGCTGTAGCAGCCTCGTTTTTTCGTGCATATCCTCCTCGAAAACAGAGCTGTAGCAGCCTCGTTTTTTCGTGCATATCCTCCTCGAAATGCGTGTTGAACCAGTACAGTATGGACTGCCTCTAAAGTACAATCAACTCCTCGATTTTCATGCTAGCTGTACGGTCTAATTTTTCTCAGTTTTTGTGCCTATTATCTCAGCAATAAATTGCCTCAAAATCCATGCCCTCCTTGCCTCGAAATTTGTGCCCAGTCTGCTACAGAATCTCTCTATACAGACTGCTGCTGTACGGAATGAAATAAATGCCCAGTCTCAGCTCCTCGAAACTAGTGCCCTTGCCTGGAAAAGCGTGCAGACTGTTCCCTTCTCGAACTGAAAGCTGCTCCTCGATTTTTCGTGCCTGCAAACTGAAGTTAGAGTGCCTTGGTATTCATGCCAGTCAGTTTCTCTCTCTCCTGCGGCCTTCTCTTCTCAAGAATTCAACCTCTCCAAAACCCATGTATGAATAATGTGCCTCTTCACTTTGCCTTGGCCTTTTTGTTTGGTTAATGAGGGTAATTGAAAGGACACAAGATCCAAGGGCCCACATTAGATCTTGTGATGTCAAATCAATGGATGAGATAAATGCCCTTTTTCTCTCCATCAAAAATTAAATTCACTCACCTCATTAAATATTTTCAAAAAGTCACTTTATCACTCTAAAGTGAAATTAATTTCAAATCTCATGAAATTAATGCTAAGGGTCATGTCACTTTTCCCCCTTTAGTGACTTCAGCACAAAGTCACTAGGGGAACACCTCCAAGGTACAAAAATCAACAGTCAAAGGCATATGAACCCTAAGGTATCTCCAATTATCCAGAGAGAATTGCAGAAGTTTTTTGGAGACCCACATCACCAATCCTATCATGTATTCAGAAAAAAGAATGGAGAAATCTGCATTTGCATTGATTTCAGGAACCTTAACCTCGCATCTCTCAAAAAAAATTATCCTCTACCAAGTATGGAACATGTTCTACAGGCAATTACTAGATCACGGATGACGTCCACGTTGGATGGATTCTCTGGATACAACCAGGTATTGGTATCTAAGGATGACAGTTATAAGACTGCATTTACCACCCCTTGGGGAACTTACGCTTATATTCACATGCCTTTTGACTTGGGGATACTTTCCAGCATGCTATGGGCTTTGCTTTGTCTGATTATTTATACAAGTTCATAGTAGTTTATCAGGATGATATTACTGCTTTCTCTAAAAATAGAAATGATCATGTGGGAAACTTACACAAGATTTTTGACAAATGCAGGGCTTTGGGCATGTCGCTGAACCCAAAAAAGTCCATCTTGGGAGTCTTTGAAGGTAAACTTTTGGGGCATATCAACTCGAAGAGGGGGTAAGGATTGATCCTGAGAGGGTGAAAGGTATCCAGGAAATTCCTTTACCCAAAACTAAGCAAGCTATACAATCCTTTTTTAGTCACATTAATTTCGTTAGACGCTTTATTCCCAATTTTGCAGAGATTGTAAGGCCTATATCCAATACACTGAAGAAGGATCATAGTTTGAGGTGGGATGATGAGGCAAAGAATGCATTCACAGACATCAAACAGAGTCTATGACAAGCTCCTGTTCTAGTTAGCCCAGATTATGGTAAGGACTTTCAATTATTTTCTTCTACTTCTAATTCTACTATGGTTGTTGTCTTATTTCAGAAAAAACCCACAAGGAAGTGAACAGCCAATAGCATTTACGAGCAATGCCCTTCGGGGGGATTACTCTTCCATGGAGAAGCAAGCTTATGCCTTAGTAAAGGCCCTTCAGGGGGCTTACTCTTCCATGGAGAAGCAAGCTTATGCCTTAGTAAAGGCACTCAAGTACTTCACGGATTACTTTTGGAACGCAAAGATTGTAGCATCCCATGGTCAAAGATATGTTATTACAGCAGGAGTGCAATGGGACAAGAGGCAGGTGGATCACCAAGATCCAAGAGTATGACCTCGAGCTGAAACCAACCAAGTTGGTTTGTGGCAAGGGTTGGCTAGATTAATGGCAGAAGGCAGCATGGACACTATAGACAAAGCGAACATGGAGCATGAACAACCACTTGATCAGGTAAATGCTTTGTTGCCTTCATTAGAGCAGGTTGATTGGTACACTGATGTTATTTTTTATTTGACGAATTATCATGTCCTGCTAACTTCGATGAGATGCAGAAGCTATCTCTTAAGCTGTGTGCAGCAAGATTCTGTGTGGTTCAGAGAGGATTCAGATGGAGAAACCCAGATGGGGTTATCCTCAGATGAGTAGATCCAACTGAGTCCAAAGACTTTTTGCAGGAACTACATGCCGAATTGTGTGGAGGTCATTTCTCAGCCAGGACCACTGCCCAGAAGATTACGAGAGCAGGTTACTGTTGGCCTACACACCTCATTAATCCCCATTGGTGATATATTTATAGCACCCCTTGTTTGTTAGGTGGTTTGACCACCTAACTTAACTCCCCAAACCACGTAACTTAACTCCTCACTACAACATCTAACATTACACTAGTAACATATCTAAGTTATAGAGTGACAAATATTAATGTCTCTTAATTACACATTATCGAGTGTTGCCATGCTAGTATCAGATGGGGGGGGGGAAACAAGATAATGACAAGTGATGAGTGGAATCCACTCACTAAAGCAGACTTTCCTTCAGTAGGTTGAGTTAGGCACTAAGTATGATAAAAAGGACCCTCCCCCAAGTGAAAGTGCAGCAGCATGTACTTGGTCCAATCATCCTTGCTTGTAGAGGCATTACTAATCTGTTGTGTTGGTTTGTGGCCAAACTGGTAATTGGACTCTGATTCTATTTTCCTTTTTTTCCATGTCCTCTCCTAAAACTGTGAACAGACATAACTATTGGGGGAGAGCACCATGCCACCAATCTTGTCGTAAAATCATGCAATTTTCCCAACTCAAAAGCTTTTCTACAACAAGCTATTATGAAAGGCAAATACAATCTATTGTTAACTAAAACTTACACTTGAAAAAACTAACACCGTAATCATTTGTATAAAATATTATAACTACTTGCAAATGCTACACGAGCCCATAAAACATTTTAAAATTTAAAAAATTTAAAAGTTCAATATGATTTCTTCATTAAGGAAAACTTCATCAACCAATAACACATTACCCTCTAGTAGTTCACTATTTACAGAAGATAACAGTATCTTCGGCACTAAACCAATATTTTAGATAAGTGCAAGCAGCAGCTCAAAAAAGACAGAAGTGGTCATTTGTCCTTCTTGTAATGTTAGTGTTAACACAAACCTTATTTTTTAGGAAGAATTGTACAAATGTACACAATATCTTCATAGAACATCCAGGGAAAATATCTTCATAGACCAATAATCCAAAACTATTCAGCATGATACTGTTGAGGATGAGCCAACATGGGTTGAGGATGAGCCAAAACAGTAGCCTCACCTTGGTAAAAAGGCTACAATATGATACTAGGCCAACCATATAAGTCAAAGATATGGCTAGGGCCAGCAGCTGGAAAACAATTGGAAGCATATACAAAGAAGCATGATAAATCAAGAGAATGTCACAAAGTTAGTAAGTAGTAGTACTACTACTGGAAGAAAAACTTCATTACATTAACATTTACTTGACACTTTAAGAGACTCAAAGTGATTGTCATAACCAGCTATTGCATTCGTATTCACTTCTGTATTTGAGATTGAAATTTGGATTATTCCATAGAAAGTCATTTAATCGGAAAACAAGATTGCAAAAGTAAACCTTACATTCTTTCCAGGAATCCACATTTGCTTCACATCCCTTTTTGCAGAAAACCCTCCCTGCACAAAACAACTAATGCCTTTTATCATGAAGAACTCCAAAATTCAAGGCCATCTAAGACACAGAAGTGTTTATTGGACATCAAATGTATACATGATTCACCTCTTATATTAGTCAATTTAGATCATCAAGTCTCCCACATAAAATGATTACTAGGTAGCAATTGGCCATCTTATTTCCTGAATTTGAAGTAATGGATGCTATACACTTTCCGTCAAACATTTTATTTTGTCGTGTTTAAAACTGATGAGCAGTTAGCACAAAGTACAAATTTTCACATTCAAATTCCTAAAATGTTGTTTGTCATTTCAAGCAGTAAAAAATTGTGGAGACATTAATGTGAATAAAAATTTCTCGTCAACTGGGTCTAGCCCAAGTGGTTGTGGAACGGAATGTTATCCTCGATTCCTCCCCACCCAAGTTCTATTCCCATAAGTGACATGATGAACTCATAATGAGTATATTGTTGTATTGGCTTCGATCCCTGTTGTTGCTTGGCCTTGTTCATTGAAAATTCTAAGGTTTACCCTGGGTACCATCCTCGAAATGAGGGGAAGTGCCTGGGAGGTTTGCTTGGAATTTTACCTGGAAAAAAAAGAGATAAAATTTATCATCAATTCATTTCAACGAAGAAGCACCTCACTGCAAGACCACATCCTATGCTAAGCAGTGCAGACTTGCAACGTGTCTGACACTAAAATCCGAATTTCAGAAGCAGCAATCCTACCATGACTATTTTTGAACATCAAGGATTGACTAGCTTCATTAGAGGCTCCCAAAACTACCACTTTCATATATACCAAAGACAGTGAGAGGTCTTTTCTCTCAGCATTGGAATTGCCTCAAAATTTTACTCTCCTGGAACTTTTACTCTACTGGAACTACCTGCTTGCTAAGCTACAAAACATTCCTGGTCATCTTTTCGTTCTGGGCCTTTTCATGCAATTTTTGCAAATTAGTAAATGGTTTCTCAGATTGATGACTGATATTACTAACTTTGTTAATTAATGGCAATTTTTTAGCAACCAATTTTATTTTCCCATTTGAACATCCCAAGTGCTTGTTTAACCATAGAACATAGCCCATGAATCAAAATCAAGAAAAGGCAGTCCATGCCATCGCAAAAAGCATAGCATGAAGGTTCTCCAGTACATCAAGATGAACTCCTAGAAACACCAGGCTCTGAAGTAGATGGTGATTAAACATCATAATCAATTACCAAAGTTCATCAAAAAGAATCCGATGTGGAATGTGCCAAGCAATTCCTACTTTTTAAGACTGTACTTAGCTGAAATGAGGGCAACATTGGGGGAAACCAGAATTGATTTGTTTCAGCAGATAGGTGCACACAGTTTATTTTGTTATTGTCTATTACCTAGCTTTAGATATTAGTTTGATTACTATTCATATAAAAAAGCAACCACTTTAAGCCCCAAGAGTTAGCTCAATCGGTCGAGCACCCGTAGTTAGGCCTCCCAGCATGTGAGGTCGCGGGATCCATTCTCCTCGACACTCTTGGGGTTAGGTACGCAAAATGTGCCGAGGGTGTGAAGGCCCCTTCGGGTGGGCCCGCCAGCTATTATTCCGTGGACGTAGCGATGCCGGCCGGTGGGACCGGTACGTGAACCACATTGAAAAAAAAAAAAAAAAGCAACCACTGAGTACAGATGTTACAAACTTCTTAAGAATTTGTCAACAGCAATGACATTTGATATAAACCTAAGATCTAAGTCATATAACATTGCGACAGGACATGTGGATACAAGTATCCGACATGGGACAAGACCCCAGAAACAGGTTTTCACAGACACATTATATATATATATATATATATTCGATACAAATCATAAAATAGAAATTTAGAAGTTAGAGCCATAAACTGCAGTTTTCCCATTAAGTCATTTGATGTCAACGAAATCAAAATGTAACATAGATACTAAGCCATTGATAGCATAGGTGGCAATGACAATGGCAAATAAAAAATAGGGTAGATACCATAGTTACATATATTGGCGATATATCCCCAGTAGTGCGATATATCCCCAATAGCGCGATATATCACGCTACCAAACCCTCGGTGATACATCGCCACCAAAAAATAGCAATATTTTCCGATATTTTAATGTCACGATACATTCAATAAAGCGCAACATTTTTAGTATATAGCGCGAGTCAATGGAATATATCAGCATGTGAAGAAAAAACACACCAAATTTTGAGATTAAAGCCGCAGATTTAGGGATTTTAGGTTCATTTTGCATTGTTGCAGAAGGGTGAATAGCTCCAAGGAGGTTTGTGATGGTTTCCATTGAGAGAACAAGGGGTAATCAAGGGTTTTCTTTGCCATTATCGGAGCATTTGTGGAGTGGGGATTCACCAATCACCACAATCCATAATAATGGGTAATATTAAATTCTTAAAGTAAAAGGATAGTACTATCCTTTTACTTAAATTTTTGACATTACCATTAATTGTTTCAAGATGTTTAAGAGTGGTTCCAACCTCATCGGACTTCATATGCAAAAAGTAGAATTTTAGATCTCATTCAGAAATCAACAGACTCAATAGTTATCAGTATTTCAAAATTACAATGTTTCCACTGGATTCTATCATGTATGTGTCTGGGTCCTGGGATTGAAATTCAATCATGCAAATCAACCCCTCTATGTACCTTGACGTTGGTGAAGCTTTTTCTACCTTATTTTAATAATTGGCTTAGGAAGTTTCATCAAAATTGTAGAGTGTTGACTAATGTCGTTGAGGATCAACTTCAAGATTCGAGGTAGAGACAAAGGCTAGAGCCTAGAGGAGGGGGGCATAGGGTGCTATTGAATCATTGATGAATAGGATCCCAATATAGGCAATGATTTTAATGATATGCAATTATGGGAGGAGACAACTCACATTGGATTCCACATCAGCCCCATTACCTTCCACCATAGCCCGAGCAGTTGGAGCTTCCAATTTGACCCCAGGCTCATCCAGAGCACCTACAGGGCCACCTATTGCTTCTAGAGGAAGAGTGGTGCCCCTTGCCCATAAAAGAGGTAGAGGGGATTGATGATCCCTATTATTTATCATTGTACTAGGTAATATCTAGATGCCTCATGAGTCATGATGATTCATCTCATGAGATACATTTATTATGATCACTTGATGTGATTTTCTATCATTCTATAAGGAACATATTTCAATATTTTCAGTTTATTGTTGATATGTGATCATGATCCACCATTTCACATCATATGCATCTTATATATTAGTTGTATTTTAATATTTATGTAGCAACATGTTTAATTGATGTTGTTGTTGCTTTAGATGTTAAAAAAATGAAAAAAATGGTTATTTTTGTATTTTTTGAGGTTTCACAACATTTGCCGATATTTTCACCGATATTGCCGATAAGTTACATCCAGGACCCTCGACAATATATTCGTCGACACGATATATGAAACTTTGGTAGATACTAGCACCATAGATGGAAGAATCTCATAGCTCATCATTGTTAGTTTCCCTCCTCCATGTTAGAATCATCAAAATCACCACTATAGCCACTACTCTCTCCTCCATCCACCTCATCCTCCTCCATATCCGATCCAAGATCTTCATTTGCTAGTGTGGACCTCAAGAGGATCACCATCATTAAAAGTGTTCAGTTCTAGCATTGGCTCATTAAGATCCAAGTTGGCTAATGCTAACTCAATACTGTTGTCCAAACGCATATCATCAAAAAAAAATCCCACATCTTTCTCTTTCTCTTCAACCATTCCTCCCTCTACCTGTAAATAAGACGAGTTTTGGACTACACAATCATGCTCTTCTTCAAATTGTACAAATTCCCGTATGTGCACTAATTCTTCTCAAAAAAAAAGGATGAAGTAACCTAAGAGAGGAGCCTCATGGATCACGACTATAGAATAGGAACATTTCCCCATGATTTTTCCACCAAGCATTGGGATTCTTAACCCCCTTATCTTTAAGCACATCATGGCCTCCAAATCTCCCAATGCCAATGGAAAACACTACCAAGCCCTCCTCCACCTCATCAAGGGAAAACACTACCAAGCCCTCCTCCACCTCATCAAGGGATGCTCTATCCTTATATATCCTTCTAAATGCTTCCTTCCTCCCCTGTGTAATCTCTCTATCCATGTGGGGAGGGAATTAGCGTGAAGGCCCATCATTGAGTCAATCATTAATATAGCACATGGAATTCATCGAGTGAGGCGATCAATGCAAAGGTGTGCAAAGTTTCTCCCACCTAGTGATAAGAATATCCCGTATGGTGGTGAATAAGATATTTGCTAACGTCTGATACTCAGGCCACTCATTTTGTACAATAACAGTCTTCACAGACTCAATCAAGGAGTCCCACCCCTTATAAACATCTCCTAAGATGGGTTGGTACATGCCTGCAAACCGCAACAAAGAAATAATATGGTCCATAAACTTAATGGTAAGATCTACCCTATCACACACTATAGCTTTGACCTTCTTGAGGCAATTTGATCCATCTTTCTCCAAAAAGACCAAAACTTTGAAATAACCATGGCCCCAAAAGCAATCTTGAACGCCCTCAACCTCTTAAGCGTGATGATTAAAGAGGCAAACTAAGTATCTACAATCTTCAACAATGATAGATGTGCATACTCATTATAGATTGTGAGGGCATTGGTATGGTTTTGTACAAAATTGCAAATATGGTGTGTGTTACGCCTCTGCAGTTTTCAGCGTTCTAGTAGGTCGATGGTAGAGGAGGGCTAAAAGGCCAAGTGTGGGGCTCTCTGCTTATGGTTGGCCATGACCGAGCCCCTTGGTCTTACTCTTGGAACTACTATGGCTTAGTGGCATTGCTGACGGCCCTTTATGGGGCTTTTAGCCCTAGGGTTGGTGTCCGGGGCTTCTAGGTGTGGCCATTGGGTCACATGACCACCATGTCGTTTATGCCTTTTGGGGGACTATGCTTCATCAAGGGAGGTCATCCCGTAGTCCACCACCCCTCTCACACCCCACTTGGACCTTCTCTACAGCTGATCTTACCTCCTCTGACGAAATCGACCCCTTGATGTCTTCGATCAAGCATCAAGCCAAGGCAAGGGGACGTTGAGGGACTTTATTCATCATTCTGGGGTTAGTAGGGGCATAACGTCCCCCTTAGGCTCACTCCTGCAATCACAATGAGGCCTTGGCCTGCTTATTTTAGTATTTTTTATTATTTTATGTTGGTTTTAGGGCTTAGTCCCCAACATGTGGGTAAAATGCCCTAATTTTGTCTTATTTTGGAATATTTCAATATTATATTGCTTTAATTTGAAATTGACATGCAGGCTTGATAAAAATTTAAAATCTTGTGCTAAAATGGATATAAATATCCATTCATTTGTCATTTGTAAAGCACGAGACTTGGGATCAAATGATTATTCTTCTTTTTCTCTTACTTTATGAGCTCTCTTAGCGATGTGCACTTCTCTTGGATGTCTTCTCTTGCTTGAATGGTGAATGGTGGATGAATCTAAGGCTTCTTTTTACGCATGCTATGGTTGGTGCTAGAATTGTTTGCTAAAACACGTGCTCAAGAATGACCTAAAGCTCTTTCTTTGCTCGTGTCTTGGTGAATATTGGAAATTCAATGCTTCTGCGGATTGAATGGTGGTGTATTGCTGCATTTTTTCTGAATTAGGGCTTTCTTATCAATATTCTATCAACTTTGTGTGAAGGAACGCCTTGTATTAGGGTTTCCTTTTGCTTTTACGGCCTTGGGCTTCTCCATTTGCCTTGGTTAGGCTCACCTACCGAACCCTAGAGATTGATAGATGATGCCCTAGCTTGCAAATACTAGAGGGACATTCTAAGAGAGGAACACTAGCCATGATCTCTCAAAGCCCTAGGGATTGAGATAACATCATAATCACCTTCTCTTGTCAACTTTTTTTACTCAAAATTTCATCATTTAATGTATTATAGTTAGGCTACATTTTCATGTTAGTCAGCGGCATTTTTATCCACGAAAACCCTAAAAAACAGAAAACCTTAGAAAAACCCTAAAAATTAGGAAAGTCGTAACTCCAAAAATAGCCATGAGTTTGTAATTCTAGTCCTCCCTACAAATTCGCCCTAGTAGATTTATCTACAGATCTTGAAGGGCATCCCGATTTTATGTGTGAAAAACCCTAAAAATCATATATTGTCAAAAAAGCCCTAAAAATTTACATAAATTCAAAAACCTAGAAATATTTGGAATAAGCAAAACCTGGTCCACCGCTGAATTTCGCCCTAGTTGAATTGTTCACAGATCTTGAAGGGCATCCCATTTTTCCCTAGTGCATTGGGAAGCGTGAGAACCCTAGATCTCACTTACTTGGGGCCATGTTAGGGTTTTGACTTCACTTAGGGCTTCGCCCTAGCCTCCTCCTTCCTCTTTTCCTCAGAGCACACCTTTTTGAGGGTTGCCTTGGGATATGTGGAGGTGCATTGGTATTAATGTTATCAGAACCGGACCGGTGGTCAAACCGGCCGACCCCAGGACACGGACTTGGACCGCAACCGGACAAAAACCGGTAAAAAAACCGGATCAAAAAACCGGTTGAGCAAAAATACATAAAATATTCATATTTTCAAAAAATAAATATATATTCATGTGAATTCAAACCATTATACACAAATCTGCAAAGTTTCTCATGTACATAGCAAGAGTGTATAAAACCAAAATTCGGTTGTGCCATGGTCCACAAATGAGATTCGATTTCAGACTCCCGAACGCCCTACTGCCCTGACTCCGTAATTTGTATGCTCAACCTAGAAAAATCCAAAGATGATTGTGAATCGTGATTGCAATTGAGGGTCCCCGCGTCAATATATAGTGATTGTACGGTAATTAGGTTAGCAGATGTGGCCGATGTGCCCACATTTTTTGGTTTTTTTTTTTTTTTCAAAAGGTGGGTTTTTTGCCCTAGAAAGACTCGGTATGGAACCGGTCGGTTCCATACGGAACCCGGCCGATTTGAGAAAACTGGCCGGTTCCATACGGAACCAGGCGGTTCTTGGTGGAAACCGGCCGGTTCAGTACATAACTGGTAAAAAACGGGTTGAATCAAACGGTCGGACCGGAAAACCCTTGGAACCGGTTGGACCGGTCGGTTTTGTCGGTTCGGGGCCGGTTTTTATAACACTGATTGGTATCTGTGAGTTACATTGGAATATGTGGAATTGGAAAGGTGATTGATGATATACATGATTAGCTATTGAACTAAATCCTTAATTAGGTCAATGTTGTCTTCTTTATATATTGTTTGACTCCATACAAGGCATTGATCTATGTTGTAAGGTGGTGGAGGGTAGTTGTGTGAATGTGATTGACGGGTACACTAAAGGACTTTCCCCTTGGGACAATAATTAATACCGAAGAAGTTGAGAGATTGAGCTAAGGTGACAATGGTTCAACTTTCTCATACAATTGCCATTCACTAGTAAGTTTAACCTGCTAGTTTGAACGGTAACAGTGTGCATCATCAATATGAGTGCCCATCCATTTCACAACCAAGGCAATAGATTTTAGTGTTAAAGTAAAAAATGAACAATGCAAGGTGTCCAAAATATATGTGAATATTTGGTTTCCACAATCATACTAAAAACCTTGCAAACAGGTGCATTATCTATGATAATTTGCACACAAGAATCGACACCTAATCTTCAATGATTTTAATGAACAACTCACCCATATATTGCGTATCCTTGTATTTTCCAAGCACATCCACCGCTTTCAAGAAGATAGGTCCATTATGGGAAGAAACCATGAAATTGATGAGTGGATGGCCTATTGCATCTGTCCATCCATAAGAAACGACGCTGACACCAAATGACCACCATGATAATTTAATAGGTTGTAGGATTTTATCCACCTCCTTCTTGGCCGTAACCAACAATGTGGTTCTAAGCTTCACTGAACTAGGAGGCACATACACAACTAGAGCCCATTCAACTAGAACTTGACACATTTCAATAAACAAAAGAGACCATGCAACACTAAATGAAATGAAGTTGAGATAGAAAAAGAAACAAATGGTAAGATCAACCTCCTTTTACTTCTCTTGTTGAAAGATCATGTCCATTGGACCACCACTTGGGGCTGGCCTCTTTCTTGTTGGTTGAATTGCAATCCCACTCCCAAATCTACTAGATGGCTTCCTCAAAAATGGAAGAGGAATTTTTGGGTGTTCTAATTGTTGTTGCCACCTTCCCCCAGCCAATAGCATCCTCTTTTTCCATATTTTTACATTGGGTAGCATTCACTACTTTAATGCTCTAAGCCCACCGGGAAGGCCCAACAAATGGCCATTAACTCAGTAGTATGTGCTCTTGAATTCCTTATTGCAGAAATTACATGTCCAAAGAACATTTCCTACCCAAACAAGCTTTTCCCTGAGCCCTTGTTTTCTTGTTACATACTCCCACAACAGATATTTTTCTTGAGCTCGGTATCTTGCTACACCACATTATTTGCAGCACTAGCAGCTCCACTTGCAATAGATGGAGCAGTGACAGAGATAGATGAACTTAAAGGAAGGGGGACAATACCATCAGTGACATTCCTCCCTTTCCTTCGACCTTTACCAGCCACCATTGATGATTGAGCCATGACTTATGTGGGAATGAATCAAGAAAAATGTTGTTGTTGGAGAAACGACGAATCTGGTTTGCTCCCAGAATCCTGGATTTTATCCTTCACTTGCATAATGATAGACAGGAAGAGCCTTTTCTATACAGCTGAAAGTAACAAAAATGACATAAAAAAACACTTTTTTATTTTTAAGCCTCTTGTGGGTCTCTTTTCAGGGCTCGTTGTCCAACGTGTCAGGATACATCTAGGGCACATTTCCTGTTTTAGGGCACGTGCCAAACACATGTCGGATACATATACTAACGTGTCATGTGCTCAAAGTGCAAGATACAAACACAGGGACCCTGAGGGGTGTGTGCTGTAACTTAGCCTAAGATAAAGAAAACTCAATCTAGTTACTCAAGGTGGCCAGGTAAGGTCTCCGACTCAAGAAAAAATACTAAATACACAAACCCAAAATGATAAAATCATTCCAAAAAAATTGAAGAAGTTGCACCTGCCAGTAACTTGTACAAAGTTTTCAAGCTTGAAGTGGAATGAATGCTCCTATTTCTAGCTAAGACAACTCCGTTTGCTGCTGAACATAACAGCGTATAGAATAAAATAACGACACCCCAGAAATTCATAAGACTCGCTCCAGCAAAATACAACGTATTCGGCCAAAATCGGTATTTGTGAATCCTTTTCATTATTCAGTACATCTCAAGTTATGTGTGTGTGTGTGTGTGTTAATTAACGTCCTTAGGAGACCTACCAGGTCTATAGGCCGTCTTATTTTAGATTCAAAATCTAGAAGAAAAATTTAATAAGAATTTAATCAAAAAATTATTAACACTACCCTATTTTTAAGGGATTTTTTCTGTTACTGAACAGTTTTAGTTATGAAATTTACTAGCTCGTTTTGATTTTCAGGGTTAAAAATCTCTTGGAGAATGATAATTACCAATATTCGTGTGTTAGTTTGTTCCTAATGGGTTTCCAGGCTGAGCATTCGAGGAGAAAGTGTTTTTTTCACTGAAAGCTTCTTGCCAACGCAAGCAAGTGGCAACTGCCCTATACAAAATATTCAATAAGTAGAAACTTCATGCCACGCTACAGAAGTCACCCTTCATTTAAGAGGACACAAGTGGGGGCATCGAAATTATATTCACCAAAGTCACCTCGGAGTTGCACCTTGCCCACCGCATTTTCACAACACTGGTGCAAACACAAGCACAAGCATGTGACTGACGAAACTTGAACCCACCACAATCATATAGCACCATCTTTCACCATCCCACGAAGCCATCGTTGACGGGAGAAAGTGTTTTTTATCCTCTCTGACTTGTTTTTATAAATTTAGCAGGTCATTTCTTCCGAGAGGGTTTTGGGTTATGTCCATTGCCTCGAGAAGAGGGTTTTCGGTTATATTCACTATGAATATCGTGCGAGTTTGTCCTGATTTTTGTAACATTGCTTTTCTTTTTCCAGGAATATTTAGTATTTTTCACTGTTACATTAAAGAGGAAAACCTGCGATGTTATAATGCCTACGGATATTACATTCCAATATCTTTACAATGCATTCAAAATTTTCCAAGGACTTGAAAACCGACCTCAAAAATTTTCCACTAAATTTTTCCGCCAACAGGAAATACCCAAATTCAGCAGAGACAGATTATGGGCATTCCCACATGCATCGCTACGTCTGTCATAGGATTGCAAATTGACCAAATTTAAATACCACATTTTATAGTAACAAGACATCGGCCATTTTCCACATATTACTGTTTTGTCTTCCGTATTATAACTGAGAAAGCACCAGGAAATCAAATAATTCCGTTACTGACTGCTAAACAAAATCTACCGTTATGTTACGAAGTATTCCCGGAATTCAACTTATCAAAACAGAGAGGAGAATACAAAAACCAAATAGCGATAAAATTTGAAAAATGTGGTTTCAGAGGAAGAATAAATATACATGGAATTTGAGTAAGAGCGGCGTATTTGTGCGTGCAGCTGTTCCCGCAGGGCGATGTCCATTGCTGTGGAATCATCATGATCTTCTTCTCTTACCAGGGGAGGGGAAATTCTTAAAAAAAAATCCCCTCTGCCCTTCATACAAATTAAATCAGCCCAAAGACAGGGGAATTGATGATTCAGACACAAAAACCATGGAGGATTGGCACTTGAAAAACAATGCAGAGGAGGACGAAAGGCAGATTAAACGTGTCTTCTTGTTTTAACAACCTTTTTGGTATTATATAGTATACAAGTGATGTCCAGCGCCTTTCCGTTCTCTTTTTGTGCGTTTGATACCGGTGAATTCAAAATAGTCTTTAATTTTTGGATACGGAATGTTTAAATCACAGTTTGTATTGTTTAAATGGAGATTTTAAGTAGTTTACTGGATTTCGAGTATTAGAATTAGTTTAAGAGTGTTGAAGTGGAGGATTTATATATCTAGTTTTCCTACTAAATTTGGATTGAATTATGGGGAAAATCCACATAAATAAGTGGTGATATGATTGATTTATATATCTAGTTTTCCTACTAAATTTGGATTGAATTATGGGAAATCCACATAAATAGTGGTGATATGATAGCGAGGAAAATTCACATAAATAAGGTGTGATATGATGGCACTTTATTTTACACTTTCTATTTTTTTTTATATATGATAGAAGTGTGTTTTTTAATATATTTAATATTTTTTTTTTATTTATGATTTGCTTATTAGAAGTGTTAAGAGGTTAGAGGTTTATTAATAAACGTCTTAGTTTAAATGTTTTACAAATTGTTATTTTTCTACATCTTAAAATTGTTATTTTTCTACATCTTAAAATAATGAAGGGTAAATTAATGTTTTTTGTCTCAAGCTCAACAAAAATTAAGTTATGGTAAGGGTATTTGAGGGTGTTGAATCCATTGATCAAGCTGCAGCAAGCTTTTCTAGGAAGTCATTGGAAGAAGAGGCTATCAAAAATACGACCCCAACGGTGGCACAATTGCAGAACCAAGCAACAACTGGAAGCGGCGCTAGGGTTTCCAGATCTGGGTGCCTACCCAAGACAGTTGCTATGTTGAGTCTAGAAATAGCATCAACCAAGATAGGGGAATACAAACATTATATGAGGGATCATGCCCTCATCTGCAAATTCATGGGCTTTTGGGCCAACGAAAAATCCCTACAAGGTTGGATCGTACACAAATGGAAGCCGAAAGGAGACGTAGATCTGAAGTTAGGCTCAAAAGGCTTCTTCACAACTATACTCTTCAATGCCGAGGACAAAGAAAGTATCATCGAGCAAGGGTCCTATTTCTTCAACAACTTTGGCTTATTCATGAGACACCGGAAGGAAAACTACTATCCCGAAAAGGAGGATTTTACATAGGCCCCAGTGTGGGTTCGTTTGTACTCACTTCCTCGGGAATACTGGGACGAAGAAACCTTAATAGGGATAGGCAACACTTTGGGCAAATTCATCAAAAGCTCAGAAATAACTAAAAGAGGAAGGTACACTTCTTATGCCAGAATCTGTGTCCACATGAATGTTTCCAAGCCCCTCCCGGAAGCAATATGTCTCAACTTTCAAGATGAAGAATGGGTCCAACCCTTAGACTATGAGCACATCCCATTTAGATGTTGGCATTGTCATGAGTACGACCACCTCTGTCGGGATTGCCCCAATCTCCCACCGCCTCTGCCACAACCAGTGAGCCAGCAACAATCACATGACAAATTCACTTTAATCAATCGCCAAAACAGAGGTGGAGCCAAACCCCAAGTGCACCCAAGCAATCCAAGAGCAGAAAACCCAAACCCCTTTGTCGTTCTCAAAGAAATGGAAACAGATCAAATCCAAGTGAGTCAAACTGAGCCATTCAAGGCTACCCCAACCGAAGAGGGAGATGATCCAAACAAGATCAAGCAGAGGAAACTGGATTCTACAGAAGACAGAACCATGGAGGAAATAGGGGAACCCACCAATAATAATGGAGAGGACGATCTGGAGATCACATATCATGAGCTCCAGAAAATTGTCGAGACCTGCAAGAAAGGTAACCTCAAGGAGATCCCCTCTCCACATATTCCAATCATAAGAAGAGCTCTGCAATAAATCTGTCACCTTCTACCCCCAAAACCCGAGGCTCTTGGTAAATCTACCCCCAAGTTTGGTATTCAATTGGTTACTTCACCACCACAGGTGACCAAGAAGGACTAGAAGAGAGGACACAAAACGAATCAACAATGATTTGCATAATTAGGGGAAACCCTTATTGCCTCAGGTAATCATAGATCTCTAGCGGACTGGTTACAGTCCATCTCATCCTCAATATTTTTTTAATGAAGATATTATCTTGGAACATTTGATGATTGGGAGGGAAATCCAAAAAAAGAACCCTTCAATCTAAGGTTAACCAAGAAAAGCCAACCATATTCTTTATCTATGAAACCAAATGCTCTATAGAGCTTATGTCAGCCCTTTCAAACTTTCGTTGCAAAGGTAGCCAATTTGTAGCCATAGATGTTGTAGGCTCAGCAGGAGGCTTAGCAATTCTTTGGGACCCATCTCTGGTGCACCTCTCCAACTTCTTTTCAATCCCTCATTCCATCTCTGCCTCTTTTCAAATTGTCTCCACGAATCTTAGTGGTTTTCTCACCAATGTTTATGGTCCACCCATCCCCTCTCTCAAAACCAGTTTCATGTCCTCCCTGTCCTACATTAAGAATCACCTGATTCATGACTCTGTCTAGCTCATGGGCAGGGACTTTAATCTAATCTCCAGCCCCTTGGAGAGAAAAGGAGTCCCTGGATGTCTTGATTCCTGCGAGTTGAGCTTTTGGACCCCTCGTCGCTTCCTTAGACTTAGTTGATATCCAACCAAAAAATGGTTCTTTCACTTGGAATAACAAGAGGGGAGGGCGCATCAAATTACCTCCAGACTGGATCAATTCCTCCTATCAACAACCATTGTTCGAACGGATCCAATCATTGATTCCCTCATTCTTCTAGGGGTCGGTTCGGATCATTGGCCGATCAATCTGGAAATTGATGAATTCATTAAAACAAAAAATCGCCCATTCCGTTTCGAGAAATTTTGGTTGGGGCATCCAAAATTCATGGACACTTTCTCCAGCTGGTGGGCGAATGCTCCAATAAAAAACGGCTCCAAGATGTACAGTCTGCAACAAAAGTTGAAAGGGGTAAAATCCAAGCTTAAAACCTGGAATAAAGAAGTCTTCGGTAACATCTTTGAGGCTAGGAAATAGTTGGAGATCGAGTTGTTGGACATCCAACAAGAAGCCATCTCCCATGGCTACACGAAGACCTTCTTCAAAGAGAAAGAGACCTTCATAAAGCTATAAACCAACGATTGGACCAAGAAGAAATCCTCTGGAAGTAGGAATCGAGGATTAGATGGCTGAAGGAAGGGGAAAGGAATTCCAAGTTCCTCCATGATTCCATGATTCAAAGGCGTGCTCACAACCGTATAACCAGACTCCAAGACGAGAGGGGACGCGTGTTTACCAAACAGGAGGACATTGCAGCAGAGCTAGTTTCCTATCACAACCAACTCCTCAAAGAAGATGATATGGACCGCAATGCTATAATGGATTCCATTCTGTAGCACATCCCAAGACTGGCTAAGATGAGCAGAATGAATATCTTATGCAACCCATCTCCTTATAAGAGGTCATTGAGGCAATCAGAGATATGATTACCAATAAGGCCCCTGGCCATGATGGCTTTACTATCGATTTCTTTCAAGGCTATTGGGACAATATTCAAAATGATGTATGGGAGGCAGTCAAGGAATCACAATTAAGGTCTGCAGTTCTCCTGGCCCTCAATGCCACTTTTCTCACTTGAGTTACGAAGGAGGAGAATGCCACGCACCCCAGCAAGTTCCGACCAATAGCTCTTTGCAATGTCGTCTACAAGGTCATCACAAAAGTTTTTGCAAACTGGCTGAAATAAATTATGCTACACCTCATCTCGGAAGAACAATTTGGCTATGTGGAAGGACGACAAATTCTTTATGGCATTTGGGTGGACCATGAGGCAATCCACACTCTCAAGAGCTCGAAACAATCTAGTATGCTTCTCGAACTTGACTTGTTCAAGTCTTTTGATCAAATTTCTTGGGATTACATGAGACAAAACCTCTTGGCTTTTGGGTTTGCTACCCAATGGGTCAATTGGATCATTTCCTTAACTTCCTCGGCATTCTTCTCCATCGTGGTGAATGGCTCTCCATCCCCCACCTTTTCCTCCTTCAGAGGGATCCGACAAGGGGACCCCCTTTCTCCTTTCATTTTTATCCTCATGATGGAAGGACTGGGTAGATCTTTGAAAGCAGCCACTCAGAGAAATGACCTATATGGCATTCACTTAGCCAGTGATAACAATAAGGCCTCGCATTTGCAATTTGTTGATGACACAATGCTCCTAGCCAAAGCCTCCCTGAGATAATCCAAATGCCTAAAACGCCTTCTCACCACCTTCTTAACAACTTCAAGCCTATCCCTCAACAATGACGAGTTTGAGATTTTCTTCTTAATATGTCAATTCGTCTTCAAATTGCAATAACCAAACTGTTAAACTTCCACCGGGGCTCTCTCCCCTCCAAGTACCTAGGGACCCCTCTCCCAAACACCTTTACCAAGCATGGAGCTTGGTCTGTCCTCATTCACAAACTGGAGAAGCATCTTGCCAACTGGTCTTTATGTTCTCTTAACATTGCAGGCCGACTTGTCCTTCTGATCTCAGTCTTGCGCAGCATGAGCACTTACCTTTTCTCCAGTTTTACGGCTCCCAAATTTTTTTTAAATGAAATTTGCTCGCTACAAAGAACCTTTGTCTAGGGTGGATCTAAATCCATAGGACGCAAATGGGCTCTAGTGCCTTGGGACAAGCTATGCAGGCCAAACTCCTTGGAGGACTGGGATTACGGGATCCTAAACTGGAAAACAAGGTGATGATGGCAAAACTCTGGTGGTGATGGCTCACCAACTAGGATGCTCTTGGTCAAACATTTGGAAAGGAAAATATGCTCCCAACATTTCCCAACAAGAATTAATACGTACGGAAACCAACCCCAAAGGCTCTCTCATGTGGAATGCATCCTGGCAAAATAAACAACTCATACAAGATCATGCTTTTTGGGAGATCCGTGATGTCAGCACTGCTCTCTTATGGGATGACTCATGGTAGCAACGACCAAAACTCTCCTCTTCCGATTATCTTAATTCCTTAAGACTTCTTACCTGAGAGGAGGGTCAATACCTAATGTCTCACTTCTAGAGCACTAATGTCAATAATCCCAATGGCATCAATGGAAGGATCCTTGTGCTTGGCCAAACACTCTGACAAACAAACAAAGGGAACTCTTATGGGAGGAATTGCAGTCTCGACAAATCACCCACCAGGATGGAAAGGATATACTCAGATGGGGCTATTCTAGTAGTGGCTCCTTCAATCTCAAAGAGGCCTATTCTCTTCTCGCAAGCTATGATCAGGACAATTCCAATAGGATCTAGAAGAAATTTTGAAGCAAAATCTATTGCCTAAAGTCTCAACCTTTCTCTGGCTTGTGGCTTGGAAGCATACTCTTACCTGGGACAAAATTCTCAAGAAAGGTTTTGAGGGACCCTCAATGTGTTATTTATATCGGGAAGCTTTGAAAGATCTTGAACATCTCCTCAGTACCTGCCACTACAACAAGCAGCTTTGGGATCTAGGGGCTGGTGCCTTTCGCCAAACAGATTACAACCAAAACAGCATCAAGGACACCCTATCCAATTGGAGAGACCAATTCTCCTCCAACAACATTGTAAACAGGGTCTGGCAGCTATTCCTGGGATTCCTTCCCTGGGAAATTTGGAAGAAAAGAAATCGCAGGATCTTTCAGGATACCAATCTCCCCATCATGCACATATGGAAAAAAAATCCAATTGCTTATCTAAGAAACCATCAACTCTGCTTAATGGGACACTTCAGATTGGGAAGGATCTCCGCAATATTTGGCAATTCTTAGGGCCTAGCAACTGCAACCATCTAATACTCCAAGCAACCCGCTCCCTAGAAAGACCCGCCCCTCAAGCCCGAACGCCTAGTCCCCACCAGACTTTGGCTTTGTGAAGCTTAACTTCAATGGTGCTAGTAGAGGAAATCCAGGTCCAACAGGATATGGAGGTGCCTTCAAGGATCACAGTGGCACCATACTGCGATTCTATGTTGGATCGATGGGAAAGGATAGTAACAATGCTGCGGAGTTGTTCGCAATGCTGAAAACCATTCTCATCACCTGACAAGAACAATACTCCAAACTCATGGTCGAAGAGGACTCCAATCTGATGATTCAGATTCTCAACAGGCTCCTCAACGGTTCAAAAGCTTGCTAAGTCTCTCCTAGCTGGCGGTTAGTTGCCAAATTGGATCTCCTAGCTGCCAATCTAGATGGCTCCTAAGTAATCGTCACTCATCACGTCAAACGAGACACCAACAAGCTGGCAGACAAGCTGGCCAATTGGGGAATCAATAATCCTAGAGAAGAGTGCAGCCATGCGTGGGATATGCTAGGAAACGAAGCTCTCAAAGTTGAATGTCATCATATCATCCTCCAAGGCTCTTTTCCCCACAACGGTTGCAGATCTGATGGGGCCCTCATCCCACGCAGCTAACATTTTCAATAAGGAGGAGGTTGTACCATGCAACACGGTGCGTGGTACTTGGCCATCGGCCTCCATCCAGGCTCTTAACTGTAAATCTTGTCAAGTTAATCTCCCTCATTATCGTTGTGCATGCTCGAGGAGCTCCGTGCGTCTGCAAACTCGCTCACTTGTGTGAGTCTTAATGGCAATTCGATTTGAAGGTGGTGGAAATGGATTCTCGCACTGCCCACTTACTCCTGGCCATAGGAAAAGGCGACCTCGGCTTAAAGGCCAGTCTCGAATTAGCAACTCGCAACACCAACTCCCTCATATGTGTTGTGTGTTGGTAAACACTCTGGTTCTCTCCCTTCGTGTGCATCTGGGCTGGACTCTCCTTGCTAGTAAGGTGACCATGGCTAGGACGAAGGTGACCCCTCAGAAAACTATGAATGGGCCGCTCCGCACACATATTTCGTGCGCCTTGAAGGAAATGGGAAGGGTTCAAGGTTTTTTTGAAAACAAAATCCCCAACTCAGCCCGTGCTCGCACAACCAGGTTGGAAAATTAACTGAAAAAGAAGCAAGCCCACCCTTCAGCGGAGCAATTGGCCGCGAAATTTGGTGGGCTAGTGCAAGATGCTAGGTCTACACGCACAAAGGAAACGTGGCACACAAAGACTCTCGAGGTTTTATGGACGGTTAAAGCGCTAATGACCATAGCAATGGAAGACTGCATCCAAGGGCAACTCAGGCCAGAGAAGGATGCTCTGCCGCTAGTTGATCGCATCTCCAATCCGAAAGCCAGTATGCCTGCTCTCTTCCGGTTCCAACGCTCAGAGACTGAGCGGATTAATGCAAAGTTGGATGCTTTGGCCATAGCCATCACGGGCAAAACTTTCAAAGGCCTCCGCTAGAACAGGATGCTAATACTCAACTCATTTTCAAAAGGTGCCCTGCTACTGCTAGCGATGTCAGGATAAGCAAAATGCCAGGTGTTGGTCCCTCTAAAATTCCTCTCTCCGATGATGAATAGTTGGTTAGGCACCCGGGCTAGTTTTGATGTTTCTTGTATGCCTTTGATTTTGAATGCTTCGGCCATAACCCCCAGCCTGTGGGGGGGATTACTACCAACTTTCTCTCTTTGCAGTACTTTGAATTATCGGGTCAAAGGTTGCATAGTAGCCCTAGGACTTTAATGTTCAATTTTTTTTTTCTGTCTTGCATGACAACTCTGCACTCTGACACTTGGACAACTTGGCTAAGTATAATTATCTCTTTTTAATCTAATAAAATCTTCAAATCTTACAAAAGGAAGAGGGTGTTGAATTCATTATTGAATTAAAAACAACAATTTCAACAATCTGAAATTGTAATTTCAACAAAGATTTTATGGTTGCCTGCTAATGATAGCAAAACGAAAATTGTCAAATGCATAAAACATTTAGACTTATACCTAATGAGCTACTTTGGATAATTATTATGTCAAAATCATGTTTAAGGGAAAGCATCTACCCAAACCCTGGTTGTCCATATCACTAAGTTTAGAAAACCATTTTTTATCCACGGGTCCTTTGAAATTGATCATCTACGATTACCTTTATAATTGTCTACACAAACCCTAGTTGTCCAGATCACTAGGTTTAGAAAGCCATTTCTTATCCACAGGTCCTTTGAAATCGATCATCTACAATTACCTTTATAATTGACAATAAAGTTGTTTGTATGTAATTCAATATATTCATACAAATTAAAAGGTCATCCCATCACCATCCCAAAGAGTTTTGTTGCAAATTGAAAGATATATATGGCAAATAGCAAGATTGTTTATAATTAATGATTGATCTTTGCATTTCATTGTAATGATGGAAGTTTGGCACTTTTACACTCATCATCCACTTCCAAATCCACCCTTGGCTATTTGCTCTCCCACATTTTCATCGAGCAACGATTATTGTGTTAACAATCTTGTTCTCTTCCTCCACCTCAACCTTGCCCACTTACCATTAATCATTGATTAAGGTATTGACAACATTACTTTTAAGCATAAAAACATTGAATGACTCACTAGTGTGTCTTATAAATAACATGCTCCTATTGTTTTAGAGTTAGAGTTAGAACAATGAATTATAATGTTTATATATATTATGGATTCAGTGACAAATTCACATAATAGAGCTTGTGCAGAAGTTTTAAAATACACTTAATTATGTTTCCAAGTACTATTCTTCACTTTCATTTATTTTTTACTTCTATGTGTATTGGCATTTCTTTTTGGCCAACTTTACTACATTTTGGTATTTTTTCATGGGATTTTGCTTTCTCTTTTTAAAGTAGTTTTTCCTCCATTTTTGTACAAACTTTCTTTCTCATCAACATCTCATCTTTTTAATTTTTCTTTAACTTCGTAGATCATGGAGAATTTTGCAATATTCTTAATGTTATGATTGTTTTTTATAGTTCTTTTTAAACTATTTTAGAATGAGATCACCTAATTTTTAATTATATTAGATTAAGGTTGGAGCATTTTGCAAGGAGGAGGTCATGGGTCAAGTCCCTAGTCTGACTGCCTCTGTAAATATTGAAGGCCACACTCGATGTCCCCACTAAGTTAGGTTATCAAAATTGCAATCAAACGGTTTACTCCAAGTATCATCCTCAAAATGAGGAGTACTCAGAAGGTTTCCCATAGTATATATTCATCGAAAAAATAGAGCAAAACATTTTGTTTTATTAAAAATAATTTTTACTAAATATTTCACTCAATTTAATGAATATACTTGGTTAAATATAATTTTGTTAGATTAAAAGTGTACTCTAAGTTATATGCAAGCTTTACAAAACATGGTTGATCCAGACCAGAATCAAAGGTAAAGGCAGCTAGAGCAATGGAGGCATCACAGGCAGCGTTTCGGTTTCATATCCATATCCTACAATAATGATAGGTATAGAGCCACAACTTGTTCAATGATCCAACACCAGCTTCAATAGATTATGTAGATGGGCTGGAGCAAGAGTGTTCAGGATTGCAATATAAGGAAACCACAAAGATAAGATAAGAGAGACTCATCCCTGAAGCATATAATTTTTTATTATAGTATCTCTCTTAGCATAAGTGCACCATTGCAGTAGAAGACAACACATCGATAAAGCTCTATGCCAAGTGCAAAGAAGGTCAGAATGCCACGTGCAAAGAAGGACACGCATCCACAATGCATGTAGTGAAGCACAAAAATTGAATGGAAAATGTAAACCAACCGTGAACATGAAGCATCTAATGTCTCGAACTAATGCTAACAAGTTTGGTAGCATTATTACAAGAGAGCTATAAACGTATTACATGTATGAATTAATATGTGAATTAATGTCAGTTTCAAAGGGAAAATTACTCTTGGGCCTCTATGTGAGGCCAAATAAGACCTCCAAGTTTTTTATTCAATGAAATGGCGGTTTTTGTTTTTGTCCATCAAAACTTTGTTTAAAAAACTTAAACCTGTATGGATTTACATGCAAATTGTTTAAAATGGTAGTAAGCCGATTACAAAAGTCCCTGCGAGCTTGAAAGACAGGGACTAATAAAAGTGATTTGGAAAAAAGGACGATTTTAGTGAAAGCATTGTTTTAAAGACAAAATCTTAAATGTAATCCTTCGTATATTTGATTCTGATATGACTTTATCTACCCCTTAGTATGATAAAAAACAATAAAACATTTAAAATTAAGATAAGGTGGATATGATTTTATCTACCTCTTAGTATGGTAAAAAAACAATAAAACATTTAAAATTAAGATAAGCATGAAGAGTAAAGGCTACAATTCCCTTGCTCCAAAGATGCCTTTAGATCAAGAAATTTACTAACATATGCACTACACGCCTTTGCTTTCAAAACATGAAAGTGATGATCATGCTTCCTACTTCCATCGTTTTAATATTCATGGACTCGCCCACACGATGTCAACAACTTAATCATGAGTAGGTTGTTACGTCTCAATAAATATTGTATTTATTTATTAATTTAATTTAATCACGAGTAGGTTGGTATGTCTAAATAAATTTTATATTTATTTATTAATTTCATTTTATTAGTAGTTTTGTATTCTCATTTTCATAAGTATTCAATAGTCATAATGTATTATATCTATGAAAGGTGATGAGGAATGAGAAATCGAAAATATGTCTATTCGATGTAGCTTGGGTGGTTGGAAGGAATAATTGTTACCCTCTCCACCCAAGTTCAATTCTTGTAAGTGACATGTTGAGCTCTTAAATGAGATTCGTGTTGTACTGTCCTTAATCCATAAAACTTTGGTTTGCCCTGGGTACCATCCTTGAAATGAGGGGAAGTACTTAGCGGGTTTCCCTAGGACATGTATTCTAATCGGAAAAAAAAACAAAAACAAAAAAAGAGAAATAGAAAATTAAATGACATATAAGCACAACCGTCTATCAAATGTATTCGACGGGCCTCATTTTGCATGGTGACCCAAGTGCGAACCCCACAAGGTAGTTGGGAGGAGATACTTAAAATCTAGCCATGCTAAGGGTTGTTGTGGCCTAGGTCGGGTGTGATCCCCAGGTGATTTTGACAGCTTAGATGCCCTTGGGTCACGGTTTCTTAGAACATAAGCTAGTCCCACAAGTCACAAAGAAACTAGCAAACAAAAAATATATATCAAACATATTGGAACGTATTAGTAACTACCACCTATTCCTTAAATCTCCTTTCAAAATGATGTGCTTGAATTTTACCATGGAAATATACATTATAATAATTAGAAGAATATGCATTATTAGTCCTTGCTTTTAAGCTCGCGAGACTCTATTAATCAGTTTGTCATTTTTCATTAAAATGATCTACAACTCAAAGTGTTTGTCTTTCATATAACCTAAGTTTTCGATTGATTTTGGAGAGTACACTCTATCTTAACCAATCATATACATGAAACCATCATCTCGTCAAATAAAATAAATAAAAATCTTATTTAACCTCATATCAAAATAAGCTCAAAATAACCTTAAGGCATTTCCCACTCTTTTCAGATATAAATTATGAAGTCGAAGCAATGCTAACATTACTCCTAACATTAAATGTTAATTTTTCTCATATTTAATTTATGATATAACATGAGAGAAATATTTCATATACATTTATTATGCCATCTACTTTGCTGCGCCACCACCACTCCACAACATCGCCTTACTTGAAACATGTTTGGTGGCACTCAACATGAGAAGAACATCGGCCATGCTCCACATATGCAGGCACTCTTCAAAGATAAGGATGAGCAAGCCATCCTTTAGTTTCTTCTCTTACAATGATTACACGCTCCCTTAGCCCTTCATTCTCCAAGAAGCTCAAAGTTTGTCTTCTCTTGTCGATAGTCCCTTAGCCCTTCTTTCTCCAATTAATTGAGAGTTTGCTTTCCCGACTTCCATGTCCTTGTTGGCCTAGAATTGATCACATCAAATTAACAAATGATAATCAAACCATGTACTTCAGCGTAGATAAAAAATCATGTATTATTTTATTTACACAGAGGAGACTTATGGCAATGTATATAGTTGAGTTTACCTACAATGGATTTTCTATGCATATTTATGAAGAAAGAGATTCATTTTAATTCCAAAAACTAATATTCTTTTAGTAACTTTGGCATTAGCATTTAAACTGATTAGTGGAGGCTTTGCAGGAATTGTCACAACATTATTTAAGTTAGAGAAACTATCTTGATTAATATTGGAGCATTAATCTTCTTCTAAAGATTTAATTCAATATGGGAGCATTAATTCTCTTATAAATATTTAGTTCCAATTCTCTTATAAATATTTAGTTTCAATTAGTTCCATATTATAGTGGATTAATATTGGAACACTAATCTTCTTCTAAAAATACAATTCAATATAGGAGCATTAATTCTCTTATAAATATTTAGTTCCATATTGTAGGAAGAGCAGACTGGACATAGTTTAGAATATACATGAAGATGGTGGTGTTCATTTATTTGTAGGATGAAGTCGACATTAAATTTCTAGGAAAACTAATGGGATGGCCTTATGATCTAAAAATTAATATTTTCATAAATGATGTTGGGCATACAAAAGAGACAATCTAGTTGTGGTTTGATCCTTGGGCAGATTTCTATAACTAACTATTTGGAATCATAAAAAAACAGTGTATTGTGCAATGAATGGCATAGAAAGAATATTAAACACAAGGAAAATACCTACTCGCGAAAAGGTTGAGATCTGGGTTTGTTGACTACCATTGGAGATTTATCTCTTCACATGGGATCTGGGTTGCATGAGAGACATGTACTATGATCATTCCTTAAACTACCTTGATTGCATTTCAACCATCCCAGTTTCTATGCTCTTAGGTTTAGTTGGGCTCCTATGTTCTTAGGTCGGTCTATGCACCGATCATTTCTTTATTGATGGCAACCATGAGTTGTATGGCAAGAAATGCCAATTCTCTAAATATTAGTAAATGCATTAGCATATTTTTCTTTTTAGTAGATAATTGACACAGGTACATGTTTGTGGTTGCTTCTAAAGAGAGCCAAACTACATAATTAAGCCAATTATTCATTATGCTTCTAAGATTTCTCTTGGTTTTGTTGGAGGCTCTCGGTTATGTTTTTGGTTTTCCAGTCACTAAGGGTATGGTTCAAACAAAGAGAGAGAGAGAGAGAGAGAACCAACACAAGGCTACCAAGAGAAACCAGGGCATGGCCTAGGAAGCACTTGGCAGGCCATCCATGACAACTAGTACATGCATGCAACATGCAAAAGGTGATTGAATCAAGAGAAGCAACAACCAACATGACTATGACATTCAATATAGGAACTACTTTCTATTGACCACCTCGAGGTCTTATAAATAGACTTGGCCATTCCATTCACCATGAATACCAAGCACTACATTTATACCATAGTTATTTTCATTTTTAAATGATAATATCAATGAATCCACCAAACCATATTGATTATTGATTTTTATGAAATAATAATATCAATGACTCAAATCATAAGCAATTGCTTTCACAAGTGAGTGGCTAACTTAAGTGATATGTAAGTTGCCATGCAATGGCACATATCTTCTAGTGGCAATGGCTTACTACATATGTTTCATTATCTATGCCACCTATTAATAATTGCCTTGCATGCACAATGTATTTCATACAAAGCAAGCTTGTCTCGCATACAGAGGGTCTCTCATAAAATGGTGCTTGGGAAATTGTTTGACATGCACAATGTATTTTTATCGATGTCTCCTTTTGACAAATAATTTGACCGATGCAACTTCACTTTAAGTTTGATTTATAAATTGTCTTCCAAGTGATTTCCAAAGTACACTCTTGCCAATGGCTTGATAAACACTCTTTTATTTTAAGTCTTGAAACCAATGGATTCCTTAGAAAACAAAAGCATTTGAGTTAAGGTTTCCATATCGAATAAGACAATGACTGAAAATGTTCAATCCCTATATTTCTCTTGCTACTCCTCTACTTCAAGGATTATGAATGAAATTAGAAGTATTATGAATTAAATCAAATTCAACTACAAGTACAAATTGCTAATTCTAAGGGAAAGAAGTTGCTTCTCAAAAGAAACTTCTTAAAACAATAGTTCCTCAAAAGAAACTTCTTAAATGTAGTAGTTCATATGCTTCACTTTCCTATAACTAGGAAACCTCTACAACTTTATATACTTAAATTTGCAAATATAAAATAAATAAATACATTAATTTTTATCTTTAATCCTACTCCAAATAATATTAATTTCTTAATCTTCTTTCTATAATTGAAATAGTCACAAGTGAATCACTTTTGTCAATTATTTGATATCACTATAACCCAATTTAAGTTTCATTAACAATGTCACGTAAATTACTAAAATTTTATTATTTCAATGCTTTTAACATATTTAAAATAAAATGAAATAATAATGTATTGATTTACTAGTCAAATCGTTGTACGAAGGGGGGCTTGTCCCACAAACAAGGGGGTATCGTCCCATAAACAAGGGGTCTCATACAACAAATTGATGTTTGACAAGGTTGCAACCTTAAAAATAAATTATTATTGTTATTATTGTTATTTTACTATTATTATTGATGTATTGAGGAAATTGTGGGCCATTTGTTTGTGACATTCTCCTATGTAAAGTATGTACAAGAAGAAGTGGCTTACTCGTTAATTGCCTTAATTAAATGGGATAAGAAGACTCCGGTTGATTGTCTATTAGATTGGTTAATTGATAAGGAAGACACAAAATTTAAGGCACTTCTTTGTCTTTTTATATATGGAGTTTGGTGGGCTAAAAAACATATGATATTCCAAGATATGGAGATTGCCTATGCTTTGGTAGCTCACAAGGTTAGATTGGCTTTATTTGACAAAAAGAATATGACAAAGGAAAAGCTAGGTAGATGCTTATTGATGCCCTGCATTGATCAAGGGAGGCCATGGGTTTTTTTTATGGGGCAAATCAAGGATATCTACAAAGTAGGGGCACTCCTTTTCCTAGACTCTAATCATTATTTTACTTTGAAGTATGCTACGGGGTTAAGCTCTAATAATTGCGTTGAATTCTTTGCACTTTAGGTGTTGCTAAAATTTGTAGAGGAGCAAGTACTACAATAAAACCTTATCATTAACATCCCTTTTAGCTATCGTTTTTGCTTCCATTTACTTTTTTACTATTTTTTTTATGAAAAATTGAGGTTATTTCACAGGATTGCGCTAAAGTTGACATTATTTCTTGCGCCGGCTTTAACACCAAGTTTAGCACCAAATTTAGAGCCATATTTAGTGCTAGGTTTACCTCAGTGCCGATTTAGAGCCAAATTTAGTGTTAGGTTTCCTGAGTGACTAAATGGAAATGAGGGAAACTTTTCAAAAAGAAAGCTAAGTAATATCAAAGGTTAACAATAATCCACTTGTCTCAATCCTCACGAGTTGGAGTGAATTCCAATTATTTTAATTAAAATCTCTAATTTTCCCTCATAAAAGCCCCTCAAAACCTACTATTTCATTCTTTTCTCATTTCTTCTCTTTCTCTATTATCTTATCCACCCTTCTCCTTTCTCCCTTAAGGTTTCATCCTCATGGAGGATAGGGTTTTGGTTTCATGGAGGAACCTTCATGAGGAAGATAATGGATCCTCCTTCCTTCCTCTTTTACTTTTCTTTTCATGTATTGATTTATTGATGTTTATTGTTGCTTTCTTTTTGCAAGTTTAGAGTTCCATGTATGGAGGAGGAGGTTTCATAAAAAAACCTCCATAACAAAAGTAATGACTTTTCCCTTCCCTTCCCTTCTCCTCCTTCCTATTTTACTTTCATTCTAATTTATTTATTTTCTAATGTTTATTGTTATTTTGTTGTTGCGGGTTTAGGGTTTCATGGTGGAACCTCCATAAGGAAGGGAATGACTTCTCACTTCCTTTCTCATTTTCCTTCCTCTTTGCTTTGCTTTTTCTTTATTGATTTTCTAATGTTTATTGTTGTTTTGTTATTAGAGGTTTAATTGAGAAAGAAAAAAAATGTCATTTTGTGGGTTTTGTTTAATTCACATATTTTGTTCATGGGTATGGCTTAAGGAATGTACCCTTGAATTAATTTATGGAGATCCGGGTTCAACTCTCAACACTTATCTATTTCACGTTACTTTTACATTTATATTCACTTGTTTGAATGCATAGGTTAGGTTGACTTCAATTCAAATCTGCACTTTTAAAGGTATTTTTTTGGGAATGTAGCTCAGGTAGATTTATTTTATTTTGACAAGTGAAATGGATTCAAATCTTAGCATTCCCTTAACATTTTCCCTTTATGTTTTCATTTTTTAAAGTTTTCCATTTTGTTTTTGTAAGTCGTAATTTGCACTAGGTTAGTTTAGTTTCAATTCATATTTTCACTTTTAATCATAGACTTTATGAGAATGTAGCTCAAGTAGAGCTCTTGCCTCTTGGCAAGTGATCTAGGTTAAAATCCAAGCATTTAACATTTTTTAATTTTTTTTCAATTTTTACCATTTTTCCTTTCTATTTCCATAAATTTAATTTGCAGACAGACAACACTAAAGTTGGCTACTAAACTTGGTGATAATTTAGGCACTTTAAAAATTGCAAGTTCACGCCATGTTTAGAACTAGATTTTCCAACTGAATTGGGAAAAAATTATACCAAAAAAGGATGCTAAATTAATTGCTAATTACTTGCTTTGTTATAGTGAAGGCCCAAAGCTTTTCCAAGCTTATGGAGTCTCCAAGCATATGATTGCTTGGGCAAATCATCAATGCAACATACGATCTTTGGACCTTATCTCCATTATGAATCAAGTGAAGAAAGAAAATGACACATTTGAGTCTATTACTTTTACTCATATTTATCAAGAATTCAACACCCATGCAAACACTCTGCTTTAAAAAGCTTTAACCCTACTAAAGGACACCCTAATTATACTTGAATACAGAGGAGTCACCCTCATATTAAAATTACATAAGTTTTTGTTTTATGATTCAATGTTTTTAGGATTTTGGAGAAAAATCTCTCGATTTTTTCTATTATATTTTTGGAAGTTGTATAAATTCAAATCAAATTGGTAATATATTTTTTATTATAGAACTACCAAACAATGGAAGACTATAATAAATAGTGATAAATACATGAATGATAGACAATTTAGAAATAACTTAAATGCATTTTTTACTTGTTATTTATTTTATATTTAAAAAAATATAAGATATAATTTTTTTTTTCTTTTAAAATTATATATAAAATGGAATGGACAAACCCCATTCACATCATTGAAAAATGTGATTGAAGAAATTAATAAGCACATGGATGTCTATGTGAACTTCAAAATTATACACTGGACTTGAAAAAACAAATCATATTATGTTATTTAAATATTTAAGATTTCTTATAAAGTATTTTTAAAAGAATGCCTATTATTTTGAAAAATAAATGTTAAAGATAATTTTAAAAATAAATGTCATTTTAATTTTATGTTAATTCTAAATTATTAAAGGTAGGAATGGCAGTCGTGGGGGTGTTTCTATGAGCTTTAATGAAAACTTAGAAATAAGCTATTAGGGAGAACAATCAACAACCAAGTAGAGATTCGCACATTATTCTTTAGAAGCTTGATTATTTTTTCTTAGAAGATAAAGTCAATCTTTATTTTTGGACCTCCTCCTTAATTACATATCTCATTAGGAAAAGGAAGAATGATGAACAATCCTACATATAATGCTATAGAGAATACATGGATTGCTTACTACATTTAAATTTTTCCAACTCTTTCACATTAGAAGAACGAACAATAGTTAAGCTATTCTATGGTAAAATGGGCAACTTCATTGGAAAAATTAATCTTGGTAAAAAATTGGGAAACCCCCGGGTTTTGTTAGATATCATAGACTTTAATTTTATGGATTCATACCACACTCAACAACTTAGGCTTGAAACTCATCCTCAAATGCATACTATGGCGCACATGGAAGCAAACAAGTGTACAAGAGTAAGGCAAGAGGGTGGAGGTATAACTCCCCCTCATGCCTCCTATTGTCACACACACTTGAGACTAATGCTCATGGAACAACAATTTACACTAGTATCAATGGATTCTCGATGCGTAGGTGGGACAATGGACATGGAGAATGGTAGTGTTGTGTTGAATTTCAAGCAACTCGACTCTTGTGTTGTTATGTTGAATTTGAAACGGCTTGGACCTTGTGTTCCCTGTGAGGGGCTCTTATCATTCAATGATAGTCCAGGTGATTGGTGCAATAATGTAATTCTTAGTCTTTTAGACAATGGTAAACTCTTTATCCTCCTTTATACTAGTATACCCTTTGTTTTAAGTATTTGCCTTCTTTCTTTGGATGTAACTTTGAATATTAGATTAGTAGTAAGAGACCAAGGGAAGACCATAAATCTCGGTCATGTCATTTTGATCGTAGAGAGGAATATGAAATCAATATCAAATAAAAGCTTTGTTTCTCATAATGGCGAGTTCCCGTGACTCATGATGGAATAATGGAGATGGGGACGATGAAGTTAAAAATATATTTAGAAATATGTTAGGCCAATTCGAGGGAATGAGATAGGCAATCAGATATTTGAGTCTGCATCTAGAGAGACAAGAGGCCAAACAAGAAGAAATAGATTCCAAACTTAGGTAACAAAAACTGAAATATGACAAATCAACAAGTGATTTAGAAATGCACTTCAACATTATCTTGGGATTTGCATGGAGCTTCCAATCCATGGTTGGTTTTTTCCAAATGTTTCTACATGTTGAATGAAAGGTCCAGATGTTGAGGAGGACACCATGCAACAGACAACAATCGCCTCAGTCAGACATCATAAGATATATGGAGAACAAGGCCCTAAGAGGGATGATGTGTCAACAGAGGAGGTCCACAATGGGCATAAGTTTGGTCATGAATAATTTCTTTTGTGTTGTTTACTTACATTTTTATTTGAGGACAATATGTAAGCATTTCTTGAGGAAGACTATAATATTTTAGACATAGTGTTTACTGTATTCTTACTTGCATACAGTAAGCATTTCTTGAAGAAGACTATAATATTTTAGACATAATGTTTAGAGATAATTTGTATGATTTTTAAACTTACTATATTTATATAATTATATGAATTTCCAACCACTTTTTTATAAATATAAAATATGCCTATTTCTATGATTTTTTTTATTAAAAATATTTATTATTTATTTAAAAATTTCAAATAAAAAAGAAAAAGAAAATCACTTTGGAATACCTTCCTTATGGATAATCCAATAATAATATGCAAGTTAGGGAAATCACCTTGGAATACCTTCCTTATGTATGAGTCCAATATTAAAATGCAAGTTGCAAGTTATTAATATCTTAGTCACTTTAGAATATCTTCTTTATGTGAAGGATTTCTATACTGTATTAGTGAATAATAGAAGTATATATAATGGTAAAATTACAATTTTTTATTATAAAATGGAACTTAAAATAAAATTAATATATTTATTAAATTTAAAATTTAGTTATTTATACAAATTACAATAGCATTAATGAGACTGGAGGCTGGGAAAAATTTAGATCGCAGGCCTGAAGGCATAGCATCGATCAGACTGAGGTAGCAGACTGAGGTAGCAGGGCTTTGTCTGAGGCAGCCAACATTTTGGACACTGTGGACCTTCGATCGAGGCTGATAAGGGCATTCGGTTATTGCTCCAGGGGGAGGATTGGATCCTCCTCCTCCACCGACTCCTCCGGAGATCACTGCTTTCAAAAGATTGATTGCAGCTCAAGGGAAGTGACAAGAAACGTCAACTCAACATAAATTTGTTAAAAAACTCGCAGGTATCCCTACAGTGGCTCTTCCGATAGAGCGGCCCTGCAAAACAACTTTGAATATTTCGGAGAGGGGCCTTATAGGCCAGTTTATAGGTTTATGTCCATCCCCAAAATCCATATAATTATGGGTGCAACGGAACTAGAAACCCCTCACTGCAGAAGACATCAAAATCTATTTAGTAGGAAAGGGATATTTTGTGTTCGTATTCGAAAGCGCAGCGAATCGGGATCTTATCTTCCGAAATGGGCCCTATTTCATGGGACCACAAGCCTGTATTTGAATAAATGGACCCCAGATTTTGATCCCACCCAAGATATTCCTTCAACGGTCCTTGTCTGGGTCATCATACCCCATCTACCATTACATTGCTGGAACCCGGAATCTTTAGAGGCCATAGGGAATACATTGGGGCCATAGGGAATACATTGGGGCGATATATAGACAAGGCAGAAAAAAATATCAATATACCTGCGCGCGGATATGTGTGGAAGTGGATCTCGAAGTAGGATTTCCGGAAGCAATAAATCTAACCGTAATAGACTGGTCCCACATTCAAGATCTTGACTGCGAACAAATTCCCTTCAAGTGCAGAAACTGTCGTGAATACGACCATTTTGCATGACACTATGAAAAAAAACAAAGGAAGAACCATAAAAACATAAAGGAGATCAGTGGAAACAAGTTAAGAGATAGACAACGATAAAATATACCTCCAAGGCAAAAGGGAAAGGAAATATTATTGGGACCACGAATCCCACAATAGAGAAAGACCAATTGGAAAATGCTCACCCTAGGGTAGAAGCTGCTCGAAATCATTTTGAAATTCTAAGTACTCCGGACGAATAGGTTGCCCACGAAGAAAAGGAAGAGGGAGAGCTACAAGAAGAAGGCGAGGAAAAAATTCGACTCCACAAAAAGAGGTAACTTATTCACCTTCATATGTTGAAATGACAAAAAGAAAACCTACGGAGGTAGTTTCCTCCTCTGAGGAAGACTTCTCAGAGAGATCCTCAAAGAAAGCTGGGAGGAAATCTAACAAATAAATAAGAGAAGAGGAAGCTGAAAGACAAAAGATGCAAGGAAGTTAGGGAACCATGGACTACCAGATATAGGACCCCTAAAGGCGGTCCACCACCATCAAATAGTAAGTAATGAATTTGGTATCTTGGAATTGTAGAGGACTGGGGAATCCTTCGAAAGCTGATGCAGTAAAAGACCTCCTCAAAATTGATACAACATATATCCTCATGCTCTAAGAGACCAAAATAGAAGAGGAAACTCTCCTATCTATAAGCATATCCAAATGGAAGAAGAACATAGGAAAGGCAGTAAGTGCAAGAGGATCCTCTGGAAGGCTAGTTACTTTGTGGTTTGAAGAGAAATTCAAATTGGAAAACTCTTTCGCAACACAACATTGGATCTATATGGATATCTACCACATTCAAAGCAAGTCAACAATCGCATTATTCAATTTATATGTCCCTGTTAATTATGAAGAAAAAAAGACTGTTGGGAAACTCTAACAGGCTTTCTAGAGATCTACAAACCTATGAATATTATTCTGGCAGGGGACCTTAACATAGTTATGAACCCAAAGGAAAAAAGGGGGGGAAAATGGAAGAGATCCCATGCTTCATCTGGTTGAAGATTTGATGTAGCAATGGGATTTGATGGACATAAATCCCAAGAGGGGAAATTACACATGGACAAACAATAGGATGGGATCTCAACACATCACAACATGCCTTGACTGATTTTTAATCCAGAGCATGATTCTTATTGAAAAGAAAATTATACTCTCGAAAATAATGCCCAATTTAGCCTCTGATCATAAACTAATTCTCCTTCACTTGAATGACGAGGAAGATCTAGGACCAATCCCCTTCAGGTTTAGTCCACTCTAGATCAAGCAGGAAGGTTTTGCGAAGGAAGTGTCCAAATCTTGGGACATTTCTATTATGGGATCTTCGAGCTACGTATGGGAGCATAAACTAAAAAATACAAAACATGCATTAAAAAATGGATCAAGAAAGCGACTAAGGGACCCCTTGCACATAGAAAGGAAGTAGTCTTGGAGTTGTCTTCTTTCCATATGGAGTTGGAAGAACAGGACATAGCTTCCTCTGATTTGATGAAGGAACAACAGATCCAAGATAAAGTTTCCAGAACACTCCGCCAAGAGGAATAGCACTGGAGACTGAAATCACGTAGCTTGTGGATACAGGCAGGCGATCGCAACACTTCATTTTTCCATCGACAAGTAAAAGCCAGGAAATTACAGAATCATATCTCTAAGATTACCCTAGAATAAGGTGAAATCATAAAAGGACATGAAAAAATTAGAAAGGCAACAGAAACTCATTTTCACCCCTTGTATACGGAGGATAGAAACTATGATGAGGGGACGACAACGGACTTCCTTGCTCATATTCCAAATATAATCAGCTCTATGGAAAATCAAAATATTTTTAATCCTTTTACAAAAAAAGAGATTGTCAATGTAATATGGAACATTGAGTCGGACAAATCCCCAGGACTGGACGGTTTTACAATACATTTTTATAGAGCATGCTGGCCCATTATCAAAACAGATCTCATCCGTATGATCAGAGGATTCCATAAAAAAACGAAGATGGGAGGTAATACTAATTCCACCTTTCTTTCATTGATACCCAAAGAAGTGAACCCCGGTTCCTTTGATATATACAAACCTATATCACTCTGTAACACATCTTACAAAATAATTTCTAAACTTCTAGCCAGTAGGATCAAACCTCTACTCAACAAGTTGATCTCTCCTAATCAGGGAGGATTCATAAAAGGAACACAAATCCTAGATAATGTGATCCTAGTGCAGGAAGCAATGCATTCCAGTAAGCTTAGAAAGGAAAAAGGAATGCTTATAAAACTAAACATGGCGAACGCTTTTGATCGAGTTAAAATCTCATTTCTCTACAAAGTTTTGTCATCCTTCAGCTTCAGCAAAATTTTTATAGACCTGGTGAAAGCTTGCATTGGCAAGCCTTGGATTGCTCCTCTAATAAATGGAAGACCTACAAACTTTTACCAGGCTACGCGGGGAATTTGACAAGGGTGTCCTCTATCCCCTTTTCTTTATATTCTGATGGTGGATTCAGTGAGTAGGAAGTTAGCAGCAACAAGAGAAGCAGGTAATATCCCAGGAATAAGATTGGGTAAAGGACTCCCTTCCCTAAATCATGCTTTTTTTGCTGATGATTCCCTATTTATGGGAGGAGCATCACTAAATATTGATAGTGCTTTTAAAGAGATAATTCAGAGCTACTGTCAGGCAATGGGAGCGCTAGTTAATAACATAAAACGTGCAGTATACAGATGGAATGCAGATCAACAAACAATTCATAGAATAACTCATTTCTTGGGCTTCTCGGGATCAGTTACTTGGAAAAAAATTAAATATCTTGGTCTCCCCTTTGTTGGAATATTTAATTATATTCCTTGGAAGGCAATAATGTCTTTGTATTATGTCAGAAGTTATCCACAATCTTATGGAAAAGAGTAATACATTATATCCCATATTCATTATGGTAAAGTATACTCTTGATATCCATCATTATATAAAGAGATGTTATTATGGAGAATTATATTATACCACATGCAATATGTGAGAGTAATTCCTCCACATCTCTTGGTATATAATAGGGTCAAGGGATTCACATCACATATGTTCAAGTGATATAGTGGTATATGCTCATAGATAGTATCAACACATGGTATTGTGATCTCAAGCTCTGTTATATTGTATTGGGGTTATTTGTAGTTGCTCTCTTGTAAGATTGAAGGAGATTTCTGGATATAATAGAAGACAACCCTCCCATGGAAGTAGCCCAATTGGGTGAACCACGTATATCTGGTGTATTCTTTTTATTGTTCTCTTATTGTTCTTATTTACTTTTGATATGTTATTGATTGCTAAGATAGGTAAGTTAGTTTAGCTAGATCTATAGTTCTGACATGGTATTAGAGCTGGTTGCTATGATCTAGCACCTTCTATAGCTTTTAATCAATAACTATTATCATCTGGGCATGTTTCTACAGTTTTTTATGTCTAACCCTAACCTTGTTGTGTAGATTTTTGCAAAAAAATTTCAAGGGTTTCTTGATGTTTTTTTTGTATATCTATATGATTTTTGGCTTCTCCTCAAGGGTATCTATCTTCCAGTTGTCAGATCGACAATTTTCGTCCAATTTTGGTAGATTTTTTGCAGGTTTTCGTCTTCAGCATAATTGACACTTTTTTCGACCTAAAACTGGACATTCGTGACTTTCTCTTTGCAGACAACGCGGGTAACCGCGACTTTCCCAACTGCGAACCCACGAGTATACTGCAGACCTGCGACTTCCAATGTGAAGACCCACATGTTTAGTGTGAAGACCCACATGTTCTATGGCATACTCGTGTCTGCTCTAACTGTTAACTCGCGCTTACTTCAGGATACTCACGACCCTCCTGTGCAAAGACCCGCGAGTGATTCGACATCACCGTGACCTTATTGTACTCAAACCCACGAACATCTGATCAGAACCGCGACTTTCGTCTTTACAGACCCGCGCACCCGCGGCTGACTCTCCTATAAACCCGTGAGTAACCGCGACCTTTGCTGTGCAGAACCCGTGAGTAACCGCGACCTTTGCTGTGCAGAACCAGCGAGTATCCGTTTTTACTCGCTAGTTTACTATTGGCAGACCTGCAAGTGCCTTTTCTTGGCACTTTTTTAAGGGCTGTAAGTAAAAGTCTCTTTTCCTTTACTGTGTTTCTACAGATCAATACGGTAAAGTGTATCAGTTTTCTGTTATTCACTTTTTTTTCTTTTGTCATTTCTAGCATTTGGGTTTCTTGTCAATATTTCTATCATTATGAATTCAGAAGTAGCTTCTGTTCCTGAACTTGTTGGTCCTATCTATCTTGCATGGAAAATAAAAATGATTGATGGTCTCAGGAGTAAGAATCTATGGAGGATTGTTAATGGTGAACACCAACAACCCGTTGATGCTAAATATGTGGCTATATGGGAAGATAAATGTGATCAAGTAAGAGGGGTCATTGGTCAAATGGTTGCAAATAGTCTTCAGGTAAGTATTGAGGCAGAAGACAACCCGGTTGAAGTATGGAAAGTTCTTGCTTCTTTATTTGATAAATCTGATGATGTTTCTGCTTATTACCTTCAAAAGAATATTTTTGAGCTAGATCCTACTAACTTTGAAAGAGTAGAATTATATCTCGCTGAAGTGAAACATTTAAACGAAAAATTAAATAATTATGGTAAAGATTACAAGAAAACAGACACTGCTCTTATAATTCTTGTAGAACGAAAATTGTCATCGTGTTTTGATATGTTCATCCAAACTAGGAATAGGGTTCTTGAATTGTCTTCAAATACCATGAAACCTAATTTTGATGATTTTTGTAAAGGGTTGATTAATGAGAAAGAAAAGTTAATTGTTTCAGGATAAGTCTCACCTAATAAGGCTTTTATGGCACATAATAAGAATCCTAAGAAGTTTTTTTAATAATGCTAAAGGTTCTAGTTCACACACCTCAAATCATACTAATAAATGTGGTAATTCTCCTAATGCACATCATGAACATAGTAAGAAGAAGAAAGTGTATGATCCTTGTAAGCATTGCGGTAAAACTAACCATCCTAAAAATATTTGCTTTAAAGCGAAATGTTTAATAGCTAAGGCTAAAAAGAACGGTCCTGATGAATCACAAGTAGCTTTATGTGCATCTGTTGTTTTTTCTAGTAGTTCTTCTTCTCATGTGGAATGGATAATGGATTTTGGTGTTTCTAAACATATGAATGGTAATGCTTCTTTATTTACATCTTATGACAATAATAAAAAACACATCTTAGAAAGTATCTATAGGTGATGCTAAACAACTTTCTGTAATTGGTTATGGTACTGTTAATGTTTCTAATGGTCAATTGGAAGATGTTTTTCATGTTGAACACATGCCCATCAACTTGCTTTCTATTTATCGTGCATGTCAAAAATGATATAAATTTGAAGCTTGGCCTGATAAATATGTTCTTAAAGATATCAATCAAAATTTTAAAGTAGTTTCTTCTAGTCTTGTTGATCATAATGCTGGTTTATATAAATTTGTTGGTTTTAATTCAACTAAAAGACAACCTTTTTATTCCTATGTTGCTCATGCTGATGAACTAAGTAAATTATGGCATGAAAGATTAGGTCATTTGAATTATGGTAAAATGAAAATGTTAACTAAAATGGTATTTGGCTTGCCTAATATTTTGTCTACTAACGGTGTTTGTGAAGGTTGTGTACTTTGTAAACATCATAGAGAAATGTTTGATAAAGGTAAAGCTTGGCGTGCTAAAGAACCTTTGCAATTAATTCATAGTGATATTTGTGGTCCTCTTGAAGTTCCTTCTATATCTCATGCAGTCTATTCTTACTTTTATTGATGACTTTAGTAGAAAATCATGGGTTTATTTTTTGAAAAATAAAAGTGACACTTTTTCTAAATTTCAAGTATTTAAATCCTTGGTTGAAAATTAATCTGGTAAAAGAATTAAGACTTTAAGAACTGATAATGGGGGGGAATTTGTTAAGAAATAATTTGAAGTATTTTTATCTAAACATGGAATTCAACATCAAAAGACTGTTCCTTACACACCTCAACAAAATGGTGTTGCTGAAAGGATAAACAGAACCTTAGTTGAAATGGCTAGATGTATGCTTTATTATAAAGGATTACACAAGAAATTTTGGGCCGAAGCCATAAGTTGTGCTAACTTTATTTTAAATAGAGTTCCTAAAAAAGTTGTTAAGATGTTACCCCTGAGAAAAAATGGAATGGTAGAAACCAGATATTAGTAACTTTAAGGTGTTTGGTTGTGAATGTTGGGCTCATATTCCCGATGAAAAACGAAAAAAGTTAGAACCCAAGTCTCACAAGTCTCACAAGTGTATATTCCAAAACTTACAGGTTATTTGATCCTTCTAATCAAAGTGTCATCATTCATAGAGATGTTAAATTTATTGAAGTCTCTCCACCACCTAAGTCTGTAGAACCTCATGTTACCTTGAATATTCCATAGTCTCCCGTTACTCCTATATCTGTTACTCCTTCCAGTTTTGTCCCTATCGTTGATCTTAGTTCACCCTCTTCTTCAAGTGTTTCACCTGAAAGTCTCGAATCCCCTGAAGTGACTTATGTTCCTTCTACCCTTCCTGTTTGGGCCCATAAAACTCTTGAATCTGTAGGTAGTGAGATCGGTAACCCTTCCGATACTCGTAGAACTAGATCTAACTTTGCTCTTATGACCAAAGTTTTGGCCACAAATGATCCTACTTCTTATGCTCAAGCTAAGGGTAAGTCTCATTGGGAACAAACTATGTCTGCTGATTATGTTTTTCTTATGAAGAACAAGACTTGGTCTCTTGTTCCTCTTCCTTCAGGAAAGAATTTAGTTGGTTGTAAATGGATTTATAAAACTAAGTTTACTGCAGAAGAACATATTGAAAAATATAAAGCTAGATTAGTTGCAAAAGGTTTTAATCAACTTGAAGGTATTGATTATAATGAAAATTTTGCTCCTGTTGCTAAAATGAATACAATAAGAACCATATTATCTCTTGCTACATCTTATAAATGGGAAATACACCAAATGGATGTTAAAAGTGCTTTTTAAAATGGTAATCTTAATGAAGACATTTATATGCACCAACCTCCTGGTTTTATTAATGCTGAATCGTCAAGTTTTGTATGCAAATTACAAAAGTCTTTATATGGTCTCAAACAAGCACCCAGGGCTTGGTATGAAAAAATTGATACATATTTCTTGAATAATGGGTTTAAGAGTTGTATATATGATCCAAATCTGTATGTTAAGAACTTTGGTGATCATATCCTCATTATTGTGTTATATGTGGATGATCTTATTATAACTGGTAGCCAACTTGTTTTAATTCAAAGTATGAAAAGTAATCTTCAAAAGCAGTTTGAAATGACTGATCTCAGTATATCGCACTATTTCTTGGGTCTTCAAATCTGGCATATGGCAGATGGTATTTTTCTCTCTCAGCCGAAGTATGCTACATATTTATTGGCTCGTTTCCATATGAGTGATTGTAAACTTGCTCCTACGCCTTTTCAGTCTAGTGTAAAGTTAACTATTGAGTGTACTACTCCTCTTGTTAATGCTACTCTTTATCATCAGCTTGTGGGAAGTTTGATATATTTAACTCACAGCAGACCAGATCTCTCGTTTGCCGTCAGTATGGTTTCTCGGTTCATGCAACAACCTCATGAAAGTCATTGGCAAGCAACAAAGAGAATTCTGAGATATTTACATGGGACATTGTACTATGGTGTTTTTTATTCGAGCAATGCTACAGTCTCACTTTCTGGATATACAGATTCTGACTGGGCAGGTGACAGTTCTGATCGACGGTCAACTGCTGGTTATATATTTCAACTTGGTTCAAGTCCGATTTCTTGGTCCAGCAAGAAGGTGAAGACTCTTTCTTTATTGTCATGTGAAGTAGAGTATAGAGCAGCCAAAGAAGCATCTAAAGAAGCAGTTTGGTTACGACATGTTCTCACTAAGCTTGGTCTGGTTCCGAGATCGTCTACTATGTTGAAATGTGATAATCAAGGTGCAATTCAACTTGCTTATAATCCGATATATCACTCCAAGACAAATCATCTCCACCTTGATGCTCATTACATTCGAGGTCTCGTCGCATATGGTATTCTTTCTCTTGAGTATTGTCCTACTGAGCAACAGGTAGCCGATATCTTCACCAAATCCTTAACAACAACGAAGTATGTGCATCTTCGTTCTTTACTTGGGATGAGGGAAGTTGTCATCAAGGGGGGAGCAATAATGACTTCTTACTTCCTTATTGTTAGTGAGGGCCTTTCTCCCAGCCATTATTAAGGGGGAGTGTTGGAATATATTAATTATATTCCTTGGAAGGTAATGATGTCTTTGTATTATGTCGAAAGTTATCCACAATATTATGTAAAAGAGTAATACATTATATCCCGTATTCATTATGGAAAAGTATACTCTTGATATCCATCATTATATAAAGAGATGTTATTATGGAGAATTATATTATCCCACATGCAATATGTGAGAGTAATTCCTCCACATCTCTTGGTATATAATAGGGTCAAGGGAGTCACATCACATATGTTCAAGTGATATAGTGGTATATGCTCATAGATAGTATCAACACATGGTATTGTGATCTCAAGCTTTGCTATACTGTATTGGGGTTATTTGTAGTTGCTCTCTTGTAAGATTGAAGGAGATTCCTGGAGATAATAGAAGACAACCTTCCCATGGACGTAGCTCAATTGGGTGAACCACGAATATCTGGTGTATTCTTTTTCCTTGTTCTCTTTCTGTTCTTATTTACTTTTGATATGTTATTGATTTCTAAGATAAGTAAGCTAGTTTATCTAGATTTATAGTTCTGACACCCTTAACACTAGGAACTACCAAAAACTCTCTATGGATTGAAGTCGTAAACAAGATTAAGGCAAAAAATCATGCCTGGGAGGGATATTGGCTCAATTATGCTAGAAAAATGATCCTGATAAAATCAATGCCCTCTTCTCTACATATCTACCAATCCTCAATTCTCATGGTGCCAAATTTTATTATGGATCAAATATCTCGCCTCATCAAAGAATTTCTTTGGAAAGGAGGAAACGGAAATCAAAATAAATATCACTTAGTCAGTTGGGATATGGTTAAAAGACCTTTGTTGGAAGGAGGACTCCAGGTTAGAGATCCTCGCTTAGTTAACATGGCGCTAGGTGGAAATTTTTTATGGAATCTATATTCAAACCATGCCCATCCGGTTAGCAAATTACTGTGGAAAAAAATATCTAAAAGGGGGATCTATCAGAAATCTACATATTGAACATATTCCCAGAGGTACAACTATATGGAATTTATGTAGAGCAGGCATTGAACAATTCCAAAACAAGTTATATCGTATCCCTGAAAATGGGGCAAAAACTAAACTTTGGATGCATAGAATTATGGGCAATCATTCGCTTGGAAGCATAGATTCTCTTACTGAAATTCGGGATTGGCTCACTCAAAAAGGTATAGTAACACTGGCGGATATCTTCCACTGGGACAAAAATGGAAATTGGCAGGAGTGGGCCTTGCCAACAATTCCAGAGAGAATGTCAACTCAGAAGACAATGCTTCTCCATAACCTCAATGGGTTGGCCCCTCTTCACAGGCATATGAAAGATAAGTGGGGATGGGGGAATTCGGGAGTCTACACAGCTCCTCAAGGATTCAAAGAATTACAAACAATTCAAACTCCCCTTCATACACCCTCTCTCTGGAAGTTTGTTTGGAATCCTTATGGTCTTCCTAAAATCAACTTATTGACTTGGCTTTTAATGCACAAGAAAATATTGACAGGTGAAAATCTAGAAAAACGTGGTTTCATAGGACTGCATAGATGCTCACTATGCTGCAGAAGTTTGGAAAATATAGAACATATTTTCTTGAAGTGGCCTTTTGCGACTTCTGTTTGGACCATCTTTTTACACAATTTGGAAATTCCCATACCAATTCAGAACTCAATTATAGACCTCTTCTCCTCTTGAAAAAATAGTTATTCTATTTCTCTTTCAAAAAATCCAGTGTAGAGAAATATATGGATATCAATACCTAAATTCATCTGTTGGAAACTCTAGCTGGCTCAGGATAGTAGAATTTTTAGTAATCAGGTGCAAACACTAGAACATGTGGCCGTCAAAGCGAAGGCTTATCTGTTGGAAGTAATTAGAAATCATGACAAAGAGATGGACTCTTCTCTCACCACGTTAGAGAGAAATTGGATTGGAAATACAACCATAATCAAAAGAGAGAAAATTGGAAAAAGACCGGGTAATGCACCAACCCAGATACTCAGAATACCGGATATGGAATTTCAGGAATGGTGGAAAACGCAAGATAAAGCCACTATTTTTTTTGATGGAGCGTCTAAAGACAATCTAGGAGCCCCAGGAGCTGGGGGGGTGATCTTCTCCCCTGGAGGAAAACAATAAGTCAATTATAGTTGGGGATTAGGCAAATGTTCCAATAATTAGGCATACGCGTTTATTCTTTTAAAAGGTTGTTAGATGGCTCTGAGTGAGGAATACAATGAAGTCCAAATCTTTGGTGACTCACAAATCTTGATCAACAACTTGAACACAAAGAAACAATTTGGCAGCGTCAAGCTAAATAGGATTCGAAACACTCTTAAGCAATTCTACAAGTATCAAATTTTCCATACCTGCATGAATCAAATAAAGAAGCAGATAAGATGGCAAATTTAGGATGCAATCTAACACAAGAATACTTAGAAACGAATAAAGGTCCAACAAGGACACACACAATTCCATAAGCGTTGATTTACTTAGAAGCAAGCTTAACATTCAAATGAAGACCGAAGACCGTTGAAGCAAACGATCGAGCATGCAGGATTCAACCATCGGTTGCATAGGATCGTTGCTTGATGATAATTAGAGGAGTGCAGAAGGCCCATTGGTAATATCGTAGGTCTATAAGGATTCGGGAGAAACTAAGAGAGGAGAATAGCAGGATTTATAAGGACACTGATGACAGAGTCAAAGAGCATAGATAAGAAGCATCAAAACATTCTTTTAGTATCACAAAAAGAAAATCTCATGGACATCTATATTGTTGTTTGATATCGATTAAAATGATAATCAAGAAGGAGGGATTTGGTGGCCAAGGCAAATAAAGATTGACAATGATTGGATTTCGGAATTCAGGAACCTAGCTCAAAAATAGGTTGGAATTTGGATAAAAATTTGGATTCACATTGATGCACGGGGTATAAAAGTTGAAAAACAAATAAAACAAAATTGAGACAGATCTACGTGAAAAAAAATTTGTAATCAGGTCGTTTTAGGCTATGGTCGCGACCTATTTTTTTCTTTTTTAAATATAATTTCAATCGTTTTTGTGAAAAAAAAATTACAATAGCATTAACATTATTGATTGATTATATATATATATATATATATAATAATAATAATAATAATAATAATAATAATAATAAAATTGCAAGTTAGTAATATTTTTAGTAATATTAAGAAAACCATAGAGTATCAAAATGTTGGTATGCCACATTGAAAACTATAACAAAAACAAAACATGAGTTTATTAATTTAAATATATTTAAAATTATTGTAAGAGTTTTTGTTGTTCCCTTGCTTACCAATAGTCCAAGCATAACTAGAGAACACTATATATTTACAATTATAATTAGCAATTAAAACAAAGAAAATTTTAACATAGTGAAAACTATATTGTTTATTCATCATCATAGATTGAAATCAGAGCAACCTTTTGACCATAAGCAGAAGCAGGGGCCTCATATACAAACTAAACTCCACATAAAATTTTGACAATAACATCGAGTTTGGCATCCTGTTTTTTGAGCTAAGTCTGAAGATCCTCCAATTGCAACAAAATCTCATTGGTTTATTCGTGCTTCTCCAACGATTCCTTTCCCATTAAGGCCTTCATCTGTGAATACAAAGTAACAATCTTAAAGTATTTGGTGTCCTGATCATGCAAGGTGCCCACATCAGGGACCAAAATATCAATATCATGCTCGACCTCATCTTTATAGAGACATCCCCTGTCCAATTTCACTTCTTCCTCTGCCTATGAGATTTCACATTAAATGTGCTCTGGAATTTGTCGTGAGTATGTTGTCATCACCTCCTTTACTTCATGCTTGAAACGAGAGTAAGAAATCCCCCCACTACCTCAATGTTCATGCTTCCCTATACTTTTTCCAACCATGCTTACTTGGGAAAGGGAGGGAAAGTTCACACATTTTGTCTGAAGGAGACTGAGAGACCAACAATATGGGAGAAATTCCAAGCAAGGGGAAGACTAGTTGAAAGGGAAGGAGAAGATCAAGAAGGAGGGTTGAACAAGATGAACCCATGCTATAAAAAGAAATAAATCACCTACATACAAGACGAGAGAAAAAACCAGGCCAAGGTTGACAAGAAGTAAGAACTCAGAGCAAGTACCATAAAAGAAGGGAAGATAAAAAAAATACTAAAGAACTTTTTCCCACATGTGCTTGCATTTATGCTCCCAGGGGATAATAAGTAAAGTTCTGCCATCCATCATACCACAATTCCAAAACATCATTCACTTAACCATCCACCCTAAAAACCACCCTGTTGACACAATTGCCTCGAGGTGCTTCATACCAATCCCTATCATGGCATCATGTTTCTCAATTGCATCCATGATTTGGCTCATTAATGTATGCATGTTAATCCTCAACTCTTCCTCCACCACATGAAGCCTTGCATGTATTTTCTTGGTAACCGTGGGTGCCATCACCAATGGTTCCTTCCTCTAACACCCCATCCAAAGAAATATATACAAAATATCATAATAAATATAATGTTTATATCTTTATAAACATATAATTATTGGAGATTACTTTATTACTAAATGTATATTGTGTTGCCGCAGAGATTTGCACGTGAACTTGAGAAAAATATCAACTTGGTGAGAGCGGCCTTGGGGGTAAGTCAACGAGTTGGGTGCAACTGTCACCAAAATACTCAACTCCTTCTATTTAGGCCAACTCCTAAACAAAATCCAAGGGAGGTAGACCCTAAATGTTTTAAGGATGTCGCTTTAGAAAAAGCAATTTGTGAGTAAAAAAAAAATAGGGAACTAATCCAATAGGTAAAGCAAAGAAACAATCACTCAGTAGATCAAAGCTTCAACATGCATATCATAGAGATCAACGCTTTAACCAATGGGAAAAAAAGGATATGAATGTGAAAACAAGAAATACATGCAATTTAAACTAAGAGATTGATTCACCAACATAAAGGAGAGTTATCAAATTACTAAAATGAGGAAGCGAAGTCAAATTGTGAACTCACTGGAGCGAGAATTGATTTGTTTGTTAATTATTAGGGGGAGAGGGGAGTTTCTGATATACGCAAGGGAAGTGGAAACAAGTCCAGGAATGATGTCAAGTGTGGTACCACATGAAGAGGGGACTAGATCGGAGTCACAGGGAATATTCAATTGTAGGAACCCTCCAGGAACCCTATTGATCCCAACAAATAATCATGCACATCTTCAAAATACCAGATCTATAACTTATCAAGCAAAATATTTTTATTGAAATAATCACAACATATAATTTCTTTCCAAATAAATATAAAACATAACAAATTGGTTAAGAACTTTCAATGTTAACTGATCGACCTCGACACATAGGATTCTTTTTAAAATCTAGACTACAAGTAAAGAACAACTTGGAAATCACAGATCTTGTTCCATTCATTTTCCCATAGCAAACCACATAGCATAAACAATCAATAAACAACTCTACTAACTTGAGAAATCACTCTCATTGTGGAATGCCGAAGGCCGTAGAAGCCGTTGGAACCTCGTCACTAAGTCCGCTCCTCTAATGCCAATCCTTGGATGTCCACCGAAAAACACCCTACCACTCCCAAAAGGTACTCTTCTTCCCCTAGGACCCCCGAGCCGCAAGGAGGATGGATGTAAGAAATCACTAATGTAGTCAAGGTACGTAGGTTGCTAGTAAGAGGCTCCCAACCTCGTTCATACGGTGACAAAACAAACACTCAATAGTCATTGTGTAAATCCAACATAATCTATGTCATCCAACAATATGGTAAAAGAGATGAGAGCCTCATGTTCTCTCCTTCTCTTTATAGCTTTCCAAGCTTTCCATGCATAATTCTGAATTATTTCAATTACTTTTTCTTTTATTATTCACCCACCAAGTGTCACTTTTCTCCTCATTCATTTTTTTCTAATTTTTAATTTGAGATTTACTTTCACCTATTCTTCTCTCATATGATTCCTTCAATTTCTCCTAATTGTGTGCATGTTTACTTAATACTTGAGTTAATTTATTTTCTCTCTTTTCTTTATTCACAATTTCGTATCTATTTGCAAGTAAGAATTTATGATATTTTTATTTGCTCCTAATTTAATTAGAATATTTTTCTATTTCTTTTAAAACACACATTCTTACCCCCCTTTAGTATTTTATTTTTACTAATGTGTTCTTGTTGTGATGGGCATATTAAGGGTGCCATGCTCTGTGCATTTCCTTTAAATATCCCTTCAGTTGTGGGGACTGGTACGACGACTAAGACCTCATTAACTCAATTCGACTAACCATGTTGAGGGACTAATGGTTCATGGGGAATAAGGCCGAGTCCTTATTATGCATTCCCCAGTATAAGCCTTATGATTGATCGAATTTGTGGCCTACCCTCACGGAAACACACATATGACGAGTAAAAGCCTCTCTCACTTTTCAACTCGCTACATGGATTAATTGCTAGTCTTACATCTTCTTCCCATTCATCCCCTTTACCTGATGTGGACCGATTGGGAATCGCAATCCAATAATTGCACGTGAAACACTACGCATATCAAATATGTCTAAATAAAACATAATATATCAAATTATATTAGGTCAATATCACATGTCATGGATACCCTGACTCAATCCAAAGTCCACGTGATATTGACGACACCTTGCGTCACATGTACCTATCTTTTTCTTGTCACACTTGAAAACCCATCAAAAAAACATGTTATACATAACATTTATGTATTCCTTTAATCATTATTCCATAATATCATGGCATCATAAACATTTGATCACCATCAAATCATCATTTCATAGCTTATGACAATATAAACATATAATCATCATCAAATCATCATTTGACAATTTCATAATAGATAACTTTGAAACATCCCACTTATTAATCAAAGCATTAGTTTCCACACATGGTCAGGTCATTCATCATCGAATGTCTTAAAAAATAATATAACATAATAATCCAAGTCTATATCCACACATAACCAGGTCATTCGAAACTGAATGCTCTCAAATTATAACATCACATACTAGCCAAAGTCTGAAGTAAAGGCGAACACTACACCAACAATGTACACTAATTGAGGGTGTGGTCTGATGACTCCCAATGATCAATACCTAGTAGAGTCCCTCAACTATAGAATTTACCCATAAATGACAATTCTATGGATGTTTATAGACACTAGAATATGTCTTTAGGGAGGATTAGTTTTGATTTTAATTAGTGTGAAATGTTATATAGTGTTTTTTTTTTGTAAATAAGTAAACTTTATATTAACACAGTATACAAAAAATTACAGTCAAGGTATCATCCATCTATCTATCACAGAGTCTGAGAGGCATTGGAACAGTAGGAAATTCTACAATGCACCAGCCCTAGGGTCCCTCCCCCGAAGGAGAAAAAAAGACATACATCCATTCAACTATATCCCCCAAAACCCGAGAACAACAAAAAACAACATAACATAGCCTATGGAATTGACATAATACTCGCCAGTATGCCGAGGATCCATTACTAGACCCCATGTTTCATGAAGAATGCTTCCCTAACCCAAAATTATGACAAGGTAACAAAGAAGTGTAGCAAAAACCTACCCAATCCCAGGAGTTCCAACTACTGGTTCTTGATCAAAGGAGGATTACCCTCCTCACCTTCTGCTTCTCTGCCGCTCCCACCGACCGCACCATTTCATGTCCCGGTCTACTACATGTTTGCCACTGGCCCAAATCTAAAAAAACCCATCTTTGGGAGATACGTGATCCCCATTTCTTTTCCGATGGCATCGATTTTCATAAGAAGGAGGCATGTGTCTGCATACAACGCCTTCTAGAAGGCCATGGGAATGTCATCTCCACCTAGCTTCTCCTCCCTTTCTAAGAGCACCCGACTCAACAAGCCTTTAATTACCCAGTAAAGAGTAATAGTTTTTTCATATAGGCCCTGGAGCGCTCTTGACGAACCAGGGTCATGAATCCAACTTTCTAACACCACCTAATCCAGCGTCAACGAGTTTTCCAAAGCCTCCCGCCAGACCCTGTTCTCCATCATTTCTAGGTCGACTCTGATTGATGGAGGAGTTGAGGCTCAGTAACGCCAAGTAGCCTGCACCGCCCGAATTTTCTCATGATTCACCCTCCTCTTCCTCTGGTTCTCTAGGTTCCCCTGAGTCCCCGGAGGGTCCATGCTAAAAGCCGCATATCCGTAGAGCAACCTGTCACCAGCGCTCTGTCACCTCCCGACTCATGTCTCCCTTCTTCGTAACAATTGAGCCACCACTGCACTCGTTAAAAGCCAGCTCGTACCTTCTAGCGGGATTAAAAGGGCTGCAGAAGGAAATTTCCATAAATGGCGACAAGACCTTCCCATTCATCTCCTTCTCCTTGGTGCAATTCCCATTGATTTCCATAATTGCCATGACCTGCAACCACCCAATCTTTGTACCGTCTACTACTGTCATCACCACCCTCAGCTGCCTTCTCATATTGTGATGTACAAAAGATCTTCCCACATGTGTATATAGGTTAGTAGACGACCCATGCACCTGCCTGCATTAATACACACACCCACCATGCGTCAAGTCGAACTTGCATGCGTCCGTGTTGCCACGTCCCTCCTCTGCCTTGTCTCACCCGCATCCAGGCTGAAATGTTTTATAGTGTTGCTTTGGTTGGAATAATTAGATTTGTTACAACATGAGAGAATAATATGCAAGATATAAAAGCATGCAATAAGGTTCCTTTTCCAACTGAAAGTGAGTGTGATGTAATTACTACTCAAAGCTAGCTAAAGAAAATATAAACTAGCCTAAGTTAAGTAGAAAAAGAAAGAGAAAAGAAAAATAGAGACACGCATGAAAATGACATGGAGAGGGGGGTAGAAGGGGTATGGCACCACCACTCTACTTGATTGGTTACAATAGGCTATGCAACCCTTAGAAATCCTATCGTTGGTCCTTATGGCCAACAATTAGGCTTACAATAGTTAGAGGGTGAATGCAAGAAAGTGATTGTGAAGATGTCTTATTTGGTGGGCACCCTGGGGGGTTTAATGGTGGCTGGCCCAACCTATCTTTGGGATGTGTGCTCACTTTATGAAACATACAAATAAATGTTATAAAACAACGATGAACAATCCCCATAATGAAGTCCTTAGATCTCTCTTGGATGGGGCTTTGACCTAAAAATAATTGTTAGACTAAAAACTAGTAAAAGGAGGAGGTTAGGACTATGAATCTAAAAAGATGTAAGGGTCCGTATCATGAGATTTTGTCACTATCCAAAGAGTGGAAAGTGAGATAAAATATGATACATAGACTAATTGGAGCTATTATACACTAATTTACAACAACATGCAAGTAATGAAATTGCATTTCTTTTGAAAGTACATGAGCTAAGTGCAATATTAAAGTAAATTGAAATGCATGCACTAACTCTTTAGCTTAGATCTGATATAAGATTGCAAGTTATATGCAAGATATATCTAATACATGCATGAGTAGATAAGATCTAAGATATATGTAGCTTTGAGAAAGAGGATCTGATACTAAACATGCATTACAAACAAAACCTTTTTTTTTTTAATGAAAGAAAGGGAGGGTTATATAAGGGTTTGAGAAGAGAGTTTTTTCAAGCTTCGATCAATGGATTAATTTAGAATAGTTTGAAAGGGACTAGCCTACAAGGAAATGGCCAACAAGGGAAATGGTTTATCAAGGCTAAGCACGAACTGTTTATCGGACGAGAACCTGCACATGAAAATAAATAGCTAGAAGGGGATTAAGGATCCCTCCTATTGTTTCCTTTGGTGAAACTTGTAGGAGAGGGTTAACACAAGCACATATGCAATCGTAAAATACTTATCTTAACTATATCTCCTACAACCTATAATAGAATATAGTGGTAACACTAGATCTATCCTACTGGGTAATAATACCTTTTCCAAGACCTAATGAAGAAACATAAATGGAAAGTAGCTACTATTTAACAAATACAAGTCACCTCAAATTAAGAAAAGCATGTGAACCATCATCATCCACACATTACGAACAACACTTATTTGACCTCCAAACGCTTGCTTTACTAACAATACTTAAAAAAAGAAGGATTACAACAATGGCAGAGCTCTTCCCTAATATGATAACCAACAACATAAGAAAGGAGATGGCCTACCTAAATAAGAGAAGGAGAGGATGCACCCCCCTTGGGTGGATCATGCTTGCCACAAGGAGAGTGACACATGGAGGGTTTGTCTAAAACCCTAATGTGCCATATAGAGGAGAACTCAAGCCATACGAAGAGTGAACTGAGCTTGACTAGGCTACCAATTGCCACATTTGGGAGGAGATCATGCACGATCCATGCAACATCATACACAAGAAGAGATAATGTGCCACCTAGAGGAGTTAAATCCAAGGCTAGGAGAGGGAATCCTCTTTTGGTAGAGATTCCATGTAGTCACTGAGAGTTGATGCACAACTAGGAGCTAACTCTTGAGGAGGGGCGCCACCTTTGGGAGGAGATCCCAGTGTTGAACCAAAAGCATGAAAACCATGCATGAGTGAGGAGGGGGCACCACATGTCTCCCCTGGATGAGGGGAGACACTTGCATGCACTCCCTTTGAGGGGAGGAGGTTCCCAGAATATTCATTTTTTAGTTTTTTACCCCCTTAATGTCCTTTTACATAGTTTCTTGTCAATTATGATCCTCCAAGGGACATTATAGGTCATACCTGATGCATGACCTATTAGGTCCATTCATCAGGCCAGGACTCTAATTTTGGCTTAATGCATGACCTATTAGGTCCATGCATCAGGCCAAGACTCTAATTTTTTACCCCCTTAATGTCCCTTTACATAGTTTCTTGTCAGTTATGCTCCTCCAAGGGACCTAATAGGTCATGCCTGATGCATCACCTATTAGGTCCATGCATTAGAGTCCAGTGATTGAATATAATTTCGACATCAAACCATAAGGACTTAGAAAATAGCCTAAGGCATCTGTATTCTAACACTCTTTGGCTTTGGAGGTATGAGTGGAAAAACCATGCTGAACTCTGATCACTAGGATCTAAGTTCAACTAGGTAAAATAAACACTCCAAAGTTGTCATAACATGAGTGACTCACTCGGGCTAGCCCTGTTACACATATAATGGATGTAAAAATTTTGCAAACAAATTCCTTTGAACACGATAAAGGAAGTTCAAAAGGACATGCAACTGGGCAGAAGACTGCCTAATCTAGATGGGGGTTTGGAGGCTCCATGGCTGACTGAAGTCTCCTGTCTAGTGAACACCCTGTGCAGACTGGGTGGTAACATATTGTATGTAATAAAAATATTTTATTAGATAGATATATTTTCTAATTATCATTATTAATTTTAAAACATTTCATTATTGCAATGTTTTGGTCAAAGCGTCCAAAACATATAGAGAAAAAGGATCATAGTTGAAAAGTAGATAGTCCTTTCCTTAAATTATGTTTATATTTATGTCTTATCTAATTGACAAATCAAACAAATATGAATTAAAGTTTTTTCCATTGCTTACTTAGGTGGGTAGAACAATACAAACTCCCAATTGTTAATGTAAAAATAATCACAATGTTGCACCTATTATGAAGAATGTCCGCATTGAAATTGTGTTTTTATGAGTGTAATAAATATATTTAAAAGTAGACATATTGCCTTACCATCTTAAATAAACTATCTCCATTCTTTTTTTTAAAACTTTTTACGTCTTTTATAAGAAAATCACAATGGAGTTGCAGGTGCGGGGGCGCTCTTTCTTGATCTTGGTGTAGATCAAGTCATCTCGTTCTCTTGGGGCTTGGAAAAAAACACAAATAATCATGTAGAAGGTATGCTATGTTCATGGGTCTGGAATTTGTTGTCTCTCTGGGAATACAAAATGATTTGGTCATAGGGCACTCTCTATTGATCATCTTGCAAACCAAAAAAGGCATATAGCTCAAAGATAAGATTGTTGGAAGATTGAAATCTTGTATTGTTCATCTTGTGCAGCGTATCAATGAAATCAGCTTGGCGCATATTCACAAAAGTAACAATCAAGTAGTTGATTGCTTAGTGAATCTCATTACTAACCTTAACAAAGGAGAAATAAGTAAAAATGGGGGTCAACCTTATACCTAGTGGCTCCCCTAAGAAATTAATCATGAAATTGAATTATTCGTTTATGATCCATAGAATGTGCATGTATTCCACTTGGTGGAGGTTCATATCTCTAAGCATGGGCAATAAAGGAGCCATTAATCCACACATGAGAGAAGGCTCGCGAGACCGCTTCTTATCACTTGAAGATTTAGGGCATGGTAATATGGCATTGCAACTCATTTCTAGGAAGCAATATGATATTTTTCCTGTCTTTCCTTACTAGTTGGAGGTTGGTAAAGGAATTCCTTAGGTGATTGAGAGTTCCATTGTTGGGTCTGTTATCTTTTTTATGTCAGAGTTTTCTCTTGGGATGGAGTGCCTTGTTCTCTTTCTAGCTTGGTGTGGGGAATCCCCATGTCATTTGTTCCTTTATGGGGCTGGTCCCTTTGGATCTCTCTTGGAAGACTGCACCTTCGACTAAACGATGTTAGAGTGCTTCCTTGACATTCTTTTGCAGGGTTGTTAAAGCGCTTTGTGTAAGTTTGTTTTCTAGGCGATTGTGGCAAGGGACAACATGAAATCTGAGGAGGGTGTCATGGTAGAGATTTCAAAGCTGGTGGCTAAGTTTCAAGACATGAAAATGAGCAGCAAGGACCTCCATTCGACCATGTGTAGATCAAATTCAAAAATGGAAGGCATCCTCTCAAACATCCATGAGGTAACCACTCATGTCTCCTTACTTGACAACTGGTTTGACGATTTTGAACATGAGACTCGAGAGCAGAGTGCCCAGTTGGAAAAAATGACTATTATTGTGGATGTTCACCAAGAATTATAGGATGGAAGCCAATCTAGGCTTACAAGGAATGTTGGATCCAGGTCATTGAGGAGGACTCAGTATACAATCCGAATGAAGCCTTTGTTGAAATCTCTAACTCTCCTAATCCATAGGAAGAATTTGGGAATGTAAATGATCCTTGTTTTCAACTTGCTAGATGTTAGGTTGTTGTGTATTTCTCCTCGGAAAGTTTGTGAGGGTTTATATCAGAAAATCCCTCGTAGTTATAAAATTAGTAGTGTCAAGGCTGGTCGTAGAAGTAGGAATGTTGGAAACAATTTTATGAGATGCAGATGTGGGTTATTTTCTGCATTTTTTTGTAATTTCATGGTTGTGTTTTAGCATCTTTTTAATATAAAATCTACTAGCTTTTATTATAAAATAAACAAATTAATTAATTAAAAAACATAATAAAATATAGTATATACAACCAACATTGTATCCACATTGAAACTAGTGTTTTATATTTATTAAGAGAACATGGACAATCAACATTGCATGAGTGTTATTGAGAAAACTAAATTGTGCTCATGACCTTAACCAATATGCGTTGCCATACAATTTGTAATCCATTAACAACTTTAAAAAACTAATCACAACGATCACTAAATGAATTTAATTTGATGACAAATAAACAATAATCTTTTCAATTAAAAAAATAACACTAAAAATTATCATAAAGTGTAGTTGGAGATACAAATAAATTAATATCATAAATGAGAAATTTATCATTTTTGTAGTTGTAAAAACACACATGTTGTATACTAGCAATTGTCCCAGGAGGGGCAAAAGGAACGCCGAGTGGAAAAGAGTACAAGGAGGGAAAAGCAATTTGGGAAGCTCTAAATCTTTCAACAAAGTAAACTTTAATTAGTGGGTCACTTTGGCATCCAATATTTACTAGTGTGTATCCAATGGGCTTTGAAAAATTGAGACGATTTCTCATGGATGACGCTTCGCTTTCGTATTTGTTGCTCGATCATCAATGGTGACAAGAATAGCCACATTGGATTTGGCATCCAATATTTACTAGTGTCTATCTAGTGGGCTTTGAAAAAGTGAGACGATTTCTCATGGATGACGCTTCGATTTCATATTTATTGCTCGATCATCAATGGTGCCAAGAATAGCCACATTGGTCAATGGTACCATGAACGTGCTTAAAGTCTTATGAAACGAGAATTTTGTTATCTATCACAAATATGTGTATCAATACATCATACCAAAAAATTTGAAAATTGCCCAGATAAGTAAATAGGCTTTTTTGTTGCACTCTAGGTCTTTGATGTTAAGTTGAAAGTAGTTTTACACTTTGATCTCACCCTATTTGTTGAAGTTGTATGTGTAATATTGTTGTTTTCTTTTAGCACAGTTTCTCCATTTTCTCCATTTTCTTTCCTCGTATCATTCTTATTTACAACTTCTCATGCTTTTTTAATTAATGGAGTAACTTTCTTCTTTTATATCCTATTTTCACACCATTTTTTATAATGCTAATTCTATGTTTGTTCAACTTTTTCAATTCATCTTAGTTAATTTTCATTAAAAACTTTCTCAATATCCATAATTACTATTTTCTATTGGTACAAAATCAATGCACCACCAATTTTATTAAAAAAAAACATGTGACAACTAAGAATGAAACATGTGAATGACATCAACAAAAAGCGTAACAAACAATAAAGATAGAAAATGCAATTATGAGTGTCCAAAATAGAGCAATGCAACAAGAAAAGAGTGTAATGAAGAAAGTCCAACAATAAGCACATTGGAAACTAAAAAGTCTAAGAAAATACTAAAAAAATTAAACCCTATAAATTAAAATCAAGTATATAAAAGTCGAATAAAGTTTCTACCGTGACAATGAATTGCAATCGCCTAGAACCTTATCCATCACTAAATATAGGGTTATGCATTGTTTGTAAGAAGGTTGTGTGTATATGATACTTGTCATTTTCTATTATGACCATAAACTATGGATTGTTTGATAAATTTGGCGATTTAGGACACCGTGTTCCGTAACAACATTGTTAGCATCCATTAACATATTTTTATAAAGTTAAATTTCAACTCATGAAATAAATAAATAAATAAATTTTTATTTAAGAAGAAAAGTAAATTTATTTTAAACATAAATAAATATTATTTTAATATAGAATAAATAATAATTTAAGTTTGGTGAACTAATAATGTAAAAAAATTCAAAAAATCTTGTGTTAAATATTTGAATGGTGTACTAATTTGAGTAATTGAATGTCTATATTCTACACTAGGTTTGTATTATTTGAATGGTGTACTAATTTGGGTGATTGAATGTCTTAAGTTTTAAAGAGAAGAATTACGGAGTGAGTTTGTGAAGAATTATGGAGTGAGTTTGTGTTATGAAAGAAAATATATTTTGTCAAGCTTTATAAAGAAATATATAACTCGAGGCTTTATTGATGGAGATCGATTATGTACTAAAGAATATCATAGTAAATAAATTCTGGCAACAGATATCAAATGAGCCTAAAATGTGTAAATTATTGCTGCAAGTTTGACTTTAGTAATATTCAACACCATTATATTAAAGACAAAACCAAGATAAACATTCAAATTATATTCCATGGATATTTTTGTTCTTGAAAATTAGCTGATAGTGCCATTGAATAAAATTCTAGTACAAAAACATTATTTGTTAGACAAAGTGTTAGCCAAGAATACAAAGATAACAACTCAATTACTTATCTCAATTTTGTTGTAGAAAGATAGTGTTATAACTGATAGTTCGAAATCTTAAAATTATATTTGTTTCCTGAGACAAATTTTAAAGTTTGTTGAAAAGTTATAAAGCTAGCCAAAACACATGTATAAATTTTCAAGTAAAAAACATAGGACTGATGGAGACAAGTAGCAGCTGTATATACATAGTTTTCTGTGAAACATTTCAAATTCAACAGTGAAATGCATACATATAAACTGGATGTTTTAACAAAGAAAGACTTATGGTATAGTATACATATAAACTGGATGTTTTAACAAAGAAAGACTTCTGGTATTTCTAAATTTTAATAGTGTTTTATCACTTTATTTTATAGGTTACAATGTTTCGATTGAAGAAATAGTTGCAAAAGTAATTTAGAGAAGAAAAAAAGAAATTAAAAGAGATAAGAAAGTTAATATTATTAGAAAAGCGGCTCATTGCTAAGTTTGATAAAGTTAACATAAAATTTATGGTGTGAAAGTTTTTGAACATTGTATTAATTGATGAAGAGCAGTCAATTATAACTATGGTCTGTACACAAGGATTTAGTAGAAATTAAATGTTGTGGTTCTATTAATTCAAGAAATCTTCAATATTAATGTTGAGTTGGAGAAGTTTTAGAAAATTGGGAAATTAAGATCATTGAAGTGAACTCCAAAACTCTCCAATTAATATCATATTAACCTGAAAGTGTTATTTTACTAAACTCAGGAAAAAAAATTATAAAACACTTTTAGAGTGATATTATGCTAGAAACCACAAAGATTCAGTGAATGACCATTTAAATCAGTGAAAATTCATAATACAATATGCTTTTGAAGGTCCCGTGGGGTAAAATTGTGCTTAATTTTGATTGGAGGGAAGATAGAACCACCCTTTAATAGAGTTGAAGGTGGGCATGATCTATTTAAATCCTTTTGGTTTGCTTGAATATAATTTTTATTAATTCTAAAATATGGACATCAAAAGGTTCATGTTGATTCTAGTTGTTCTTGTCTTTTACAGTGTGGGCATTTAATACCAAAACTGGGAACTGGTCAAGAACTAACGCTAAAGGAGACATCCCATTTAAGTGATAGAACTGACATAAACAGAAGCTTTCTGTGATAGTCCTCCTGCCTCTATGTGGCCTAGAAATCCTAAATGTCCACAGGAAGAGGGAATGAAAATGAGCCAGCATTTAAAGAATAGTATTCTTGTTCCTTGTGATGAGAAACAATTTAATTCAGTGTGAAGTTAACATTATAAAATGGTAGGCAAGGCCAGACTCCTTATAGTGAGGAGTCCTACTTAACAATCAACAATAGGAAAATGAACAAATGTCATTTTAATTAATCTTTGATCCACAGGTTTTGTCCCAAACCTATATACATTTGGACAATAACAGTTTGATTAGCAATGGTATGAGCATTTATATTTCTACAATTACACACATAGATGATGTAAGAGGAAGGAACCCAATTGACTGCAAAATGTCTCAGCAGATTGGAAATACAATATTTTTTTTCACAAGGCCATCCACCTCTACAATTCTTTCAGACATGCTATCCATCCTCTAAATAGTGGCAACTTGTAATCAACATGATTAATGACCTTCAATGAAGGCAGCTGACCAATTCACAGTAGATTTTATGCAGCCCACAAACTAAATACATGTGCATGTGGAAGGAAGTTCTAATGAGCTTATAAAAATTGGTTAGAATCTTAGAAAAAGTGATGCAAAATCTGCTTCCTCTCATAATCAGATTGCGATGAATACTTATTAAACATAAAAGATATACAAGTAACCTATATAAGCAATTCCCGAGGGATGGGATTACATACTAGCCGTTCAATCATGATAAGAAGAATGACAGTAATCCTATCCAATAAGTATTCTTTATTTTATCTTCACATCATCTCAAACTATTTAGTATTTCTAGTTTTTCTCACGATAGATTTGAGCCTGTACAGAATTAAATAAAATATAATATACAGTGGTGTATTATCTTGACATCATCTCATTAGGATTTGTAAAACTATTTAGTATTTCTAGTTTTTCTCACGATAGATTTGAGCCTGTACAGAATTAAATAAAATATAATATACAGTGGTGTATTATCTTGACATCATCTCATTAGGATTTGTACTTTTTTCTCACAACAACTTTGATTTTGTACATAATTAAATAAAATATAATATACACTGGTGTAGAATTGTGGATATTGCTCAAAAGAGAAACATTCAACCATACCCTGCTTTGTTAAATTTTCATTTTGGTCCATCATCAATATGATGCCAGAAAAATCATTAGACATGTAAAATAAATTTACATTATTCAAGAGAATTACAACATTCAATCATACCCTTTTATGTTAATTTTGGTCCTCCACAATTATAATGCCAAAAAATCACCTTACATGTAAAAAAATGTATAGTATTCAAGGGAATTAAATACCCAGGACAACAATCTCCTTTTGAAGCTCCTTTTACTTGCTTGAATGTATTTCTACTTTATTAATTGCCTCCTCTTCCCGTTTGATGGCAAATGCCTTAGTTTCCATGCAAGTTTGGGACTCTTGTTTTAGCTTTTTAAGCTCCTTTTTGGCATCTTTCAGCTTAGATGTAGCTGCCATAAACTCATTTTGTGCAGCAGTAAGCTCTAATTGCCAACCTGTACTATCACCCTTAGGATTCTCTATATTGCAACATACATTTATTGTGCATGGAGCCTAGCAATTTCAGATCCTTACAAGCCTTTTCTCTTGATTCTGTTTCCTTTTCCAGCTTCCAAGACAAATTCTCAACAACTTTCTTATCCTCTGCCACCTCAACCTGAGCTTGAGACTTTGTTGTCTCAATGTTTTTCAGTTGTTCTCTTAACTTAACTAAGGCCTTTTGCAGAAGATGCAGCTGAGTTTCATTTGATACTCGACTCTAGAAGTCCCAAAGAATAGTTTCAGAGAAACCAAATCCATTGAAAAAGAGAAATTTATTGTAACTAAATTTTTTTTTTTTCTTCTAGGGCATTAAAAAGACAAAGTATTTGTACTTATATTTGTGTCATCTAAGTCTAAGCATAATAAAAAACAAAACATACATGAAAAAATTTCCACTATCACCTTTTCTTCTTGGATTTCAGGCCTTTTCTTAGTAATATTATCTCCAACAACCCTCTTTGCAAACAGCTAACAACGTCCTTAATTGATTCAAAAGGAGCTCTCATGTCTATCTCTACTCTGGCATCTTTATAACTACATGATCCGGTATCATAAGTTGCAATATCATGTGTATATAATTGCCCTGTACATTTCACAACCTGCATGAGAACCCATTCAACGTATGCCTGTATGCTACACATCTAATAAATACAAATTGATGAACTATCATTCGAATCTTTAGAAGAAATCATTAAAACTTATTTACTTAAAATGTTAAGGCAAATGCTAGTAAAAATGCTTTTGGATTTGGTTCACCAGAGAGATCGGCCAAGTGTTAAGCCACCCACCAGGGTTTCATATGGCACCAGTTTCAAAGATATGAGACCATGAGCTAATCCTGGGTAGATTTGGCAGAACAACATCAGAATATATACTCCTCAAAACCAGCAACAATGCCAAAGGAAGTCTTCTCTTTGTGATGCAGCTACTTGGGGCATGTAAACAATGCTTTTGTCTATTCTTCCTTCTAAAAATTTCAAGCAATATCTTAATATTCCTGAAGTTACCAAACTCAACTGGGAGAATGACTAGGGAGGTCAAAAAGTAATAGTTAACCCAAATTTTGGAAAAACTCAGTTGTTCACTTGGACCAAATAAAAAACTTTTTAATTCAAATTTTCAATAATAATTTAGACTTATCAATAGTTCATAATCCACAGTGTTTTGTATGAATTGTTCACAAATCTGAACAGTTCATAATCCGTAGCGATTTGTATGAACTATTCACAAGTCTGTTGGTTGTCTATTGTGAAACCCAGTTAAAAACCAAGCAAAATGAGTGTTTTTCTTTGAACCAGTCAGACTTGGGAATCATGTCAGATTAAGAAATCTGATAATGATGACTCTTCCCTTATTGTTTCATACATAAAATGTTGGTGACTTGTGTTTCATAACTTTTGACTTCTAAGCATACCCAATATAATAAAGTAATACAACATTAAGTGCAATAAACCATATATAGCTTGCAAATTAATCCTTTCAAGCAACAAACCAATTGTAATTGAATACATGGATGACCATACCAAGCAAGGCACATGATAGATCAGATCACCCCGTGTTCCTAACGGCTGAAATCAAAACTCTCCCTTTCCATTAGGGTGTATGAAGTTGCAATAAGAATGATGAGAGGTGAGACTGCCATCTCATTTAAGATGAAGTTGCAATAACTTATGGAATGAGGAAGCGAACCATACATAATATAATGGGTGAAAAAATATTAAATTAAATGTCAAAGATAAAAGATGAGCAAAGTCTTTGCCTTTTGGGTATATTTCTATCAGCCATCTGCCAATCCCTCAACAAATTAAAATAAAACAAATTGTGTTGATACTATATGTAATGCTTATCTAACTTGGAATATGCTTTTCATTTATGTAGGCCTTGAGTATCAAGGCTAATATGTTTTCCAAGAAGCGTTATGTTGAGAACTTGGCATTGATGAAGAAAATGCAAGTCTTATGACACTTTGAACCTACTGTCCTTATGGCATGTGGCCTCATGAGTGACAGAGAAGAAAGAATGCGCTGTTGAAACCCATTTATGGCCATATAGGTTTGGGACAAAACCTGTGGATCAAGGATTAATTAAATTGGCATTTGTTCATTTTCCTATTGTTGATTGTTAAGTAGGACTCCTCACTATAAGGAGTCCGACCTTGCCTCCTGTAAGGAGGACATTTAGGATTTCTTAGACACCACTTTTACAGCATAACTAACTTTCCATAGAATTAGGGTATTTAAAGATAAAATGGAACACAGAGAGATCAAAGTAAACAAAATATGGAACATACATTGACCCCCCTGCATCTAGAACATACTGTACGAATGCATTCAATGCATAGTCAATCATTGATAGCTATTTTCTTTATTATTGTTAGTTATTTCCTTGATTACCATTTAAGATCTCACATTGTGACATGCATGTAGAACCTAAATGCAAATTGGGAAGATGCCATAGCAATTGTTTAAAAAAAAAGCACGTCAACCGTTTTTCTTATGCTAGGGAAACTCAAAAGTTACAGACCATTCTTGGAGCATTTTCAGAGCAAATTGTTCAGAGCCTAAATCTATACATTCTGCTATGACAAAAATCCTTTCATCCCAAGCAATCAGCCCAAAAGGCAGCCGCACCAACCTTTTTGCAACAAATTCAATACATACATTTTTCAAAATATGTTTGAGAAACCAAACTTCTTCCATCATAAGGGTGAGTGAGTGAGTTGATACATACCAGTCATGACCCTTCATAAGTCACAGTAGAATGGAGTTGTCTCCACCATCATACATCTATACATTCAACTTTTCCAGCAGCAATAATAGTTTTTTCCAACAATAACAGGAGGTTTTATAGGATTTGGTCAGTTAGGTGGAAGACATAACAAGCAACATCTCCAAACCAGTACCTCTACCTGGCCTGCATTGGGATCCCAAGGTCACTCTCCCTCAGTTTGCAGGCTCATTTGGTGGCATAACAATGGTTTTTTCCAACAACAACAACAACTTTTATAGGATTTGTTCAATCAGGTGGAAGACATGACAAGCAACATCTCCATTTCCAAACCAGTGCCTCCACCTGGCCTGCATTGGGATCCCAAAGTTACTCTACCTATTCTGCCCCTCTTCTCCAGATTCCAGCCTATATATGTCACATACCCCAATTTTGTAAAAATTATGTAATTATTTCATTATATTCCTGAGACATTATGTTAAATTTAATGCTAAGTAGGAATTGATGACTCAGCAGAGTCACTAGAGATGGAATGTAATTCTGAATATATTATTATTAATAAATAAATTATGGAGACAACAGCATGGGAGAGCTGTTAAAAAGAGGTTACTGGTCAAACTAGTGGATGGAACTAGGTGGAAAGGCAAATGACAAGTGGCAGCATCCTCAAACACTTCCTAAGTTGCAGGTGGCAACTTCCCTATATTTGGGGTCATGATTCCCCAAGGAAGTGGAATCAGAGCAGGTGGCTCATTAATGACAGTTAACCCAACAAAGACCTAGGCAATCTTTTAAATAGTACTCAATGAACTGAGCTGGGGGTTCGAATTGTTCTGGAGGGAGAATACATTCAGGTGAATGTTATTCAGGAGTCCCATTGAGGAAGAGGGAAATATACAGTAAGGAAGTTGTCTGAGAGGAATGCGGCAGTAACTTGGTTCCATTGTAGCTGTTTGGGCTAAGTGAATTATTTGCTGCACCTAGTTCCAGCCAGGGAGACCAGAGCAAGCTCAGGGGTCCTGAGAAGTGCTGTCTGGGCACTCTTCAGGAGTTGGTAGGGAGGAACAACCTCCCATTGCTGTTGTTGTCCACAGAAATAGGTTCTGCTATTGATTTCATTATGTTTATTAAGTATAAATAGATGTATGATGAGTTTATTATCTTATGTCTGAAGAGTAATTAGTAGGGTAAAGTTAGTATCTTAGAATAAGCAGTAGATAGATTTGGTATAGTTATGGTGTTTTCAGCATATCTTAGTAAGCATTAATGTAGTCAATGCAATATTAATATGGTGTTTATAATGCGTACAATAGAAGACTAATACAGTAGGTATTAAATTACAATTATACTTACATTATTTGTAACTGACGGGATACTAAGTAAAAGCTATGTACCAAGTATTTATACCTTGTGTTTTACAAAACCAAATAGACAATCATAGGAAACAGTATTAAAATATAACCAGATATATTACGGTATCGATAGCATTAACAATATCGTTGCAGAACATTTGTAGCCACAGCCAGGTTATGTATGTCAGGGTACAAACCCTAGTCAAAGTTTGATCAGTTTTTAATCTATTATTTAAATCAAACACAAACCCTAGCTAAAGATTATCCATTCTTTATCTATCAAACAAAACGATTGTGCAGAAACCCTAACAGAACTACATCACACAGAAATTATTAACAGATAAATGAACTAGTTTTTGTTTTAGGAACAATAGAATTAACAGAAACATAGCTAGCTCAATATCGAGCTTAAGCATTATAGTATTATCCTCCCTTAAAACTTTCTCGTACCAACAGAATCATAATCGATATAACAGAACAGTATATTAGCTCATTATCGAGCTCAAAACTTTTAGTTATATCCTTCACTTGACTTACAGGGTTGACAGAGTCATATTCCTAATGACATAATAATCATCTAAACAAAATCACCACTATAAAATTCGAATGGAATCCTATTTTCCCAGTTTTTCCAGTAAATTTAAATATTAAGATCTCAAGCCACGATTTCACCTACGGCCACAGCTCAACGTTCACCATGTAGGTGATCTTACAGCTCAAAACTTACAGGAGACTTTTAACAAGTCATATTATCCAAACCTGGGTGAAAACCCAGAATAAATTAAGAGTTAAACAACAAAACAAAACTTAGGTACGTAAACCCTATAGTATTTTTATCAACAAGGGTTTATCAATAGTAGAAGTAACCTAGTTCATAATTTTACAACAAAAAGAAACAACAGAACGGTATTCTAGCTCCTTGTCGAGTTTCGGTATCTTGATAATATATTTCACTTGGCTTTTAAATTATCGACAGAGCCATAGACGATACAATGGAACAAACTTTTAAAACTACACTACAACTGTAAAAAAAAAACATGGTAGAACCATAACAGACCTTATCTACGAACAAAAGTAATGCTATTAATGAAGACAATGCTTCCACTTACAGTCGTATCATAAGTAAAAAGGGTTATACACTAGTTTCATTTGTTCCTGGGAAAGCCCAAGCAAAATACACGCTAAACAAACTCAAAATTACAGAAGAAAGATATATTAAGTTGTGTTATAAAACCCTGGATGAAAAACCCTGAGCAAAAATTTAAGAGCCGGTATTAATCCATGAGGCCGTAACCTCATCTACAGATAGGCTTGTAGCCTTGACTTCTTTCTTTCTGTACATTAATTCTTTTGTAACAAAACCCTATCTACCCAAAAGCAAGAGTAATAAATTACATTTGACCGAAGTCTTAACATCTCTTTCGAACTCGTTAAAAAACAACAGTTCAGAGTTTGAAAGGAGCCGAGGGACCTGGAGTCACCTCACATCAACCAAGGACCTAACTACCCTAACAACCAGCAAGGAGGAAAAGCCATGGTGAAACCAGGCTTACCAGGTAAGAGCCAAGCGCCGAGGGTTGTATCTTTTACACCTTCAAGAGTAGCCAGCACCTGCATATAATAAAATCAAGTCAGTTATGAATTTTCATTTTAATACAAAACAAATTCTTATAAATTGAAAAACGATGACGGAAATCTTTATAGCTTACCAGCAAATTGACAGGAGTTGCAACCACAGTATATAGTTTGATAACCACGACCGAGCCAGTGTAAGACCCCTCTCATATCATCGAAAAGAATAAGCTGACAGAAGCAAGTAGTAACTCCCTCAATGGAAGCTTAACAGAACCAAAACAAGAGATGTAGTCACGCCGTGATAGGGCCAGTGATGGCAGCAAAAGAAAGACCCTAAGTTTTTAACCACCGTAAGGCCATCGATAACAACCCTTTATGACTCCCATACATTGCAGCAGACAAGCACAGAGAACTGAAGCAGCATAACAGCTGCCACCAAACCCTGTAGCAGGAAGGTTCAGACAAGAGGGTTTCGCAGAACGATTCGAGCCCGAAGGCAAAGGAAAAATGACAAGGTAGGGTTAGGTCAACTGTTTTATATCACCAAACACTTGGTTCATGTTTAACCACGTAGCAATTTTAAATTATCCATGCAGTGGGTCGACACTCCATAGTTCCACGATGAGATACAAATTATTGTTAATCAATTAAAATCATAGCAGGGATGTCCAATTATGGTAATGAACTATAGTTCAAACTTGTCAAATATTCCATGTTAAAACATGCTTTCGAAGTTCGCAATGAAGAACAAAACACTTTGTCCTACAATAAATACAATCATGCAAATATCAATAAAGTTCAAGATCTCGATGAGATTCTCATCATTGTTGCTAAATAAAAACCAATAACATGGGTAAATAAAATTATTGCATGAATCTTCATAATGGATGCAATACCATATTTTACATGTCATTCTCTTAATAAACAAAACATTAGAATGATGTCTTCATACCTTGCTTTATAATCAAAGAAACCTGGCATTGTTAATAACATTCAAGATTTAGTCTTGGAGTCTGTTAAACATAGAGGACACGATAAATTATTATAAAACTATAAGGAGGTAGGTTTCAAGAATGTTATTTGTTGTTTATAAAACCTACCATTATATTGCCTTTCACCCTATCTTCTTATGTGACAAGACTTGGTTA